>JACTOM010000152.1:4051634-4423047 GCA_015832385.1 Elymnias hypermnestra | reverse complement strand
GTCTAAGATGGAAGCGCGCTAATCTGTTAAGAGGCGATATACCCCTTACGGTTTCTACACAGCATCGTACCGGAACACAAATCTCTTTGTTTGGCGGTACGTTTTTGTTGGTAGGGTGGTAACTAGCCACGGCCGAAGCCTCCCACCAGTCAAATGCTAACCACTAGACCAATGAGGCAGTCTTAATATAGAATACATTAAAAATATATATTGTAATGATGATGACCAAAAAAACGTTCTCCTATTGAGTTTGTTGTGGGCTATTCTCAGATCAGGGCGCGAAGGAACCCTCGTAACATTAGATTGTAAGTCGTTCGTATCATCAGTCGTTCATTTCGAATAAAGATATTTTGACTTTGACTTTAGTGGATAATGAATAAGACTCAGCTGAAACGCAGGTATGTGACGCTTGTTGGAGTAAGTTGACAGGCTCGATAACACAATGGTGTGTCTCAGTTTGCTAGTAGAGGACCTGTCTTCGGTTCCCGACAGGAAAAATTTAAGACATTGCATTTTCTAATTGGTCTAAGTCAAGACTGGTGGGAACCTTCGGCCATTTATCATCACCGCATTTGAAGAATTTGCGTATAAGGTAAGTAGCAGCCCATTAACGGCCCACTGCTGGGCACAGGTCTCCTTACGCAAAGGAAAGAGGGTTTTTAAAACATAGACCACCACGTTGCACCTCTGCGCGTTGGCAGGCATAGTACAAAAGAGCACTCTCTATTCCTTAACTCTCAGAGTCTGACGTGACAGGTATCTGACTAGACTGAAGAGAGATCCGGCGCAGGTAAGACGGCTTAACGTGCTCACCGCCAACTTTCCAAGTTCGGCCAAATATTGAGAAAATAAAAAACTCAAAATCGATTTTTGAATTAGATTAACCGGGACTCGAAATCAGGATCTGTCTGTAGCCGAACAAGTTAATCACTAGGCTAATTAGGCAGTTATTTTATTTGCATGTGCACTCTCTTAATTATAATACTTTCACATATGATATTGAACTATGAAAACGGGATATCTAGGACCTGTTTTCTATGGCCGATCTAATACGTTTGTACTCAATATAATTAGATATTTTAAAACTTACAATTTATAAGGAAAATATAGCTGTTACCGTCGCAAGATGTTGTTCCGGTTTCAATGATTTTAATTTAATTTGTTAGTACTCCTTATTAAAAAGTATGTGTTCACCTTTTAAATAAAACAATATTATAAAAAGTAAATGAAATGACTTATCGGTTTCCCTGAAGGGCGAATTTAGGAAATTGCATTTTCTGATTTGTTTGGGTCTAGATTGGTGGAGGCTTCCGACGTGGCTAGTTACAATCTTACCAGCCATGACGTGCCACCAAGAGTAAATAACAGGCAAATTACCGGTTAGTGAGCTTCCATCTTGGTTGTATTATCACTTACCATTAAGCGAGATGACACTTAAGCGCAAATCTGTTAGCAACAATAACAATGCCGGCTGTGTTCGACTAAGGATAAGAGAATATAATATGAAAATAATTTATACGCAAATATAAATATAATATATTTGTTAATTGCTGTATTTCGTATTATATATATCTCGCCTAGTTAAAATTGTACTTCAAACTTGGCGAAAGAAGTGAAAACACTTCCTTCGCCTAGTTTTAAGTACACACCATTTTTTTCGCATTAATAGTTATGAATAAGCTCACAAATATTCAAATTTTCTTTTCCCTCATTTAACTAACTGCCTTTTTAAATAAATTCTGTATAATATTCGATATATTCACATTTTAAATGGCAGACAATATATTAAAATTAAGCTTTATTTATTAACAGAAAAAACTGTTTAGAGTTGTTTAATAGAAACCAATTCCTTTTACGTTTTTTAATTCCATTATATCGTGAAAATACATGTAAAGCAATTTATCAATCTAGATCCCTATCTCGGAGTATTTAAATTAGTAGCAATAATCCGAGGCACACAACTCTTTTTTTTACAGACTAGTAAGAGGCCGCGGTTTTGTCTGTGTAAAAAATGAACATATTATTTAAGAAAAAATTATCATAACACTGGGTTTTGTATTTAAGGCAGATTAAGTTATTACTCTAGCTATTATATTTTCACACATCTATAATGATGAGAGACAAAGTAAGAGAAAGTTGTGGTGTAAAAGAAGATGTAGTGACTAAAATTGAGAAAGGTACGCTCAGGAGGTTTGGGCACGTAGAGAGAGTGAATGAAAGGAGACTGACAAAAAGGATTTATGAGTCAAGAGTGAATGGGAAAGTTGGAAGGGGAAGACCAAGGCAGACGTTCCTGGACCAAATCCAGGACATTTTAAATAAAGGCCAGGTCAAGAGTACTCTAAACCGACGAACTTGTATGAAAGGTTTAATGAGAATGAAAGAAGCGAAAAGATATGCAAGGATCGTGGCAAGTGGAAGGATGCTGTATCTGCCTACCACTATGGGAATTAGGCGTGATGCTATCTATCTATGTATGTATAATGTTGACAGTATCGTAATACCACCTTATAAGCTTACTTTGATAAGTAATACTTTTATAAACCATTATATAACCATGTCCTTTTAAAGGTGAAATGAAGGAACACTTGGTAACAATATCTGCATATACCGCAAACATTTATTTATCTATGCACCGAAAAGTAGTCACAGTAATAAGAAATTAAAGTTATTATATATAGGATACCTTATCACTTATGTGATTTGTATCCCGCCAACTCACTACGCATCAGTTTGGTAGGTCTTAAGCTTTAAAGCTCTAAAATTACCGTTTCGTCTGAAGACAAGTTAAATGTTATATAGTCGTTTTCGTTACAGTCAAAACGGGTAAAGCGATTTTCATAATCATTTATTGTATTCATCTCTACCTTAAAAAGCAAGTACTAGATCTCTCTAACTGCCTCATTGGTCTAGTGGTTGGCATGTTCGACTACAAACATGAGGTTCTGAGTTCGAGTCCCGGGTCGGGCCAATTCGAAATCGATATTGAGTTTTCTATTAGGATTTTCTCAATATTTGTCCGAAGTTGGGAAAAATTTGGCGGTGGGACCCACCCCCGTACCTCGGAGAGCACGTTAAGCCGTCGGTTCTGCGCCTGATCTCTCTCTCCGGTCGCGTCGGATTGCCGTCACGTCGGATAAGAGAGTACATTGTGTACTATGCCTGCCAAAACGCAGTTGAGCAGCGTGGTGAGCTATGCTCAATAAACCCTCTCTCATATGAGCGAGGAGGCCTGTGCCCAGCAGTGGGACGTTAATGGGCTGCTACTTACCTTTAGCATTTTACTAGATCTCATCTATATCTTCAAAACTATTTGCCCTCACTTAAAATACCGCATACATACTCCTTTCGCGACGTAGTTTCTCACGAAGCACGATTTCAGCCATATTCCCATGGAATCCAGAACTACGCGGGCAACACTACGGGGTACAGCTAGTATTTTATTTAATAAAACATTGTAAATTTAAAACAATTACATAAAAATTCCCTTAATGCACTTAGACAAAAACTATTGCTTCATTTTCATTCTTTTAATTAAATTTAAAATACAGAATAACCAGACACGTGCAAATTGCGAGAGTGCAAAAAAGTTTCGCATCGAGACAGCAGGGCTGCCATTTCTTTTATTTTTACTTATATTGCGTTATTTTGCACAAATTATTTAGGCGACATGTTAAGACTTAAATTTATGTTTCAAGTGAAAACTTTTTTAGTCTCGTTGAACAGTTTTTGGTAGGGGAAAATCCTATGGATTAAGGTCAACGTCACGCTGATGTAGTGCACCATGCAATATTAGTGCCGTGTAAATCTATTACAAGTAAAATGTAATGGAAATGATGTATTGGAAATTATCATGTTATTTTTTTTTAAATGAAACTTCTTTAGGCGCATGAGGGTAAAATTTTTACGGATGAAAGTGCATTTGCTAAAGCAGCGTTTTGCTAATTCGTTTGAAGATTATGTAGCTTTAATATTTACAAATAGCGTGTGGCATTTTAATTTGCCACTCGTCAAGTAATCATTTAATACACTATTATTCATAAAATATAAAATAAAAATATTTCATGAATTCTATTTTCTAAATTTTATATTGTAATTTTTTATGTTTGATACAACTTTCGGCTGGGTGAAGGGATTTTAATGATTCTTTCATTATTTCTAAGTAAAATGTGGCTGTGTGAAGACACTTCTACATACACGCAGTTACGGTTTTATTTATTGCTTACAAATTAGTGCTTGACTGTGATCACACTAGTGGTGATACTGTCTAAGATGGAAGCTCGCTAATCTCTTAAGAGGTAAGTTACCTCTTATTGTTTCTACACAGCATCGTACCGGAAAACAAATCTCTTTGCTGGTAAGATGGTTACTAGCCACAGCTGTGCCTCCTACTAGTTCAGCCTCATACAGAGTAGAAAATACCCTTTTCTTAATTTTCTCTACGAGGAATCAAGTCCAAGAACTCTGAAAACGAAGCCAGCAACCTTGACATAAGAAATTCCACTTAAAAAAAGTTAAAAATGCGTGCGTACAAAGTACACTGGCAAACAAATTTATATGTCTTGTTTATATTTATACAAACCTAAAACTTTAGATTTCTGAGTCTGAGGATAAAAGGACGATATGTTAGGAATTTAATAAATTTTATTGTCATAAAAACATTAAAAGTGTCGAAAATTAATACAAATAATTTATTGAAATCTCAAATCACGCATTGTAAATAGATATGCCACATGGTTTTCTGTCAATATTATAAATTATTAATTAAATTTTGTTTTTGTATTTAACATTTGGAAAAGAGAATTTATGAAATATTTTTATTTTATATATTATAACGAGTGACAATATAAAATGCCACATGTTATTTGTATATATTAAAACTACCTTCAAACGAATTAGCATAAAAAACGCAGCATATCCTCGTGACGTTAATCACGCGTTTTATCCATAAAAAAATTTCCCCCATGCGCCTGTAGAAGTATCACTTCAAAAATAATATTATCGGTAATAAAATAGTATAATATAGAATCTTACAACCCTGGCTGAGTCTAAAGAGGCCAGCACAATTGACAGCGATATTACGCGGGGAGGAGAGTCCGCGTCAAGGTCACCAGTGACGTAATCACTCGCGCTCATTGACCCCCAAAAACAGCGATGGCCGAAAGTCGATGATGATTTGTCGTTATGTCATTGTCATCCAATTGGTTTGTGCTATATTTTTCACGGATTTAAACAATAGACCGAGCTAAATATGTAAATTATGCTACTAACATAGTTTTTCTAACGCTCATGTATAATTAAAAATAAAAGATTTTTGTAAATCAAAGTCAAAGTCAAAGTCAAAATATCTTTATTCAAGTAGGCCTATTACAGCACTTATGAACCGTCAAATATCTTTTTTTTTTCATATAATATTTTAATGAGTGACTGATGATAACATTAAAGAACGACTTACAATCTAAAGTTACGAGGGATCCGAGAAGAGCCCACAATAAACTCAGTCGGGTGCACTTTTTTTATGTCATCATCATTACAATATATGTTTTAAATTTATTCTATATCAAGATGTATATAGAGCTATTCATTCACTCCCACGGTTCTTTGTCTTCTAAATATTCCTTCAAATTATAAAATTATGTCTCTGTTAGCTTTACTTTAATGAAAGATTTAAATTTACTCATAGACATCTTTGTAACTTCTTCTGGGAATTTGTTATAGAAACGTATACAGTTACCCTTGAATGACTTGTCAATTTTATGTAACCTACTAGAATTTACTACTACTTACTTCGATGCAAGAATTGTGTATAAAATTTAGGTAATTTTGAAGTATGTCATCATTGTTGTGGTTTTATGAAACCACAATGCGAGTGAAACTCAAAAGCTAAATAAATATGAGGCAATGGAAAAAAGCTTCACTTTAAAAAGTGAAAACTGATATACATAATGACAAAAAAGGTTTTTCGCTTGATCGCATATTTTCTCCTGTCCCTATAATTACGTCGGGTTGCATAGTTGATCCTTTTGGAGATTATTGACACGACTGAAAAACCTTTTTATATAAAAAATAGATGTTTAAACATTAAGCATTACTCTAATACCGTCCAAGGCGTTCGTTTGACTGATTTTATTTCAGTACAAGAAAATATAAAGTATTTTAAATTCTGTTGTCTCATTCACTGGCATTTTGAAAAGTTTTATTTATCCAAAACACCAAAGTGTTTTGGTAGTTTGATAGAATAAAATAATAATAAAAAACTTAACTTAATCTGTAATTAATAGAATCAGTATAAATTCTATGTCTACACATTGAGTTTTCCAGATTTAATCATCATCAATGACAAGGTATTTAACAATTATGCATAAAGATTAATCATTTCCAAATAGTAAATAAATAATCGAATTAAATGTTATTAATGTGAATTAAATTTCGAAATAAATGACAAATTCGATATATGTTGTCGAAAAATTGGAAATTTTGATAATTTTAATGAAGCTCTCCTAAACATTACATATATTTTTAATAATATCAAAAAAACAGACACTTGCTATTTCTCGTTCGTTAATCTTTCAAAAGTCAAGCAACTATTTGATAAACCTGTAATATTCTCATCTATTTCATAGTTAAAATCAAGAAATAACCACATTTTCACATTTCGCTGACAGATATAATAATTAAAGTTTGCTGCCTAAATAACGTATCATCTGTAATTGCATACGTTGAATACTTAATGAGTCAGTTGAGTTAATATAGTTAGCAACGAATAGTTTAAAGTTTATGTAAATATGTTTGAGCAAAAAAGTTTGTATTCTTAAATGTAATTTTTTTGCCTATTAATTCAATGTAGAACAATAACATGATATAATCGTTTTCAAGCTTATTTTTTTACAGAGATATAATAAATTTATACTTTTATTACAAGCAAAAAATTTATAACACGATATTCATGTTTTAACATCATTTTAATTAATACAAGTAGGTACATTTACTGTATCTCATACAGCACCTTTATTATTATTTTTTATTTCTGACAGATTAGCGTTTGACTGATTATCTCACCAGATATTAATACAGTAAAGGAGGCCAGTGGTACCTCTTATGGTTTCTACAAAGCATCGTACCAATAAAAGGAGTCAAGATCGAATGGGAAAGTTGGAAGGAGAAGACCTAGGCGAACGTTCCTGGAGCAAATCCAGGACATTTTAAATAACTGCTATGTCAAGAGTATTCTAAGCTGAAGAACTTGTTTGTAAGGTTTAATGAATCAAAAAAGGGAAGGAGATATGCAAGGCTCACGGCAAGCAGTAGGCAGAGACCACCTCTTTCCAAGCCACGTCTTTCAACTTGGAAAGACGTGGTCTCTGCCTACCCCTATAGAAATGAGGCGTGATGCTATTTATGTATGCATGTATATATGTTAGGGTGATAATTAGCCACGACAAATAGCCTTTCACCAGTCCAGAAAAAGACAAATGATAAAAATGCAATTTCCTAAATTTACCTCGAGGGGAGTACAACCCAGGATCCCTGCTATCGAAACGAGTACTCCCACCAAAGCAACAGCTAGGCTGTTAAAATTTAATCAATTAAGATATCGCGATTCTCCCATATCAAACCTTTCGAGTAATATACATAATACAGCCTCCGAAAGAATAAAATCACGTATCTGCAAAGAATTGAATACCGAAGACCAAATATCTCTCAAAAAAATGAGATTGAGATCCATTGAGGGCTAATATCAGTAAGAGTCGCTCTGTAAAAAATTGGGGGAGGCTTTTAAATGAAATCAGGAAGAAAATTTGGTTCAAATTGAAGTTATTGCATAAAAATTTATACTAACTAATTGCTTTGGAAAAAGATTGACAGTTCAGAAAGCAAATTTTACAGGAGAACCGTTGAATATCATATATACTCGTATAAACAGTTAAAGATAAACAGTTTAAATCAACTAATGTCTTAATGAGATATTGAAGCAAAGGCGTAATTTTTGCAGATTTAAATACGAGGTGTGTTCAAAAAGTATCGCGAATTTTGTGTTTTTTCAAAAATTATTTATTTATTCAAGAATATCTATTTTGACCCCTTCAAAGTCATCCCCATGAGATATTATACACTTGTGCCAACGGTTTTTCCAATCTTCGAAGCACTTCAAAAAATCATTTTTTTTATCTTGTTCAGCTCCTCCTTCGATGCCGTCTTTATCTCGTCAAGAGAAGAGTAACGTCGTCCTTTCATGGGCCTCTTCAGTTTAGGGAACAAGAAAAAGTCACAGGGGGCCAGATCTGGGGAATACGGTGGCTGCGGCATCATTAGTGTGTTGTTTTTGGCCAAAAAGTCGCGCACAAGCAACGATGTGTGAGCAGGGGCGTTATCGTGGTGCAAAAGCCAATTTTTGTTCTTCCACAAATCCGGGCGTTTCTGGCGGATTGCTTCGCGCAAATTGCGCATAACTTGCAGGTAATATTCCTTATTGACCGTTCTTCCCTGTGGCAAGAACTCATGATGCACCACGCCCCTGCAATCAAAGAAAACTGTCAGCAAAACTTTCACATTCGATCGAACTTGGCGCGCTTTTTTCGGTCTTGGTTCGTGCGGCAGCTTCCATTGAGATGATTGAGCTTTGGTTTCCACGTCATAACCATAAACCCACGATTCGTCACCAGTTATGACCCTCTGGAGCAAATTTGGGTCGTCGCGGACAGAGTTTAACATCTCATTAGCAATGTTCATGCGATGCTGTTTTTGGTCACAATTGAGCAATTTTGGTACGAATTTCGCGGCGACCCGTCTCATGCCCAAATCATTGATAAAAATCGAATGGCACGAGCCAATCGATATGTTTAGGTCCTCAGCAACTTCTCTAACGGTGATTCGACGATTGGCCAATACCATTTTCTCCACTTCATTAATTTTTTCGTCTGTTGTTGAAGTGCTCGGGCGTCCGGCACGCTCTTCGTCGTTCACATCTTCTCGGCCTTCTGAGAACATTTTGTACCACCGATAAACGTTGCTTCGGTCCAAGGTAGCTTCTCCGTATGCCACAGTCAACATTCGGAATGCATCCGCGCACTTAATTTCGTTTTTCACACAAAATTTGATACAGGTTCTTTGATCCATTTTTTTGAATAGGTAAAAATCGAAGACGATCCAAAACACGTGCAAGCAAAGCAGCTGTCAACAATTAAATGAACATTCAAAATGGCCGAGCTTGTCGGCATAAGTGAGAGACATGAGTACCAACGTAACGCCAAAAAAAATTCGAAATTCGAATATACGTAACCCGCGAAAATTCAAAATTCGCGATACTTTTTCAACACACCTCGTATATTTTTTAAATATGGAAGGTAAAAATTTGTAACGCCATATTTTACGTTAAAAAAGGTTCAGATATCATTATCTGGGTTAAGCGTTTTTCAAAATACCAAATTCAGTTTTTGGTTACAGCACAAACTTTTTATGAAATATTTCAACAATATCTATTATATCAAATTTTTGTGTCACAGTATTAGTATTTATACTCCACAGAAATGGCTCGACCGATTTTGAAGAAATCGTATATTGAGTTGAGTACGTATGATAATAGGTTTATAACTATTTTTACACCCCTAAGTGTTAAGAGTGGTTCACCCCAAAAATTTTTTTTAATTTTTCGGACAATTTTTTTTTGTTTTTTTTTTATGGCGTGGAATTAAAAAATACATACAAGCCTGAATTTTCACTTTTCTATCACCAAACCCTATGTTTAATAGATATAATAGCCACTATATGGCAGAACAACGTTTGCTGGATGATCTAGCTGTTATATAAAAAGCTTATTTAAAATAAACACATGTTTAAAATAATGACAGTTGTACTTTGAAGATTGAATACAAACTAAGGACGACATAAAAGTTTTATGAACCTGTTGAAATAAAAAATGAATTTGATTGGTTAAATATTTCATTTGCGTTGCGTAATTAACTTTGAAAATTTTGGGATTCGTGAATGTTCATCGAAAGCAGCGATTACTCAAAAGACTTCTTATGAAAAAGGAAGCTTAATCTAGACATGGATTACTAATAAGCCGTTACTTTATCGTTTTCCACCTTCGTTTATACACAGGATACACACGTACTTGTCTACGCGACGCACGACCCACAATGAATTTTATTACCTACACATTTTACATCATGCCTAAGTAAAATTCCATTCTGCTCGGCAATAAAACGCGGCTATTGTTTGCAATGCACTTTTGTCACCTTGGTTGTGAGCTCTTGAACAAATCACTTCAGGTGATTCTGTACACTTGATTAATCGCTCTCGTTTAAAATACCACAATAGAAACTCATTAAGCACCGGACTCAGATTTTTTCCTACTATTTGTTTCATATTTCTTTAGTGACATTCGTGCTCACTTTTAAAACATTACGCCTCCTGAAATATACTTTGGTATTTATTGCCTACGTTAGAAACTGGTTGCCTAGTTTAATGTCTTAGACATAAATTGTTAATACATTTTATTTGTCATTATATAATTCTTTCTTTTTTAACATTAGGTCTCTTCTTATTCACATTTTTTACAAGTTTACTAAATATGATGGTAAGGTTTTTCTTTTCTATCTTTATCAATCTTTAAAAAACAATAAGTATGTATTAAGTAGCAGCATTCTATAACGATAACATACTTACCGTATAAGTAAAAAAAAACCATCATATATCTCATTAGTTCATAAATTTTGCAATATGACACGGTATATCAGGAAGGGTGGTTCTATTTTATGATGTATATCACGTGTACGGGAGGCGATACGTAATTTCGAGGCTCTGTGTCAATATTGATATCTTATTAATCATATCACGATACCAATCCATCAATCATATTGGCTCAGATATTTTGGTGCCTTTTTTATGGCACGAATATGTCGCTATAATGTAATTTGGTTCTTTTTTTCCCCACTTAGAATTCTTGAAATATTCCTTATGCATTTTATGTAAGGAAATAAAATGTTTAGATGAAGCATAGGATCTCAATTAATGCGAAATGATATAAACGCATAAACTTGGATAAATATCACTCCTTTTGTTATCATTATAAAATTATTAAATCTTAGACGCTTAATATATACTTTCTTTTAGTTGCACACAGGTGCATATTTGATTGTGATCGCATCTTATGTTATAAGATAATATAGTTTAAAACAGTAACATGTTAACTTAGATACAAAAAATATTTCCTGTTGAAGTTATATATATATACAGTAGAGTATATCTAGTGGATGTTAATGAACACAGACAAAGCGCAATATTTTGAAAAGTTCCTGGTGTAGGTAAACAGTAAACATTTAAAAAGGAGGCTTTCGCTAAAGAGCTCATAATAATTAGACATAATAAAAATACATTTTGAAATAAATAATCACCTTGAAGATAAAAATTATTTAAAACAAAGTAGGTATAACAATTATTTTTGTGAGACCCTTATATCCAGCAAATCATGCGTAAAACTCTCTATGTAGAAGTACAATGGAAATTAGGATTATAAAAATGCAGGCATGTGAATAAATTCCTTCCATTATGAGGTGCAAGTGAAGCGGATACAGATCGTTGTAAATCTTGCACATGAATAGGAAATAAGCTACAGATTCCCCATTTATGAGAGTATTGGGAGATGTCTTAACTTTTCGTATTTACTTTAAACTAGTTTATTTCTATAAGGTTAGATATTTACAAAATTACAACATCCGGTTTTGAGCTGCATAAGCAATTTTTGAGCACAACTTTTGAGCTGCATAAGCAATTTGAAATAAGTAAATTGATTTATTTCTCCAAAATTTGATAGTTAAGTAGCTATATTATAAAAGAAACACTTCCGTTTTTTTTCACATTACGTTTACATTCTTATTCAAAAAGTATCTGTAAGCTTGTTAAAACTCCCAAAATATGATACAGTTAAATCTAGTATGCAAATCTTAATTTGTTTGTCTATCTATATTCACATTAAGAAACATTACACAGCAAAAACCCTTAAATTTTTTACGTTAGCTTCTAATAGATGGCAGTATATAACGTTTCGCAAAATAAATTTACTAATTAATAAACCTTATTAACATCAAGTGTCATCTTCTACAACTTTAAGAAATATATTTGAATTTGAGTTACGAGTATATATGTGAAGTAATAGTATGCATTGTAGGATGTTTATATTGAAATAGTTCATTGTCCATTGAACTTTAGTGGCGTCTGTTCGCGGCGTGCTTCAAGGCTCAAATAGTCAAACTAAGCACCATTAGGCTTAAATTTTCATTACTCCATTGATTCCGTGGATCCGTGGCAGTCGCAAATTTATTACACAATTACTCAGCTTGGGGCCTAATTGATTACTTTGTTTATTTCATGGGCGAGTCCACGGAGCAGTTTTGTTCTATTACAGCAGCCGAGTATTTGAAATGGGAATAGCACAAATTCTGTATTCGACTGAAGTTTCCGTTCAGAAAATATCCTTGGGTTAAATTGTTAATTATCTTGTGCTGGAAAAAACTAAGTTTCTCATGTAGGTTATTATTTTGCTTATTCCATTTGATTTAAGTGCTTTAGTGTAATCTATTCTTCCAAATTACACTACTAAACTTATTGTGTTTAATTTTTTTTCTCGTTAACTGACATTTAATGTTGATAGTTTTTTTTTAATTCATTAAGTAAATTTATTTTGCCAACAATTGAAATGTATTCAATTGAAAGCTCACGTTAAAATCTTTAAAGTTTCGTGTTTGTTTGCATATATCAAAGTGTTCTCTTCTTATAATATTCCTATTAAAGAATGTAATATACCGGTATTAATACGTATTAATCTTTTACCTGATTTTTGAAAAGTCGTAAGGAAAACTTTCAAGGAAGTGGTTAACACACAACACAAAGTAAAATTTGTGCTCAATGTTCAAACAGGTATTATTTAGTGACACCTATAATAATTGACTAATCCGTAAACGTTTAGTATTCCGCCACACGTTCACCCAAACAATGCGCAAAAAAAATTAAGTGGCAAAATTTTACCATCACATTTGTATGTTTTTTATTTTCTACTCCAGTCACATACTATAAGCTGTTAAAATAGTATATGCACGTACTAGATGACCGATAAAGGGGTCGCGGACGAACAAAGTAAAAAGAGTTAAAAGAAACGTCATTATAAGACTTAAATGGCGACTAAAGATTTTAATGGAAATTGTTGTTCTAATTGAATTTAATTATTAATGAAGATGATCTAGTATGGCCACTCTTGTTAAAACATCGTGGCACCGATTTGTGTTCGAATATCTGAAAGGTCTAGCCATGTTATCTACTCTAATTGTGATTTATTTGATTCTACAATTTATGCATATGCAAGTACTGACGAAAATGGGTGACAAAATTGTCAAGATATCATTTCAAAGATTACAAATACAAAGTAATAATAAATATATCGTATACACTAGGTCCGAATTATCATGAAAAGATCTAGAGTTCATACTCGTATAAAAAAATAAGCATATACACAAAAGGATGTTCTAGCAGAATTGTAATAAGATTAAGTAACTTCTTACTGTACTGAATATGTCTACCAACAACTAACCCAACAATTTATTGCTAGTATATTACACCTGTGAAGCATTTGAAGTGTTAGTTAATACATTTTATTATTAAATCTCTATTAACTCTGGATTTAAAAGCTGAGGTGTGAGGTAAGGAAGACAGGAGTAATAACTTTGTGGTGAGATTTAGAAAAGAACGCGCAGTTGTGGAAGATTTCGTGTAGATCTCTGATAGAAAATATTCTTGCAACGGAAAAATCAATTAAAATAATTTAAATTATATGTTAAACTATTTAAGACTTCTTATAACTGAAGTATCGCAGTCACTAATAGCGAATAGCAAAGTTAGACACGAGGCCATCTGAATCTGCGAGAACGTGGGCGGTCGCCCGCATTTTCTACGCCTATAGCAGCTTCTGCAGAGATAATGAAGCCTTTCGGGTTCTTTTTATATTTAGCGGGTTCTATTGCGGACTGATGATTGAGGATTATTGAGAGGTCAGTTAAAGATTAAATGAGCATATTTTTGAATATGATTTAAACTAATGACTATTACTTTAACCACGTTTCAAGTATACTATACACTTATAAATATGAGATCGTAAATAAAGTTTTATAGTCTAATGCGACAATTCAAAACAACCGTACAGAGTTAGACATGGCCTTGTGCTAGTGACTACAATCTGATAATCTGCATCTGAGCAGAGTAACCACTATATCAAGCGAAGCAAATAACCGTATATTTCTAGTAGTAAATCTAAAGAAATATCATATGCAAATGTTAAGTAAATTTAAATATAGCAAATTAAAATACGAGAGCAAAATATCACCCCCCACAGCTTTTGACGATGCTTACTGAAAACCAATAAGTAAGTAAGTAAGTAGCAGCCCTTTAACGTTCCACTGATGGGCACAGGCCTCCTCACTCCAAGGAGCGAGGGTTTTAGAGCATAATTTCGAAAGCCAATATTTATATTAAAATTTCAGAGAACAAAGCGTACACCGAGGATCTCCCATATCATTCAGAAATGTTTTGCTTGAACCTAGGCTCAAATAACAAAAATACAGTATTTGAACGGGTAAGGCAATGTGAAACTTGTAATTTAAAATAAATCATTTCATTCATAAATGCAACCACAAGTTGAACATAATATAGCTTCCAAAAGCGGCTAATGATTGGTCTAGGGGGCGACGACCGACCTTGCTTTCTAAATTAACGTAATTCAGCTGGAATTATACCAGTTGGACACGCACTGTGTTGGACCACGGAGTTACATAAATTATAATTGCTTGAAATCGTTCAGTTCATTTAGCGGTCACTCCTACGATCAAGTCAAGTACAATAGGATGAGGTCATAGATGCAGTTTTACGAGGTGATTATTTTGTGGGTGCAGTGATGCCATTTGATGCCCGGGCGCAAATTGGCGCGGTAGACGGCGCGTCGGATGTTGCAATTGGATCTACCGTCGTCGTCTGTCACCGCTAGCAACCGCACCTAAACTCTTTATATCTACAATAATAATATTATTGCCAAACAGGATAACAGATATATTGCATAGGCTTAAAGATCAATACAACCTATCTTAAGATATAACCAAATATAAGTTGGGTTGGAAGCTGATTTCTAAAGTAGGTTATCCTGTACTATAGACATTAGTTGCCTTTCCTCTTTTGCACTATATTTTGTATCAGTAGATAACAAAATAGTGGCATATTTGCAATAAGTAAATGAAGATAATATAAAAATTTATGTGCATGTATATGATAGTGTTTATATGTGAATGGGTATGAGTGCGTGAACATTTTTGTGCGAGTGTGCGTGCTTGTGCTTGCGTGTGTGCGCAGTTTTTGTCATTAGTGTTTTTGAAAATGTCGACGGTCCTTGACTACAGCTTCAAACTGAGATCTACCGCAGTATCCTCACATTATAACAGCATAAAGAACAAAGGTTATAAATAAATAAAATCAATTATCTTTTATTCATTGTATACACAAAAGGAAATGCAGAATAATGCGATGCCGACATGGAAGCACCGTTCAACTGTTATAGTCGACGTTGAGCCCAACACTGGTTTTCAGTGGCCCTTAAGGGATATAATAAAAACTGAAATAAACAGTAAAATATATAAAGGTAAATTAATGAAAATGTTATCTAGTTACGTTTCTTTGCCTGACTTATCGAACCGAAAGCCATATTAGATCACCTATTGGATTAGAATGGAAAGAGGAGACAAAACATCCGTCTTTTTAAGCGGAGGCGAATAGACAATACCACTGGTTCTACTAATGTCAATGGACAATAAAATTCACTTAACGTTAACTGAACTATATTCCCGAATGACGGGCACTTGATCTTTATTTCATTTACTTAAACCATTAGACCTTACCTTCTGTGACGTAACTTAAATGCATATTTCCTGCTAGGGATGGACTTCCCTATTGTAAATAGCTGATAGCATGGGGCATGACAGGACATATAATATTAGGACGTCCTCACAAAACATCAGCTTGATATAATCTTAGACCTTGATCAGTGATAAATGTGGGCAAAATTTATCGCTGATTAAACCCTCGTTGAAGATAACTTAGATTGAAGTCATCTCATAAAACTAAGTCTCGAATGAGAAAATAAGCATTTTTGTTTGGATTATAAGAATCTAGAAAGGCATAAAACTTGTGTGTAACTTTTTAGGCACATGGTGAGTAAAGGTTTCAATGTTATATATTGCATTATGATTTAAACGTTAACGATTATAATAATTCCTTCCTATTTAATCATTGATCAGGTAAACACGAAGAGATTTTATCATTTCAATAAAAATCAATTCTGTATTCTTATTTATTCAACTGATGCAAGAACTACATTAAATTACACATTTACGAACTTATATTTAACTGTATTAACAACAGGAAGGAATAGGAGACAAATTAAATAAATTAATTCCAAGTCAAGGACGTAGTCGTTTTGAGAATGACAGATATATTATATACAGATTAGAATTTATAATGACTAAAAATATAGGTTGGACATTTGAAACCAATTTTTTGAAACGGTTATATTATTGTTACTGAAGCTTTTAGTAAAGCTTTATTGGGAATTACGCGCTCCTTGGTCATCTTCTATACATGTTTTAGGCATACTACTTTTAATTATTTTTTAAAATGAGTTTTTATTAAAAACTTGCTCACTTACTAAAACGCTACCTCGTCTGAGTTGGAAAAAAAACTTTAACACTATCTTTATTCATCACTCGAGCTCGTTAAAAACTATTAAACAAAATAGAAGTTAGTTAATAAATCATAAAGAAATAGCTTTTATAGATATGTCCCAAATAAGGGATGTTTTGGCAATGAGACCTGTGTAGCCACCACTAGATTCCTTATAATTCTTATCAGGGGTCCGAAAATCTTGAAAATTCATCATTGTCTTTTTATTTAAAGGAAAAGAAGCTACAAACCCTCATTATAGCAGAGTGTTGTATTCAAGCTTCAAATCAATAGGAGATAAGGTCTGTCTTCCGCTTTGGACCCTTAGTATCCTAAAATCTTTCGAAAGCTCACTTGGGAAGTGTAAAAATGTCTTTCTATGCTATAAGTATAAGAAGTTCGTGTAAGATGGCGTAGGAAATATGAGTACGTAATAAAATTGTCCAACGCTCAGAAATTTATTTCTGCTCTTAACTTAAAAGTAAAAGATCGTGTGAGGATGATTGCTTGTTTCGTGTACGCAAATAGCATACGGCTATCATGGCAAGCGACTCACGTCCGCAAAGCACTTATGTGTGAGTAAATGAAACAGCAGTACACCTGTGACTCTACATCATTTTAAATAAACTCATATCCATATTGCACGTATAATGGGTTTTAATATAAACCTCATGTGTATAGTTATTCAGAGGATTTTAATTTATAAGCGTACTAATTGAAAACATTTATACATGTTTATAATCTACAGTGATTATTTATTAATTACCATGGAAAGTAAATTTTTCAATTAAAAAATGAAAGTATTTAGTAACATTTAATTGTAGCTAAAGGTGACTACTCGACTGCCCTGAAAATTGGTTCTTAGTGTCTCGAATGGTATATATATGCGGAATACTGTGAAATATGAATGTAGTCGCTGACTACGGGCCTCATTCGAAAGCTGAGAGACACTCAGCGTGCGATGGCGAGGGCTATGCTCAGAGTTTCTCTACGTAATCAAATCAGAAACGAGGAGACCCGTAGCAGCACACTTTGTTTAAATTTCAAACAGCTTACCTGAAAAATCAAAGGTGGTAAGAGGTAATCACCTCGTATGGTTGCTATATATGATCGTACTGGAACGCAATTTTTTACTTAGTGGCACATCTTTGCTGGTCACGACTGTAGCCTCCCACCAGTTTAACTTTATTTAACAAATTTTTCCTCTTCTTAAATCGTCTTTTCATTTTTCTTGAAGGTCAACCGCTAACTTTTAGACTTCGTTCATATTGCGGTTGCGGACTTTATTGCTGTACATTATCGTATTTTCCGCAGCAACATCTTCTTTCTGCTTCCACCACGACTTTTCCCATCTTCCATTCCTAAATGTGACCTGCCTGGAATCTAACCAAAGACCTCTGCTAGCGTAAGGAGCCCTCTCACCATTGTACCATAAAGGCCGTCTAACTTGTTGTACTATATGCTAGTAATTGTATATTGGCACGTAGCCTTGAGTTGTGCGGGCGTACGACCTCGTTTTCATTGTAGAGCGCATTATTCCGGTGCGTCATTAAAATATTACCCGTCCATTGATATTTACTTCAACCTTCGCTATCATAATCATGAATAGTCACATTTATGACTTCACCTGACACCATGAATGGTTACAGCAACAATTGCAGTGCTTTGATATTCATTACTAGATCGAAATCAGAATCTATGTCACCTTTATGGTTTACTACTACTGCCTGATAAAGAATGCAATATTAATAATGATACTCACCAAACCAGTGGATTTATTAGTTAACGCCACAAAAAACCAAAATAATCTATATTTTCTTATATTCAATTCAATTCATTATGTCAGTGCTTTAGAAAGTTAAAGTTTTATTTTCAAACGAATCGCCTGTAAAATCAGCTTAATATTTTACATAAAATTAAACCGTACATATATTATATTCACTTAAATAACTTTTCAAATATAAGGGCGTTTGTGATTAAGAAAAATTACATGTTGTTTTAAAAGGTGTTTTTAAATTTTATTTCAAACCCAAGTTTGTAGTGTTTGAATCCATTTGCAACTGATATTACTACAGAAAAAAAATATTTTATTAAATTTTAAGTTTTATTATAATGGCCTTGTAGAGTCTTATTACAAAAACCATACATTATAATAATCGGCTTAAAACTAAAAACGTTTATTTTAGACACCTCACGTGCGTTTTAAAGGGATAAAAATAAGCTCATGTAATTGATTGACGTCCCAACGGTGAATTTAGTTGCTATTGCCTCTTTAGAATAATAAATTATTAACTCCGAAATGATAAAGCTGAATAGTTTGTTTTCTTGAACGCTGATCTTCGAAACTTCTAATCCGATTTGTAAAATCCTTTCAGTATTAGATAGCCCATTTATCGAGGATGGTTATAGGTTATATATCAGCACTTTAAGACCAATAGGAACGGTACACAAATAACGTTGTGTATGAATGTTTCACAATTAGGACTTTTTTACCTTTTGAGACCTTCCATTGCGTGCGCTGGGTAAATGGTTAAAGTTTTGCAAATATGACAGAAATGTTCCTGTTTAAATGTTCTAAAAAAAGTTCGCGACAGCATATATCTCTATTTCAAAGTTAGCTCACTATTACCTTTTTTTTACTAAATAATTTGTTCTTTCTCTGTCACTCATGGGATGCTATAAATGAAACTATTGTTATTTCAAAGTCAAATTTTAGATATAATACATTATTAAAGTAAGAAGATCTACATTGTTGTGCACTTGACTATCACGTGCAGGAAAGGAAGCTCCGATAGTTGTGCATAAGTAGGATATTAGCCCTACACCGGTCGCTGACTCCGATATTAACCTTGAGTTATGAACGTCTGTTATGCTAATACGAAATCGATTCGGCGAAATAACTATAATTCCCGTTGCTGCAGGTCAGTTGCATTTAGGTTAAATTTTAGGTCTAATTTTTTGGATGAACATAAGCACACTGGCGTAATTGTCCCAGTTTCCATTCCCGGGAGGACAAAATAAGGAAATTATTTTTTCTATTTTGTTTAAGGTTTCGGCGGTGGCTAGTTACTTACAAAAAAGATTTGCGTTCTAATACTATTCTTTATAGAAAACATAAGAAGAGTACCTCTTACCAAGTAAGTACGCTTTGCCAGGGTAGATTGCGTCTACCGATCCTCTGGTTATTCTGGCTTACCAGCGAGTCCTACCCTCCTGATAAGATTTTAGGTCAGATCGGGGTGCGTAAAGGCATTTCCCAGCGTAAAAAAAGTAGGTATCTTTCACTATATAATCACTTACTACTAAGTGAGATAACATTGAAACTTGACAGCAATAAAAAGCACAATTAAAGGATAAAGATGATCAGTGTTGACTGACGTAATATGTAAACATTTCTTTATAAATAACAAAGCAGTTGGAGTAACATTTATGTCATATGTCGAGTAGATCGAATATTAACAACGCGATCCTAGAGCATTTGCTGTTAAGGATCAAAATCTCATCAATTTTAATTTAATATTGCATTATTCGTTGTATAATAAGCGATACTTTTCTAATACATCACAATTTTATCCGTAAATATTATAAACAAAACATTCGTTTACTATTTATTTTGCGAATACTAGAAAACCTGCTCAGATTTCGCTATGACTTCATTCGTTGGAATGAAACGATTTGAAATTTCCAGTTCCCGTATTAAATCAAAACTTCCAGTATTAGTCTGCCTTTCTGAGATTTGCCAAGAGAACAGACAGACCAAACTTTTAAAAATCCGTATACATAGAAGTATAAGTTTTACATTTTATGTATACAGTAAACATGTGATATTTTGCTATAACAAACAGGCACTTACTCAATACGGAATAAATATAACAAATTAACAACACATATAGTGTAAGAAATATTGAATCTCCAGCGTAAATACATTTAGCAAAATGAGGCTAAAACTATTTTTGATCTAAATTTCCACCAACAATTCAGACGCATTTAACCGACCAGCCTATTTGCACAGTTGTCTTATTATAATTTACTACTAATGAGATGTCAGTAGGTGGAAATAAATTTTAAAGAATTTATGGCATATAAACAAGATACTTCTTCCTCTATACTTGAACATTTATTAGCAATTACTTGATGCAATTAGCTATGAGGAGTCAGTATGCCAATCTCTTTCTACCTCTCTGTCTGTCTGTTTTTCAGTCGCATTCATTGTCAGGATCTCTTAAAGATTTCTATTTTGTTACCTTCAAACATTATAGATATATATAATCTAGGAAGATTATTATGGCTGTCAGCGTGTGAAAGTAAGGGGTTTTGATGTTATAAAAAGGTAACTACTGTGCTCCTTGCCAGTTTCTTCTCGGTAGAAAGAACCTTCTGAACCGGTGGTAGATTTATCACCAACGGACGGATTTGACGAATCAAAATTGTTAGGTTCAAATGAATAAAGAATATTTTCATTTATATACAGTCAAACGTGCTAACGGGTTAAAAGTTAAATTATTATTTTACAGTTATTTTTTTTATTCTCTAAATCTCTATTCTATTCTCTATCTCGTAAAACTTAGGCTTATAAAAAATATACCTTTCTTTTATTTATCCAGATGGGAATCAACTTCTGGTTCTCTGACGAAGCTTATATTATTATTAAATATAAGTTAAAATATTCAACAAAGTAAATCTCTATAATGAAAGTGAAACAAGAAACTTGCATTTTAAGGATAAGAAAATTGATTATCGCAATCGTATAAAAACCGCAGAAACAAAATCTTCGTATTAATGAAATCGAAACATGAAACTTGTATTTCAAAAGTAACAGAATTGATTATAAAGCTTATAAAAAAAACCTCGTGTCAAAAACTCACACAATGCAATCGAGGGATTAAAAAATAAAATTACAAAAAATGTCAACGAAGGATATCTCGCAATGGATGCAGTTTTATTTAAAGAGTATCTTTTGATTAAACTGCATCATACAAAAATAATTAATCATGAATATCACACGAATAAATCTTTGTATTTTTCCCTTCGTATTTGTTCCGCCGACGTGATGCCCAGGTGACCAGATAAGTATAAGTCATCATTCAAACTGGATGTATGTGGCAATAATTCAACGTTGCTTCTCATTAAGCTCACTATCCTGCTCCACAGGTTTCGCTACTAGTTCTTCTATAAATAGTGCTACAGCGATAGTATTAAAACAACTTAATCAACTTTTTCGGTTGACTTATAATAAACCTTATGTAGCTATTATTAGAACTTACTTTTCAATGATCTTATTGAAATCTTTTACGTTGCTTGTTGGATACATCTCAATGTGCACAGTGGCCCACTCGCAAGTGGTGGAATGAAATTCGTAGACTGCTTGCACTTTCAATAAGTCTCGCTTTATAAGTTGATTCATTATTGGCTTTCTCGACTGTATAACTTTCAAGTTTGTTACACATACATATAATAATATATATGAAAAGGATATCCGTTTCTTATAGCTATCTTTATTTGCTATATTATTCATCTATAAATTCCTAAAAGGTGGAGACAAAACAGGCCGGTGTTCGTTGTTTCGATCTGACAATTGTTTCAATTAATATTTGAAGTGAAACTTCTTTAACCGCATGAGGGTAAAATTTTTACGGATGAAACGCCTGATTAACGTCACGCAGAGGTGCATCATTTTTTATGCTAATTCATTTGAAGATTAGGTAGTTTTAATATTTACAAATAACGTGTGGCATTTTAATTTGCCACTCGTCATTTAATAATTTAATATACTATTTTTCATCAAATTATAAATATATCATAAATTCTATTTTCTAAATATGAAATTTATAAACAAAATTTAATTAATAACTTTCTAATGTTGTCTAAAAACATGTGACATTTTTATTTACAATTCGTCGTTTGAGATTTCAATAAATTATTAATTTTTCACACTATTTTAACTTAAATAAAAGCTACTACTGTCAGTGTACAAGCGAAAACACACTTATTACTTCGTTCGAATGGCTCAAAGTTGTACAGTGTTGTGGTGATGTAGGTACTCACTAGGAACGAAAGTCCACTTTTACTTACTGTATTAGGCGTAGTATTTATAACCTTTACCTGTTACTTATAGTTAAAGAATATGGAATGGAATATGGAGTTCAAATTAGGATACGGGTAGAGTTTTCATATGATATACGTTTATACATATATATACCCGATGAAGATGGGAACATAATACAAGATGGACATACATTCTGGATGCACCAGGAATCTATGAAAATCCAATGGCATATCTTAATGTAGAAACCATTTGTATACATGCGTTCATTTCTGGTCATCTATGATCATGTTTAAAGGATTCAAATATTCGTTTCACATAAAAAAAACACAAAACTTCAAACTGCACCCGTTTCGTTATTAGGTAGAAAATTGATTCTGTTACTTGTTTATAGGTAATAATTTATCAAATTGGCTGCAGTTCTCGGAAATTCCACCCTTCGGACATGCGCTCTTTAATATATTCCTGTCTTTTTTTCCGGGATATTCACTTTTCATGTTGTAGCCGTAATATCCAATGAGGTATTCTGACTCATCCTTTTTTAATATTCATACGATACATTGAAATTTGTTTCATTAAGCTTTTCATATCCCATGATATGTAAATCGTTTACGTATATGGTGACTTGAAATTTGAAAAATTTTACAAAACGAGAGGAATCCATGATTCACCATATCGATTATAATGCAGACCGCAATACCAAACAAAGTTTATGTACTTATTATTTACATAATTTATTTGTCGTAAAATTAGCCTTACGTTTTCTGCAAGTCAATTTAGTCTAATTTTAATAAAATCAAGGAAAAAGGTAAATGAATAAATAAATGGAGTCGGTTGACAGGCGCTGATTTTGGTATTAAACCGATGGGTAAACATAAAATCTTACAAACAAAGAACAGTGAAGTAAAACAATATACTATATGTCTTTCGTCCGTTTTTTACGAGGGCAAATACTTTTTATTGACACGATGAATAAAATATATGACGTATTAAAATAAAATTATAGTGCATCTTCTTGCACGACTAATAACATAGTAACACTACCACGACGAGTGTTTCGATGTGATTCATATAGAGACGAAAGCCACCTTTTCCTATTATTTCCGGAATGTACCTACATGTACATAACGTACCTGTTATTGCATTTTATAACAACCAGTCTTTGAAATTCTCGTCAAAATAAGTCCAGCCATTATGAACAAATTTTTAAATTAACGGGGAAAGAACAGGCAATGGTAATGGTGTGAGTATTTACGATTACCGATAGGTAACATTTTTGGGAACATTTGAATTGCTCAAGGTCTAGACTCTAGATGAAGATGAATCCTGTGGAATTCGTGTGCGAAAATATTATTAATTAAATTCGTTTCTATTTTAGACTCATCATTGCTTAATATCTGATGAGGTCAATATTAAAGGGTAACTTAAGTTAGTTTTCAAAATTTCATTTATAAAGTTTACAACATTTAAGAAATAAAAACAACATTACAGATGTATAAAATATAAAATTATATAGTTCATGATTGTTAACGGATACCCGACTGAATTTGTTGAGTGTTCTTAGAAAAGGACGCGAAAGAATCCGCGTAAGTTAAGTTTTGTTATCGTTTAATCGTTAATAATATGGCAAAATTATTGGAGGTGCTGTAATAGCCTACTTTTATAAAGAATTTTGGATCTTATTTGAAAAAGATTTACAAGAACCAATATTTAGTCTAAATCAGACGTTGAATGTATTTATTTAACGATATTTGGTAGGTCATTTTTATGCGAGGCTATTGCTTGACCTCCACTTTAGATTACTTACCTAAATCAAGTAAGCCTGTACTTAAAATATATTCACCTTAGGAATAATATATGAAGTAATAACATTACGTATATAGTAATACAAATTTTTAAAGCGAATCCCTTAGTAGATACGCCACGTACTTAATTATGTCAATATTAAGCTAGAGGATTGTACTCAACACGTCACGGCTTTAGTATAATTAAGTATTGAATACATTAGTTACTGACAATAGATTACAATCAAACCTAATTACTAGTGGTCGCACAGTAGTCGGCATTCATACATACTTACATAGCACCATGCCTCATTCCCATAGGGGTAGGCAGAGACCACGTCCTTCCACTTGCCATGATCCTTGCATATCTCCTTCGCATCTTTCACTCTCATTAAACCTTTCATACAAGTTCATCAGTGTCGAGTACTCTTGAGCTGGCCTTTATTTAAAATGTCCTAGATATGGTCCCGGAACGTACGCCTTGGTCTTCCCCTTCCAACTTTCTTCCAACACTTTTATTCTTGACTCATACATTCTTTATGTCAGTTTCCTTTCATTCATTCTCTCTACGTGGCCAAACTATCTAGGCATACCTTTCTTAATTTAAGTCACTATATCTTCTTTTATGCCACAACGTACTAAAACGTTAAACAACCAAAACATACAAAAGATACTGGTCGAAGATTAAAATAATAAGTTTGAACATTATAAAGCTTTTATTGTCAAAGACTATAATCAAAAAAATATAATAAAGTTAGCGGCTAACGTTATTATATTAGTGTAACCTTATGTCGTTTGACATAATTGAGAAAATTAAGAACTGCTTCAAAAAAGTAGCTTATATGATTAAAATAAATCAAAATTCCTTCAAAAAATTGTCTAGAAAAACTAATATTTGTGTTGGCAGGCATATTGCCAGGCATAGTAAACAAGTGCACTCTCTATTCCTGCACTGTCATAATCCGTTTTGACGGGAAACTGACAAGACCAGAGAGATCAGGCGCAGGACCGACGGCTTAACGTGCCCTCCGAGGCACGGGGGTGGATCACACCGCCAACTTCCCAACTTCGGGCAAATATTGAGAAAATCTTAATAAAAAACTCAATATTGATTTCGAATTGGCCCGACCCGGTACTCGAACACGGGACCTCACGTCTGTAGTCGAACATGCTAACCACTAGAGCAATGAGGCAGTTTAATTATATATATATATATATATATATATATATATATATATTAATTTATTTATTAATTACATATATTTTAAAGTACCCCCGAGATAATCTAAAATATATGATCCGACTTCCTTAATAAATAGTATACTTAAAACTAGAAAACAAGCTGTTTGGCCCGAGGTTAAATTTTCATCTGCAATGTGGCCCGACTATCAAAATATTTACCTACCCCTGGTCTATATATTCTTCTCCACTTTTTTAATATTTGTTGTAAATGGCATTTTTATACACAATACTTTAGGAATATAGAAGAAAAAAATGTTTTTATTCTTTTTTATAGAAAATACGAAAAGTTGGCAGTTTTGAAGGATTTTATATCGGTAAGGTTCCTGGTTGCAGTCGTATAATTCTTGACCACAACAAATTTTGTAGTCTCAAGACAGCGCGAAGTCAAGCTAAATAACATATCAGCATATAGCCATGCAATGCAAATGGAGTATGCATAAAAGTGGTGTAAAACTTTTAATACTAGTGATAAACAAGATTGTTTTATAATATCGCATAAATTATATTCAGAAGGATTACTGTACGGCAGATGATTCTCATCTACAAGGCTTTATAATTTTTTTTCATTTAATCGATGTATCTCGGATTAGAGCCACTACAAAGTGTTAGCTTTCTAATGAATTTAAATATTGTTATTTTATTAAACTACACATTTTAAATCTATATATATATATAAACTCGTATTACGATGATTGTCGCCAATGTATTCTGAATTTTGAAGTGAAACTTCTTTAAGCGCTTGAGAGTAAAATTTTTACGATGATCAGCGCTTTTTATGCTTATTTGTTTGAAGGCTAGATAGTTAATATTTACAAAAAAGATGTGGCATTTTAATTTGCCACTTGTCTTTTAATAACATACCAAAATATAAAATTAAAATTTTTCATAAACTCTGTTTTCTAAATTTTAAATTAAATAAGAAAATTTAATTAATAATTACTAGTATTGACATAAACACGTGGCATTTTTATTCACAATTCGTCATTTGAGATTTCAATAAATTATTTGTAAATATTCGACACTTTTAATGACAATTGAATTCCTAACATATCTTCCTTATTGCCTCCCTCTAAGTCTCGGAAATCTAAAGTTTTAGATTTGTATACATATAAACAAGGCTTAAAAATTAGTTTTTTAATTAGTAATTACCAAAGCAGTTTCACTTCTGACATGTGTACTTTGTACGCACGCACTTTTAACTTTTTTTTAAAGCGAAAGATCGTTAAATATTATTTCCCCTGCCTGATCCCACATTTTAGTGTACGCGGTCAAAGTTACGCGGATCAGCTGGCCTAAATATATAAATCATAAAAATTATGTTTTTTTCTGTCTTTTACATAGATACTCATTACGAGATTTTTAGAATAACTAGTCAAAATCGGTTTAGTAGTTTCGAAGTTCATAGCAAACACAAGCGACGAGAATCTTTATATACAGACCAGATGTTCCCCGTGATGTTACCTGCGCAGTTCTCGATCCCATAAAAACATGGCGAAATTGATTCTTAGTGAGAGAATAGATAGGATGTATACCGTATTTCTAGACAATTGAGCGACTAGTTTTGGTGCCTGAAGGTGATGACACGCACGTGACTATTTCATTTTGTTTTAATTTAGTTTTCACGGAAAACTAATATTTTCTGAAATAAAAGTAGCCCTATTTACTATTTTTATCACCAGCTAACTACCCAAGAAAGTCCCATATATTTCGGTGCAGCCAGCATGTATTAGACATTTCTTAGATTCTTTGTTACATATATTCAGTGGATTCAGTGAAAAGAAGAAAGAAAGAAAGAAAATATCTTTGTTTATAAATTATGCCACACATCACAATATATTTTAGTTCACTTTACAATACCCTGCGATGTGTGGGATAACCTAGAAAATGGACCCAGCTCAGCATTTATGCTACACAGTCTGGAGACCATGCAGCGCTGATTTTCAGCTATCCAGCTGAAAGTCCAGGTGCCGCCGCGAATGCAGCCCAATACAACTTAATCTATCCTTATATACTATCTAAAGATGCAGGACCTGATAAAAATGTTGCAAAATTAATAATAATATATACTAATTAAATATAATAATAACATTTAATTAAACTAAATACTATATTATATATATTGTCACATACATAAAAAGAGACATATTTCATTAGCGGAGAATAAGAGACAAGGGAGCATAAAGCATAGGGGCGTAGGGTTCTCCGCCGACATCGTTATTAATGGCATCCATAATTTCCATACTGTAGGTGTTGGTGGGTAATGCTGGTGCAATGAAACACTTTATTAATTAACAGAGATTACAATGTTCAGTCACTTAATGTTCCCCATATGAATAGCTAGGAACGCGACAGTTTCAAAAGTCGACCGCACCGGCGGTGAGAACTGGAGAGACATGCGCCGGATTGTCACTATTGACTCTGCCCCACGCCGACTTTTACTTTTACTTTTTACAACTTTTAATAGTTATATTAATTTAAAATGATGTCCTAGGTTTATTAATGGGATGATATAATAGTCGATAATGCGAGTTGACTCTTTATACGCAGGGGCCTTCAAGATCTACATATTACATTTAACAAAATCCTTGATATTCCGAACATGTGAATTCCACACTACAACCTCGTCATTCGTCAGCGTGTCATAAACAATTCGCCGCTGTTTTACTGCTTGAAAACTGCTATTAAAGATCGTTTTGTTTTGTCCAAGAGTCAAACCAATAAAATACATATCGTGCATTTGCTCGCAAACTCAACACGAATGAATACCCCTTTGTTCCATAAGCCACTTAATGGATGTATTTTAAAACGATATGCTAATTTACGTGTGCACAGACATGAAATAATATATTACTAATACATTTACTGGGTTCAGCATAACAAGATCACTTTTGGATTTGCTACATGATATTAAAAATATTATTATACACAAATTAAAACAAAGTTATTCTAATTTCAACCAAGCTCAAATTACAATCTAAACTTATAGAAAAATATATTTGGAAGAGTCACCTTTCAGTTTCTTGGCAGTGTTTCTCAGTAGAATCAATTTTATAAGTGGGAGATTCGTAATACACGGACAGATCGACGACGACTCAATGCATGAGGTCAAATGAGCATTTTTAGTGTGTTTGAAAAAACCGTATTTTCTTTTGATTTTCAATTAAAGATTGCGAATTGAATAATCAAAAGTGCGTGCGTACTAAGTACACATATCAGACGTGAAAGTTCTTTGGTAAACTAATGTTTGAGTCTTGTTTATATTGATACAAATCTAAAACTTTAGATTCTGACACATAAAGGGAGGAAAAAAGGAAGATATATTAGGAATTTAATGACTTTAATTCTCATTAAAATATTAAAAGTGTAAAAAAAGAATACAAATAAGTTATTAAAATCTCAAATGATGAATTGTAAATAAAAATGCCACGTGTTTTTTGGCAATATTTTAAGTTATTATTTAAATTTTGTTTTTGAATTTCAAATTTTAGAAAGAGAAATTATGAAATATTTTTATTTTATGAAAAATAGTATATTAAATGTTATTTGTAAATATTAAAACTACCTAACCTTCAAACGAATTAGCATTACTCTACGTGACGCTAATCACGCGTTTCATCCGTTAAAATTTTAACCTCATGCGCCTAAAGAAGTTTCACTTAAAAAAAAGCTTACCAAGTCAATTGCTGATCATGACTTTGACAGCTTTAGAGCACTTTGGTAATAGTAAGTAAGTAAAAAGCAAGGAGCAGCCCTTTCACGTCCAACGAGGGTTTTTAGAGCATAGACCCACCACGCTGCTCCGCTGCCAATTGGCAGGCATAATACACAAGTTAACTCTCTATTCCTTCATTCTCATAGTCCCATGTGACGGGAAACCGACACGACCGGAGAGGGATCAGGCGCAGGACCGACGGTTTAACGTGCTCTCCGAGGCACGAGGGTGGATCACACCGCCAACTTCCCAGCTTCGGGCAAATTTTGAGAAAATCTTAATAGAAAATTCAATATTGATTTTTGAATTGGCCCGACCGGGGACTCGAACCCAGGACCTCATGTCTGTAGTCGAACATGCTAACCACTAAACCAATAAGGCAGTTTGGGCGTTGGGCAGTTGGTAATGATGTCTTACGCAAATACAGGCTTTGATAGCAATTCTAGGTTCGATTTACAGCAAAGCAAATTGAAAAATGTATTTTTATAACAGTATATTCTGGATATAACATATGATGCTAGTTAATAGCCAATAAATAATTAGTACAGTATTGCAACGTCCTCGCCAACACTACGATCCTCTTGCTCGGTTTGCCAACAGAAGTCTTGGATTCGACTGCCGGTATTGCAAATTTTGGGAAATTGTATATTCTATTTAGCAACTATCAAGCAAAAATCCATTTGTCTTACACAGCATAAGATACTATGCAAGCCAGCTGTAATTTTTTGTGTGGTTTACTGGTTTAGTACCTAAAGGAAAATGAACCTTTTATAAGGTTCTAATTTTATCACAATAACACTTTTTGTAGTAAAACAGTGTTAATAGTTAAATTATCTGAATAATAAGAAATTTTCAACAGGAGACAATTACTTTCACTCGAGTAATGAATTAAATAATCAACCATAAAATATATTCAATCTTCCATGGATATAAAAAAATATCTACTCGTTGAAATTAAATGAATTTGTTCTTGTTTGAGAAACAAATTAAATATGAATATAAAACTGCTCTTGTATCAACGCTCTAAGCTTATAATTAAGTTATTAGTAATCTTAGGTATACTATAATTAGGAGTGTTAATTATATTATTAATTTTCGCTTTTGTTATGTTACTAGACTATTTTGTTAATGATATAATTTATCTTGTAGTATTTTTTACTTCTTAAACAACACAATTAGCTTTTGGTTTGTCGGTTAATGTTTTTGTGGGATTCACGTTGTAAGAAATCGTAACTGCATTAAGTCTAGCAAAATTTTTGAGGTAATAAATAATACGACAAGGTTTTCGTATCGCGTTTGTCTATCAATATAGTTTAAATTTAAAACTAGAGTGACTTCACTTATTGTTAAAATAATCCAATAAACGTTTTTTATTTCAAAATTCCTAGTATTGCTCCACAATATCCCTATTACTAACCGTACCCAATCCAGTTCAATTACATTTCATGTCAATACAGTAATTTGAAATATTAATTAATTAAATTAATAATCGTGTTAACAGTTGTTAATGAAATGCTTTAAATATTTCATTTTATGAGTTTGAAAATTAAGTGTCGAATGTATATAATTATATATGTAATTAATTACATATCTTTTACAGTATTTAGATAGGCGCGACAGTATTATGGTACAAGTACTCGCTTCGCTAATAGAGGTCCTGAGTTCGATTCCCTGCAGGACAAGTTTAAGGAATCTCATTTTCTAATTTGTCTGACTCTAGCTCTAGTAAATTACCTCAAACCAGATTAACGCGCTTTCATTTTAAACTGTATCCTCACTTACCATCAGGTGACATTACAGTCAAGCTAACCTGACAAAAATAAAAGAAATAAAAAAAGATGTATCACGGAGTTTTAAGGCCAGCGGTCCAATTCCCGTTACAATACAAAACTTTAAAGTTAAAGAAAGCTTGAGAAGCCGGACTGCATTCCGCGTGTTGTTTTTTCTATCCGATTACGTCAGGGTCGTTAGCCCATCGAGTTTTTACTTCGAATCAGGTCAAAAATTTGGGTTGAACTCACTGTAGACGTTTGTTCACCTCTCTAGGTCATGTTGGTATATTAGCTGTCTCACTCATGCATAAGCAAATGACCGATTTGGCAGGGAAATCTATTTTGGCTAAGGCACACTACAAAACGTAAATTGCTTTCCTCCGATTTAATAATGCTAATGGCTTCTGTGAATAGGTCGCAAATTAACCTTATTAATTGATGGCTATAGGTTATAACATAATAAATGATGGGCCATAGTAGTGCTGAAAATACATTTTAGTTTTGCAGAAAGGGCCGAGCTGTTGATCTTGGTACCACCTGATTAAACAGGGAGAGCACGCAAACTTGGTAAGAACTAATTTGTCTCTTACGATTTCTAGATAGCATTACATTGAAACGCTACTTTTTGCTGGGTGGCACGTCTTTGCTGGTAGGGTGTTAACTAGCCAAGTCCAGGCTCAGCCAAATTAGAAAGTTCAACAGGCTAAACTGTGCACTGTCGGAAATCGATCCTATGACGTCTGCTAGCAAGACCTTCTACCATTGCACCAGCGAGGCCTGTAATGCAATGTGATATGCCCGTAATAGAGTAACTTACATTTTAAGAATTTATTAAACATTACTTTTAGTTTACACTCACCCTGTATATATATACAAATTATCAACAGTTAATATAAACCTTTTTGGTTCATACCTTTACTTATAATACAGTGTAGTAGGTATTGGCTTTATTTTTCATATAACTTGTTTTGTAGCAGTACAGGAACTGCAGGAAATGCCATTGCATTTACAATTCCCCCATTAGGTTATGATGTTTCGCTCACTGAAACGAAGGAAGGGAAGGAACAAATTGCTACTTCAGATTATTATTCTATCAGAGCTGCTGCTATGAGACCTTCAGGAATCAGCCTAACTACTCTACCACTTATAAAGAACTATGGCCTACATAATATTCAAATATCAATTCACTCAAAATCCTAGTCTAAATTTCATTATGCAGTGAAATGTTTTGTGTCGTTATTACTCTGTCCATTGATAACAAATCAATGAGCGGTCTGGAAAGTTGATTCTACCGAGACCAAACAGGTGAGTAATTCCATAGTAACTATTTGAAACTTATTTTTCTGAGTTTTATCGACGATATTTCATTTGGTGTCAGATAACCATTTTTAAATTTAATCGTTTATTAAATTTTTACTTATTGGACATCAAGTTTCGTAATGTAATGCCGGCGTTACTTAGCAAAATTTCCTGGTCATATATTCTTGTAGAGACTGATAAAATAACTTGTTAAGTGTCAGCTGTCACTCTTTCCTACGTACCGTCATCTAGTGATTGTTCTTCGCCACCATCGTTTATGTTACGCTATTTTTTACAACGTGGATACACAATAGAACAATAGATTCTGTAGCTTGTAATGAGTGGGTATTAAGCTGAAACATCTCTAATAACAGGGGCTTTAGTAATAAAAAAGTGCGTAGATGTTTTTGGCATCTTGCTTTGATTATAATGACTATGTAGACAAATACTAATTGCATTAGTTCTTGAAAATAAAAATAATCATGATCAATATTAACCGTGGTGTAATATAACAAGTATAAAAAGATTACGGTTTTGTAGTTTTGCTACATTAATCAACAACCTTCCAGTATTTTCCATATTTTACTGTTCTCGACTTACCTCTTTGTTATATGTAAACCAATTCCAGCTTTTAAAACAAATTTATTACTAATGATACCTATATACAGTAGGTACTGCAATATAAAAAACTTTTAATTAGAACTACAGATTCAATACTAGTATATCAACAGGACTAAAAAGTATACTATACTTAAAGTTTCAAATCAACAGGAACGGAAGGAGTTTAAAATGAATTACAAAACTCTACCTTCATAAAAATCAATAAAAACGTGTCATAGTTCACTACGAGCTAAAGAAAATTTATTGAAATACCTTCGACGGATAGAGATCTGCATTGAAATTGATCGTACAAAATACAAACAACGTGAAAGGGATCAGATAAATGCATTTAATAGAGCAAATAGAGCAAGCGCAACTAGAGAACGTCTAAACAAGCGATAGGAAACGTTAGAGTCACCCTCGCACACTGACCCAATGGACGAGTAGGAATGGTCTAAAAAGGAAATCCTACTTGCGCTCGCAACAGATATGAGTGCCGCGTACTACAACAATTTCAATTATACTGAATATAATTAACTATTGATAGATGGAACTTGCTATGCAGCGAATAGAACGACACATTTTGTTCTATTCATATAGTAATCCTAAAATAAATAATAAAAAAACACTTTTTTATAATTATAACATACAAACGAGCTAGCGGATCACCTGATAGTAAGTGATCATCGCTGCCCATGGACACCTGAAGCACTAGGGGAGCTGCCGATGCCAGTGAAATTAGGAACGACCTCTCCCTACCAGTCGATATGATGCTGGCGAAGGAGGCTTCTTGGAAGACGATGGTCTCCTTCTGTGAATGTGCGAGAGCGAGAAAGAGCCACTATCCCGGACACGGCAAAGACCGGGGCGGGCCTGTTGAAAGACAGACATTACATACCCCTGATAGTGGGGCCTTGGGGTCGCGAACGGTCACAAAGGGGGCTGTGGCCGTTTTCTTAACACACATACGACTTCAGGAAGATGGCAGGTTAATGTGGTCTTAATCTACCGTGGCAACATTTATTGCCAGGCCTAATAGGAGGAGCCTATATAGCACAACGTGGCGGAGGCACCGGCGAATTTTCCGGAGATCCTGGGGCTCTCCGTTATAGGTAGAGGTAGTCGACCGGGGGGGTTTTAGTGGAAAATACCACATAACCCGATCTTTTTTTATTTTGCCGATTTAGATTGCCGGCCAAGGAGGTGGGAGTTCAATTGCCTCTTAAACATTTTCATGTGGAAGTCTTGGGGGTACACTGCTGCTGGAAGTTGGTTCCACATTTTGAAGAAAAACACCATTCAAACCGAGTCATTGACCATTCGTCTAGAGTGTGGATGGAATTTATTTCTACGAAGAGATGGTCAGTCGTAGAATTTTGACGGCAGTACTTACTTAAACAGTTCCTCAGAACACTCTCCATAACAGACTATATAGAAGATACAGAGGGAACTAATGGTTTATCTGTGGTCTAATCTCTAGTTTGTTGGTCAGTTACCTTTTCAAAAGAAATTTTTTTGAAAATCATTTCCAATAGATAGCAACCTAGCACGAAATTCCTAAACTTATTGCATAGATCTAACCTTAAAACCTTTTGCGTAAGCTTTCAATAAATGACACTGTACAATACAGTTCATCTCATAAATTTATTATAAATATATGATTAATTAATATTTTTAAGTTAGATCTATATCATAAGTTTAGAAATTTCGTGCTAGATAGCATTGGATATGACTCATAATTTTTTTATGAAAATAAAATAAGTTGTTGTTAATTCAGAGGACAAGCGAAAATATAGTAGGGAGAAGGAATGTTTATTATTGAAATGTGTTTTAATTTGCTTCTTTTTCTGTGGTAAAGCAATTTTTCTACTGTCGCAATCTCTGTTTCGCTTCTAATTACTATCTAGAGCTAAGACGGCTAAGTAAGTTTACTTAAACTTAATTTTCCTCTCACTGTCTCTAAGGATCAAGTCCAGTGACTTCTGCAAGTTTAGAATTTCAAGATACTTAGACCTTATAAAGGTAACTAATTTATGTGATACCTTCATTTTCTGAAAACAATCGCAGTATATTACTAAATTGCAACAATTTTTCAAATTATACCATTAGCATACACATTCTCTATATACGATGTAATAATAACTATTCCCGAAGTGTTACCCGCGTACTTCAAAATCCCGTGGAGATATAGGAAAACACGTTCTTTGTGAGAGTCTAAATGATGAAGTTTTATTCTTTATTTACCCCGATCCTGTTGGAATATAGGGAAACCTGTCATTAATGAGCGTCTATGTTGCGAAAGTAATATATATGCCTTATTTCAAGAAAATTGAGCGAACATTTTAGGAACTATCGTGATGAGTTGATGAGATAAATAGGCTAATTGTTTTTCCAGAATCTTTTTATATTTTAATAGTTATACTACGCTATTCGGAATGGTGACGATTCCTACAAATCAGTGATCATCAAAAAACAAAACGTGATCGTGGGGACAAACCACATCAACAAATTACGACTCACTGTCTTAATCGCTCCAAACAAAACAAAAAAATAATGATCAATATCAGCATTACAACGCCCGCCGCTAAATAAATATAGAGGCATAAATCAAACACCTTTGTAATTATACAAACGGAGGTGCGTTTTTATTTATGCGTATTGATTTATTTGAGATTAAACAATTCGGTTTGGGCGTAGCGTGGGAGTGACGTAGGTGAGGGTTGACTATAAAGACAAGGCCGACGTGACCTCAGGAGGTGTTAATTGCCAAGAGTTGCAAGGAGAGGAGACGGTAGCCGGAAAAAATAAAACATGACAGCGAAGCGTCTATTTTTTCTTCAATTCCTATTATTACATCACATTCTTCCCATATATCAACGGCCCCGACGTATAAAGAGTTTTTTTAAATCATTTTAAAACTATTGACTAACGCTTGACTATTGATCACACCTGATAGTACGTGATTATACAGCCGAAGATGTAAGTTCTCTAATGACTAAGCTGGTAAGAGGAATTTTTACCTCTTATGGTTTCTACACAGCACCATACCGGAACAGAAATCATTCGTTTGATCTGGCGGTACGTCGTTGCTGGTAAGGTGGTAACTAGCCGCGACCGTAGCCTCCCACGAGTCCAGACTCAGACAAATTAGAAATTGCAATCGAGCCCAGGACATCTTATAACGAAGAGAAATCTCGCACTATTGCTCCAGCGAGGCTGCCAACAATTACAATAAACGTAGCAAAAATTTAATAAATTGCTTTGTATATTACTAACCCATAAATATCGTGTTAACATTGATATACTTTTATATTTTGACGTTATTAAATGACATTTTAAATTTTATATCTACAGATAAATAAATTTCAATCCCTTTTCTCGAATTTAATATTCGCATATCATTTATATACCCACGTCCTCGCGCCATATATGTAAAATTTAATTGTTATTCAAATTTTGTAACATTTACCGAAACAAATATTAATGATTATTTATACCACAATCCAAAAAGAGACAGTTAATGATCAAGTTTACAAAAGATCCATAATTATCGAGCAACACTAACGTACGTTGACCTAAGAGTTCAAATTTAAAAATTGATCCTCGCTGGGGTAATTGTTCGAGTACTCGCTTCACTAGCAAAGGTTCTGGGCTCGATTCCCGGGAGGGCAAATTTTGGTGTGGTGAGTCCACAACCCTACTCGATAAGACGTACCGACAGAAATACTCGATATGACACGTAGCTTGTTTTTATAGCTGACAGGTTATCGCTTGACTATGTTATCACCTGATGGCAAGTAACGATACAGTGTAAGTTGGAAGCGCTCTTATCTGGTAAGAGGTAATTATCCTTTCATGGTTTCTACACAGCATCGTATGGTGTACAGAAAGCAATTTTTTAGCTTGGCGTCTAATCTTTGCTACTACGGTAACTTGATTGACCGAAGTATCCCACCGATCCAGTCTATGTTACATTAGATGTCCTGAGTTTTCTCTAACATTAATCGAACCCAGGACCTCTGCAAGCGCATCAAATACTTATACAATTAAGCTAGGGAAGTCCTCGACAATTCAATATTGTAAATCTATTTTTTTTGGTATTACTAGAAACTCACAATAACTAACAACTTTTATTCTCTCTATTTAAATATACAGAATTTGAACTATACTAATAATTATTTCACTATTTGAATTTATACAATTTTCCACTATTTTTCTTAAGTTGACTACTTCAAGAGACGCAGCTCGAAAGAATAACTTAAGAACTTCTTCCGGTCGCTAATATTACCCTGTATTGTTTAACATTTTGTTATAATGCACAATATTTTTGATATTTTTAAGTGTTGCTACTATATTACTCAATAACTTCCAACCTTTTAAAGCTATCCTTGTTGTCAACCAATTATCTATAGTCTAACAGCATGAAGGGAACCGTGTATAGGACTTCCTCTAACGTCGAACAAATGTAAAGAAAATTGATCATTACCTTAACTTATTCAGAAGTTACGCGCCAGTAATAGGTTGTTTGTAGTCTGTTATGACTGCTTGTTGCCGTGTTTGCAAAATGTGAAAATGTTTCGCGTACTGCGTACAAAAACATCTAAACTTTTATGTGGCATTGTCCGGCTTTAGAAGTTTTCATGCCCATCAGGGCCTTTGTCCAGTCGGCAGACTTTTACGTCGCTGAAGCCCCATAATAAACAAATGTGTGCCCATTCAACAGCGAGACCAAAGTTATCTGCGCAATGGCCACGCCTGTTCGTTTTCTTCAACTCTGTAGATTGCTGGAAACAAAGCTATTAGAATACAGTGTAACATTAATATAACTCGCATCAATATAACGAATTTTTCAGGGTCCTATATCTTTGATTTTCCCCTTTTCGGAATCCTCTATTTGGATTGTCTTGTCTTACGACTAGATTTAATACATTGATTAAATTTTTATTATAAAAGCCTATTTATGACAGATGTTGTTCTTCTTCTTCTTCTTAATTGGATTTCAGGTGTAACAAAGCACACATAATTTTGCCAGCGTCACGTTAATTGGAAAAGACACGTAGGAGATTGTACGATTTCTGTTATTATAAACCAAAATTTTGAAAACCTACAAATAGTTGAAAACTTAGTCATTCACCACCACCATAAAAAAGTACAATTTTTTAAGGGTTATGGACGACACAATAAAACACATGATTAACACTTTTACAAGACATTCACAACTTAATATTATTCCATTGAATAAATTTACAAAGATATTTACAATAAGGACTATATACATCTTAAAACTTAAAGGTAACGACACGAAGATGTGCAGCGTTTTTGATGCTAATTCTTTGAAGGTTAGGTAGTTTTGATATTTAGAAATAACATGTGGCATTCTAATTTGCCATTCGTCATTTAATATACTATTTTTCATGAAATACAAAGTAAAAATATTTAATAAATACTCTTTTCTAATATTTAAAGTCCCGAACAAAATTTAATTCATAATTTCTTATATTGACAAAAACACGTGGCATTTTTATTTACAACTCGCCATTTGAGATTTCAATCAATTATTTGTATTAATTTGCGACACTTTTAATACTTTAATGAAAATGGAATTCATTAAATTCCTAACATAATTTTCTTTTTCCCTCCCTTTAAGTCTCGGAAATCTAAAGTTTCAGATTTGTATAAAAAAACAAAACTTAAAAATTACTTTGCCAAAGAAGTTTAACTTCTGACATGTGTACGCTTGCACTTTTAATTAATTTATTATTCAATATGAATGAACACACTGAGACACGTTAAACACTTCACAAGACAGTTATTATTGTTTGATGCTATGCAAAAAGACAACCTGTTGAAATAAATAGGCCAATTTGTCGTCTATATATCAAAACCTCATTGCAATAAAAAGCTTCGTATAAGAGTGACTTTCTATGTCCTTACAGTTTTATCTTATCAGGATTGCACTGTATAACTATTTGCTAATGTATTTTTTTTAAACATAATGTTATATACTATGAATACATATAATAAAAAGCTGATAGGCCGTTTACGTAATAGAATTAAAGACGTTATACATCATTTCCCTTCTGTAACGAAAAGTTACTGAACGAGACGCGTCTTTCAAACTTTCAAGGACGCCTTATCCCTGTTTCCTCCAATTCATCAATTTCACTTTAATCATCTTTTTTTGCATAAACAAGCAACGAACGTAAAATTAAAGAATATAAAGATATGTTATTACGCTATAGTTTATCATTTTCTTATTTTCTTGCCCTTATTTCACTAGGTGAGGTCGGGACAGCATGTTTCCTTTCGTCACTTCTCCCTATCCGCTGTCATTTCTACATTCACACCCCTTACACACATATCCTCTTTCAGACAGTTCATTCACACTTTTTTTTGGTCGCTCTCTGTCCTGCCGCTTACCATCATATTTAGGGCCCTCCCTTATCTAATACAAGGATAGCCTTCAACTCCTTAACTTCTCTGTCACTGGTGCTACTTTCACACTTCCTCTAATATACTCATACCTAATCTTATCCAATTTTGTCACCTTACACATCCATCTCAAAATTCGCATCTCCGCTGCATGCGATTTCCTTTCATTCTCCCCTATGAGATGACAGGTCTTACGATCGTCTTATAAATTTTCCCCTTAAGTTTGAAGGTTATATAGCATGGAAATAAATTTAAAAAGCTTTTCTTCAGGCAATCGGTGAACATGGATATCTTAGTGGTCCATTGTTTAATAACAGGTTTTCTAAATATTTTTATAAAAATTTTGGTCCTTCTTTATAATGGTATCAGTAAAGCTTTAAAATGTGGTATACTGCAATAATATGTGCAAAACTTTAACGTAATAATCAAAGCCTATAACTGTAAATGTAGTATATCATAGACTTTACTAAAACTAACAAAGCTTTTTTTAAATATAAAATAAGTGTCAGGATGTGATTATTTCGTATGTAATATTATCTACCTTAAAATGTATATGTTTATATGAATAGTAAACGTTTATTCAAGCTATCGAACGATAGTACATGCCCAAAGAAATCTAGAGCAGAAATTGAGGGTAATTCATATTTAAGTGTTCTGTTATCACCAACGCACATTTGATTTCAAATAAATTATTTAGCGAATAAATCTTGCTGTTACATATTTGAAACCGAAAAATTATATTATAATTCTTTAAATCACGCTTATGTTTACTATACACGTTTGGTACATTATAAATGAAACTTACGACAAAAAATATAGTTTTTATATGAAATAGTATATAAAAAGCAATATTATTTTGATGATTATATTATGCACTTTCGTATACCTAAAAATACTAGTAGTAGTTGTTTATACGATTATTGTTATTAATCATTACATTTTCATTTACATTTTCATTTTCCTTTTTATTGTTTCTGCAGGTCTTTGCTGGTAGAGTTAGCTATGGCCGAAGCCTCCCCACCAATCCAAACCGAGACAAAGTTGAAAATGTCTTTTCCTATATTTGCACACAATCAAAAATTTTCAAGTTATGAACAGCAAAATCTTTATACATTGAATAATATCTTATATATCCGTTCTACTGGTAATTCACTTATGGAGCAAAAAAAGTGAAATATACAATTTTAATACAAGAAACAACAACAACAGACCCGTAATCCACTATTTTAGAGTGAAGAAGGTTCAGAAATCATTTGTCGGTTTTAGCATACGCATTTTTAATAAAATACCGCAATCAGTTTAAGATTGGCCCGTGCATAGTTTTAAGAAATATATCAAAACATACTTTTACAAAAAGGCATATTATAATGTTGAAGATTATTTGAGCGTGAAAAATATTGGGACTTGATTCCAGTTGTACACAAAAGCAAAATATTACTCATTGTAACATACATAGTAAGTAATTAAGTAAAATTAGTAGATTAGGTAGATTTGACCACCGGACAGAATTCTGACGAAAAGGGCTTTTTGGGCCTACTTGAATAAAGAATATTTTGATTTTGAAATACAAAATGCCCAATATTTTCTTGCGTCAAAAACTCAAATTTAAGTCGGCAAAAAAAGACCCCGTCTCTCTATCAAATACAATGATATAAACAGTTTATTTGTACAAGAGAGTCGTTAGGAACTTAATTTCTAAGGGCTCTCTTGTACAAGCTCTATTGAACTGTGTCACTACTCCTCCAAAGCTGCCATGTCATGTATGCATGTTGTACAAATGGGCAAAACGTTTAAAATTTTTATCGCGTCATGTAGTCCTGTTAACTTTTGCTTGAGTGTTCCCCTAAGTGTTTCTGGCAATGATCCGGGCGCCGGCGGAAATACAGATTGGCATCCCGGGCGACCACCTCGAAGGAACAAACGCGACGTTGTTTTAACGACACTATGTCCCGTTGTGTCCTCTTACAGATAATTGCACTACATTTTAAGAAACACTTTCCTGCTGTTTGTTTTGTTTTTAAATTTCTTTATTACTTTTCAATTTTAACAATTGTACGAAAAAAAATTATGCAGACTAACATTATATATCAGAACTAGAAGACCTAAGTCTTCGAACAGTGCGTGTTGCCAGTGATCCAGCTACGAATCGGAAATGTAGTCGCTGACTATGGGCCTCATTCGAAAGCTCAAAGTCACACACCGTGTGATGGCTATGCTTGGAGTTTCTCTACGCGATTAAATCAGAAATGAGGAGATCCGTAGAAGAACCAAAATCACCGACAAAGCCCTAAAATTCACGAAGCTGAAGTGGCTATGGGCGGGGCACATAGTCCGACAAACCGATGGACTTTGGAGCCCGAAGGTGCTGGACTGGCGACGGCGCTGTATAGGAAGACCCTCCACAAGGTGGACCGACGACATAAGGGTTACCGGTAGCCGCTGGAGCCAAGCGGCACAACAGTGGGCATCATTAGGTGAGACCTATGTCCAGCAGTAGACGTCTTACAATTGAAGTGAGAGAGAACATTATATATTACATTTAAAGACTAAATTATCGCCTCTTAAAATAATAAAAAAAAAACAAAGAATTATATCTGATTACATCACAAACTTAAAACTAAAAACAGAAAATATTGTCCCACTAACTGTTTGAGTGGACGGTTCGTTTATATTATTGAAATTAATTTGAAAACTTTCCTGCATCGAAACTAAGACTGTAACAAAACCTATTTTTTGTTTGTAAAGGTTGGACATGGGATGGTGCATTGGATGACTTTATCACATGCAAAATTTTAAATAAGTACAGCAAAGTCCAGTATAGTCTATGTTTCCTGTGTTTCTATGTTAAATGAAATACCACTATTTATTTAGTGGTAACGTTTTGCTGCTTTAGTGGATTTCTTTTTTGAAGTGAAACTTCTTTAGGCACTCAGTTTTTATGGATGAACCTTGTGATTGGCGTCAGAAAGATGTGCAATGTTTTGAAAATTCGTTTGAAGATTCGGTAGCTTTAATATTTACAAATAACATGTGGCATTTTAACTGGAAATAATTAATAATTGGAACATCAAACTCATTTAGTCAAACAAAAAATATTTATTTCATTTTCTATTTTAAAACTTAATCCAAAACATTTGGATAATCAACCAAATGATCCGCCATTTATTGAATTCATTTTTTTACAAAAAATGTGATAAATGAAGAACCTCTCGACCAATTTTGTGCAAAATACACATAAACCATCTACTAAATACTAAATAGTCCAAACAAATTTTTCATAAATTCTTTTTTCTAAATTTTTTATTCAAAAACAAAATTTAATTAATAAATTGTAATATTGACAAAAAACACGTGGCATTTTTTTTTACAATTCATCATTTGACATCAATAAAAAATTTATATTAATATTCGAAACTTTTAATATGCTTACCTAGTTCCTCGCCTACTTAATGAACTACCTAGCAACGTACGGGACCATATTAACCCCCATAACATTAAAAAAAAACTGAAAACTTACTTTTTAAGTCACCTCTTATAATGTATAAGTTTGTTCAACTGGCAATCGTTTTGCTGGCATACCTAGATGATTACCTCCTTGTTAGCATACGTTACAAATCCCAGTGGTTTTTTATGCTAATAGATATAAGAATATAAATGTATTTTTTTCTTTTTTATCAATAAATAAATAAAAAATATATATATTTTAATGACAATTAAATTCCTAACATATCTTCCCCTTTCCCGCAAATCTAAAGTTTTAGATTTGTATAAATATAAACAAGACAAATTGGTTTGGCAAAGAAGTTTCTGACATGTATACTTTCTACGCACGCACTTTTATTAATTTGGAAAGGTTGGTTGACATTGCATTGGATGACTTATCACGCAATCCAAAATTTTGAATAAGTTCAGCAAAGTCCAGTATACTCGTATTTCCTGTGTTTTTATGTTAAATGAAATGCCACTATTTATTTCGAGAATTTTTTTTTCAATTTAATGCTTTACAATCTCATATTCAATTTGGCAAAAATGCCACTGCGGCTGTACAAAATGGCATTGCGTTGTTGATTGATATAAATAGTTTGTGTAAGGGACTATCGGCTCTTCTATAATATAAGTGTTCTTGAATTGTATTCTTCCAAAGCAACGATGTTATCTGGGAAATGATTCAGTCTTAAATGATAATGCTAACCCGATATCTTCGACTTAGTAAACTTTTCCTCCTTTCTTATGAACAATTTTAAATTAAGATCCAATTCATATCCTTATCTAAAACTAGATATATTTTGATACAAATCTGAACTAATATAAAACTGCAAAATTGATACAAACGTTGAGATTATTGAATATTAATTAAAGTAACCATTTCGAAATTATAAATTAAATATAGCCCACTTAATATTGTAGCGGAATATGTTAAAACTAATAGGAAAACATCAAGAAAATTATTTTATACTTTACATTGTTTGACATTGACCCTCCATGTGCATTAAAATTAAAATTTAGATTGCTATAATTGAATTATATTTCAACTTTATAACACCGAGCCTATATAACTGATTTTCCGGAGAGCCAAATATAAAATAAATAAAGTCTTTTTAAAAACAAAAATACACAAGCTGTAATAGAAGATCAAACTTAATAATTTTTAACATGTTGAAGATTTAAATAAAATGATTAACGAAAAGGTGTTTTAACTATTATTTATTGTCTTAGAAAGACATTAAAACTTAGTTCTCATCCTTTTTTAACCTACTTCAAAAAAAGGAGGAGATTATCAATTCGTCTGTATTTTTTTTTGTTTGTTACCTCATATCTCCCGACTGGGTGGACCGATCTTGATAATTTTTTTTTAATGAAAGGTGGTGCTCGTCATAGAGTCCAGTTTTTTTTAAACCAGTCCTGATGATGGCATACATGACAAAACCGGATAAGTCTTAAATTTGCGTAAACATGTACGCGACAATGGACGAATAACTCAAGATCACGCCAACCGATTTCGATGATTCTTTTTTTATTAGAAAGGATATACTTCAAGGGTTGTTTTGTGATAGTTTGGTAAGGTTCTGATGATGGAATCTATGACGAAGTGACGGATCTATTCAATTCTTAGGAGCAAATCAACGATGCTCGGCAGTATCTTCTATAAGCTTTCCAGATATTTGAGTCGCCTACCGTAACTTCGATATGGTCAAGTGCTAGTCGTAATTAAATATAAAGATCAATGGAACTCCTCAACGGCTTACAGTAAGAGTGTGATTTTTAGCAAAATCTATAACTGTCTGTAATCAAATGGCAATGACCTTACGTTTGTTGCTGAATTGCAATATTTGAAAGGCGAATTATGTGTGAAGCGGTGGTATAAGGGTTTCGGGTTCGATCCCGGGTGTGGCGATATTAATGTAAATTTAACTTTGTAAAGTTGTTTTATTTAAACAGTGTCATCTCATATGAGAAGCGCGTTTTAGGTGTACATATATTAAGACAAATTTGATAGTTTACATCAGATTCACTAAATATCAAAAAATAAATATAAATTTTAATAAATATAAAAAAAGAACCGCCTTCAAAACAAACTTAAAAATACATTAAGATGCTCTAAAAAGTAAGAAATAATTGCGTATTCTTTTATAGTGTTCTTCGTATTCTTATATTTGGAGTCGGTGTCAACCGAGGTGCCTACATATATAGCTATAGGTGGGAGAAACGCGAGAGCTGCCAAGTGGACACGCGAGGAACATCTTCTTTGGCTGACACCGACTTTTTTTGAGATACATTATAAAAAAATACACACAACCCTAAATTTTGACCTTTCTATCACCAACCCCAATTTTTTAATAGCAATAATAATAATTATATGGCAAAACAACGTTTGCTGGGTCAGCGTGTAATTATATAGCGTGATTTATAATATTAGGTCTGCAATCTAAGAATCGTTATTTTTGAAGAGAGGTAGCGGCACAATTATCGTTTTATGTCCTTTTTAATTAAAACCTCATTATTTAGGATGTCGCATTAACGTCAATTTGGCAAGAAAGTCTGACTGTTGGGACGTTTTGTTAATTAAGAATCACAGTCGTACAATATGAGAATAATTTGTTGTTTCCCAGGCTTGATGTGGCGTGACGCTCGCGGCTCCGTATCTCTTTTCATACGTCATTTCAATGTCACTCGAACTACTTTAATCCAAAAATAAAGATATATTTTTGCAACTCGAAGCACTTTAGCTAAATTTTCAAATTCTTGAAACAAATGTTGTTTGTCAATTTTATTCAGGAGCAGTTTTTGATCTCGATAGATATATGGATACTCGTTTGATATTGAATGTGACTGCTAAGGTGAAAATTCCTTTGTGCGTACATTATTTATTATATTGCATTGTTGTAGCGTTCACCTTCATCGACTGTCGATCACTACAATCGACTAAACTCGCAAATGACTTGTATCTTATCTCTTTTTTTTTAATATAACATTATGTTTCAATAACGCTCCCAATGACACGGTATAATTTTCAGGATTATCGCTTTGTTTGCTTATGGGAGGGATACGTAATTTCGTTTTATTTATCGCAGATCGGATTATTGACAAAAACATAAGTTTGTACAAACATCAAAGGACCATTGCGGGAGTTCTGCAATGCAATTTCTATAGACAGTGACGTGATCAAATTATCTCATTCAAGATTCTAGTGAGATTTTAGCGAGCGCAGTGCGTGACGCCGCCGTACGTGCTCTGACAACCTTGAGCGTGTTTCGCATTATACTTGAGTAGATACGATACGCGGCTAGTTCTCGTCGCTGACGCCCTCACTACGCCCGCTATTATTAAACGAGTTCATTGGAACATCTATTTGCGCAATTTGTAGCATCGCACCTAAAGCATTCCGATGACCTTACTCTGCCTCCGTGCGTGCACTCATCGGTTGAAACTTAGTTCATACTTTTCGGTACAAAATCATTTTTAATTAAAAGCAATTTCGAGCTCCTGGAAATTTCTTTAGTTAACGGATTAAAGTTAACTTATTAGATTTGGAAACATGTAGAGTAGTTAAGAGGCGCCATAAAGGAGGGTGCATTGCGCATGCGCCGTGTTTTTCAAAGAGCTCTGTTCATTCACTGCGCAAGGAATCCTTCCGACGAGATGTCGCCGGGCGCACCTCGATTTGGTAAATATTCAATCTATCGGTCGGCGTCGCCTCGACGGACACGGGGATTTTAAAGTCAAATTGGGACTGAAATGTTAAAATATTATCGGTAAATGCGTTCGGGTCCGCGCGACCGCACCGCGCCACGGCGGAGACGAGCGGGCGGCGAGGCTCCGCGCCTCCCGCGAGTGTGCGCGAGTGCGCGTGTGGTGGTGAAGCGCGAGGCTCGACGCGGCGCGCCCCGTCAGTCGGCGGCAGCGAGTCACGCGCGTCGTCTCGTTCAGCTATCTCCGCGTGGTCGCTGCACTTCTCCCCGCACACCTGCTATCGTTCAGGCTCCGTCGGCTCTCACGCTCTCGAGCGTGGAGGTCGCTTCGACCTCGCGACTCGGTTTTGGTTTTCGACGATTTCACCTCGCGTCACAACACTCGCGCACTCCACCGGAGCGTTCGCCCGCGGTCCTCGAGCGTGTTGTGCTGGTGCATACTGTGACTCCGGCGGACCTCATTCCGCTCGCTGTGACAGTGCAATCGTGATTTTCCCTCTTGGTGCGGATGTGCAGTGATGGATAAATGAGACAGAAGCGCGAGTGAACGCGCGAAACGAGTCCTGTTATTCGGTGGGGTGCAACGGCGGGCCGTCAAAATTGAGCCCAAACTGTATCTAGGTCGGTATCATTTAATTTAAAAGTTGTTGCGGAGAGTGTGCTGGCTGTTGGCAGTGCGGTCACTGAATATTTATAGCTTGCAAGTGGGAAAGTGTCGGCGGTTTGCCGTGGAAGGCGGCCGGGCCCGCACCTCGTGCCGTGGCGAGTTATGCCCGCATGCCGGTACGCACAGCTGATCCACTGTCCCACAAAACATATTTCACTAGTATCCACGAAGCAGCTATATCCTGTTACATTTGATTGATGTATGTAGTCCATCGCTTGTGTAACATTAATTTATAAAACTTGAAATCTGGATGTGATGTTCGGAATTCCTATATCTTGTGTTATCAAAAGTGCCATTATTAAATCTTTTTAAAAACATCCATAACGTATTGTTAACATGCAATAAATAAAGTTTTGAGGGCGCCAACACATATTGGATAACCTATTTGGAACGTCTGTCATAAGCGGCGCTGATAACAACGCTGCAGCATTAAATTGCTATTTTATTGAGACTAGAGATTGATACAGCTTGGTCCTTACTAACTTCTAATAGATACAAAAAAAAGTAGAACTAAGTAAATTAATATTAATATATATAATATTTGAAATCGTTTAAATGTTAAACGATAACTTATATTACTTGTTGATTTTGCCATCTACATTATTGCTGCCAATTTGCATAACCTCATTTTTGCATACGCGATACGAATATGGAAAGGAATTATAAAAACGCTGATGTTGCTTCACGTTGATGTACTTACTTGTAAATTGAAATCTCTTGTCGTTATAGATAGTTTCGCCTAATTGGACACGTTTACTGCTTCTCAAATGCTCGAATAATCGGAAGGAATAATTTCTCTATATTAAAACTAATGTTCCTGAAACGATAATGTACCCCACATTTAGCCAGCCAACTTACAATGTAAAACCTTGACTTTAAATACTCTCTCAGAATGATAGAGCCGTTACTGTGTGTATTAATTAGCTTATAGTTTTTATAGAAGATGTTTCTCTGGTTTTATTACTTCTTATTTTCTTCAATTCTTCTAAATAACAAAGACATTTATTAGTAAAAATGTGAATTTCTTATTCAATTAAATACGTATTTGTTATAACAGTATACAGAGAAAAAAATTATTAAAAGCTTATGATCCTCGTAAAGAACATGGTTAAAGATTTTATATGCTGTCTTTATTTTATAGATAGCCACAACATTCTAAGTTACTTGATAGTTGATAGCTGACTCAGGTCAACAACATGCGCCTGTAAACAGCTTAAGCCTTTAGCTGCTTGCAAATTGAATTAGATTCCCTCAAGTCCAATAAACTAGTATTAGAAATAATGCGTTCATTGCATAACAGGGCTTGCAATGTTAACATTCAAGACTATTCCCTTTTGTTTAATTAATTTAATTAAGAGTAAATGGTTTTTTAGGATGAAGTGGTACAAGACACGAAATTCAGTATAGTTCAGTTCAGATTGTATACCAATTCCAACAAATTACAAACGGCATTTAATAGTTCGAAATGAATTATTTATTCCTGATGACATTTTCTAATAACGTATAACTAACTACCTGTAACATAAAACTTATACTTATAGTAAAGGTTTTACATTTAATATGTAGTATTATTACCAAGTTATATTCCAGCCAGACTTTTAAATGCCATTTCAGCTTTTACTTTCAAACGCGTGTGCGGATTTATCTATGTCAGCTCACGATACTTTCACCATTTGTAAAATATAATAAGCACTTAGGTAGCATACTTAGCGTTACTTACGTTTCTAATACAAACTTTATCACTGGTAAGAAACAACTTAAAAAGCGTTCGAACAATTTATAGTCCATCATGTTGTTACAAAAAAGAATCACTTATTCAATCTTCATAAGCTCGTTTGATTCATACAATCTGTTGTCAGTAATAAAGACGTTAAATCGGAATTGTATTTCTATCAAAAAGAAACCGATAGAAAGTTTAGTAGTCACTTCTTAATACGTTATTTTGTACCGTATTACGAAGCTTTGCAAAAAATTATATACAACCCGTTCAAGTAAAACCGCATTTAAACCACAATTACAATATTTTATTGATAAACTTTTGCTATATTAATATTTCAATCATTTTAATATATTGAATAACATTTTATATATTCGTAACAATACAACATAAAAAAGCGAAACACAATTTTTATACAAGAAATAAAAACAATCTTGTAATGACATATTTTAGAGTGAATAAAGTTCAGAAATCATGTGTGGGTTTAAAAATGCACTCCATTAATAAGATACCGTAAATTACTTAAGCGAACTTGATTTCAGTTGCACACAGAAGCAAAATATTACACATTACAGCATACAAAACTTTATTTAAAAGAGTAACCGTTGAGTTTCTTGCCAGTTTCTAAGCGGATTCAACTTTCCGAACCGGTGGTAGATGTGTTACCAACGGACGGACATGTTGACGATTCAAAAGTGCTTTTTGAGCCTACTTGAATAAATAATGTTTTGATTTGGATAATTTTAATCTTTACTGGAATTTACATTATAGATTACAACTTCTGTATATTTTTGATTATATTGTTATTATTCTTAAAGGCGCTTTTTTGTCATTTTTGTTGCTTATTAAAGAGAGATAAAATGAAGCCTTTACTGTATATCAAAGAAATTCTATACGATAAGAAAGTCAGTATTATGAGGCGGCCTTATCACTGTGCAATTGATTTCCTTTTATTAATTAAACCTTTCCATTTATCTTCTGTTCAGTAGCAATTAAATTTCCAGTATTAGATCCACCAGAGTTTGCCTCACCAAGTTGATAGTAACGAAATAAATATCAGATTTTGGCATAGCTATAAAATATTTCATTAGTGAATATATTGTAGGAATTACCTCAACAGACGTAAGAAAGAAAGAAGCTTATTCAAATAATACGATTTATATATAAAGAATAATAAGAAAGAAGTAAAACTTGAAATAGAATTTACCTCAGCAAATTGCTTTGTCCTATAAGATGACAAAGAACACATAGTGATGCTTTGAAACTAAATCCTTGCGAAGCCACCGATATTTACGACATGATAAAAGCAAAAATTAAAACTTAAAAGTCTTTTAAACTACAGCAATGATAATAAGATAATAGGAAGCTTAAAAAACTACCTAACTTTGTAATATAATTTAGAGGCTTGTAGTTATAAGCCCAGTCACAACGAAATAACATTTTTATTTTATTTCAGTAAGCATATAATATATAATTAGCCCGTGACTATATCAGTCAATATCTAGACGGAAATAAATGTATATTAAAAAATTATACAAAGTAATCCGCAACCAAGGCTTAGATATTTTCGTGATTGTTAATAAATATCATATTACAATGACTTGTGCAAAGTATTTCAAAACACAAGCATTTAGGTAGTTAAGTAATATTATAAGCTGAGTCTAATTAAAACTTTGTTGGCCTTAATGCAAAAAAGTTAAAACAATCGTTCTACAAGTTTTTACGTTAAGCCATACTTCATTATGTCCGATATAAAAATTCCGACGTTAAAATTATCCCAGGAAATATTGTTATCAGTTAAATAAATTACTGAACTCAGTTTTAATTTAATAATACTTACGTAATTGATTATTTAGTCTGAAATTTATTTATTAAAATTTTCGCTTATTAAAAGCATCTTCCATCCCTTGCGATAACATACATTTTAAAACCTTAGATGCGTCATAATGCCACTTTATATGATGGCCACCAGTTATGTTAGTATTATAGTTTTGGATCTCATTGCAATATGGGAAAACTGTTTAAAATGAAGAGTTCATTCTTTAGTTTCATCTTGAGACTTTAGCAGGACATAACACTGATTCTGATTCCACCATTGTATCCTTATTTTAGGACAGGTAGGTTAAAAATTATTGTTATTTAAGGAGTAAAAGAAAAGTAAGTAGCTGCCTAATAACCTCTCATTGCTGGGCACAGGCCTCCTCACTCATAGGAGAGAGGGATATTAGAGCATAGACCCACCACGCTGCTCCACTGGTACAGTACACAAGTGCACTCTCATAGTCCGAGGTAACGGCAATCTGACACGAGAAGACCGGAGAGAGATCAGGCGCAGGACCGACCGCTTAACGTGAAAATCTTAATAGAAAACTTAATATCCATTTTTTAATTATCCCGATCTGGGACTCGAACATGCGCAAATCTATCCTTATTCAAACACCCATGGGCTTAATTATATCCTTATTTAAGGATAAATGGGCTTCAATGTTTTTTTTAAGGATACTTGGGCGTAAATGTATTCTTATTTAAGGATACATAGTTTGGAATGTGTTTAAGTTAAAACGGACATGGGTGGAATTAGTTTCAATATACTGTTAAGGTCGCAAGATGAAACTCTACAGAATTGACTTCCAAATATGTAACTTCTTATGCTTATTAAGTAGAGACAAACCTTTAAACCAGTAACGTAGCTATCAATAGATGGCGTTGTACATTTTTTTTCCAAAACAGACTAATTATTGTATGAATATTTGAAAAAAACTGCTAATATTGCCAACTGCCAACTGCCACTACAGTTTTGGAAAATTTTAAAACCAATCATTCCAATTCTCCTTCTTGTCGTTCCTCTCCAATTACTGGAGGTTGGATATCAGCTGTGAGAAACTGTCTTGATCTCGGGCGAGGTGAAACAATTTGGCAGCACTCGAGACCCCAGTCAACTCACGAATGTTGCGGAGCCACGATTTCTTGCGGCGGCCAACACCGCGTTTTCCATAGATCTTGCCCATCATTAACAGTTGCAGGAGGTCATATCTTTTGTGTCTGATTACATGACCAAGATAGGCAACTTTCCTGATTTTGATTGAATAGCTTGCGGTTTTGATGAACTCGTCTCAAAACCTCTGCGTTGCTGACTTTTTGGGTCCAAGTGATTGAGAGCATACGCCGATATGCCCACATTTCGAAAACCTCTATACGCTTTCGAGTGTCTTTCTTGATAGACCAGGCTTCACATCCGTATAGGGCTATGGGCCAAATGCAGCACTGAAGTAAACGAGTGCGTGCGTAGTGCGTTCCAATTAGATAACACAAATATATGTCAGAAACAATTTTACTATTATAAATCTGATCAAATTGTGATATGGACGAGATTTTTGATAAGATTCAAGATTTGAATGTACAGTAAAATCTTGCGGTGGAATATTGCTTGATAACTATAAGAATATTTAATAAATGTGGAATTATATATTTTAATAAGTGATGCAAAATAATAAATCCAAGCGTTTTTATGTCATGTTATACGTAAGTATATACGTATTTACAGAATATTAATTTTTACTATTAATACTTTTATGTAAAAACTCTTGCCGCCTCGTTTTTTTTTAACTTATGACAGGTCAGCACTTGACTAATCTCACTTGATACAGTCTATAATATAACTGTGATGATCTGGTGAGAGGTAATTTACCTCTTCCGGTTTCAACAATGCACCGGAACTAATTTTTTTGTTTAGCGGTACCCATTTGCTGGTAAAGTGCTAACTGGTCACGGCCGAAGCCTCTCATCAATCCAGAGTCAGATAAATTAGAAAATACAATTTCATAAATCCAGAATCAAATCGAAAACAAAAAAACCTTGCTAGCGAAGTAGTACGAGTGCGTTAGAATAAATTTACACTGCCGAGAATAGATCCCAAGACTTTCTTTAACAAATAGAAAATGAAAAGGAGCTGTTAATTTTTTTACATATGATAATACCAGTACAATTTTTAAGTCATGTGAAGGGCGTGGGGACTTGAACTGGCTTATCACTGACGGGTTTAAACCAAGCTCAATTGCTACTCTTTGCTCAAACAACTGGTTAATTATAATGCATGGGTTATTGTAACTGCTACCTTTAAACCAATAATTTGTTTATTGGCATTAAATATAATATGCATACTGTAATAAGACCTACCCTGAGGAAAAGTTAATATTTTAAGCTCATAAAGACCAATCGAACTGTAACAAATTTTAACTGTTAAATTAATCAATCAATCTACATAAAATATAATATCTAAATCTATCTGTTTTAACCTGGATATAAGAATAATCTATATAAACTATGTTTATACAGGTTACTGTATACGTTTGCTTTCTTTTCAGTTAAACTAAAAAGTGGCAAAACTGTAAACTTGACCTTGTAATTTAAAAAGATTTGATTGGTTAGGGGGTGGAGCTAGGCCGGCGCACGATGATAACTCACTGCATTCTTAACGCGAACGAACTGTAGTAGTTGAGAAAATTTACTAAAATAATTACTATTTACTACTGCATTATAAGTTGCAATACTATATATGAATTTTTTAATGGATTAGAACTTACATTGTAATAAGTCATTACATTTTAACTGGGGATATAAGTTTTCGTTTTTTCATTCAAAGAACTGAGTTCTCTTTGAAATCTTGCTTGAATTTATTAACTGAAATACATTTTTTGTATCAGCAAATATAACTCATTTTCAAAGTTAATATTATTTGTTATATTATAAATTTCAAATGTTAATAAAATTATTATTTTTTAATCATCCACGCACGTTCAAGTTTTTTAAACTTGTTGTTTATACAGTTTTTTTCAAACATTATTTCATTATTGAAATTATAGAATTTACTATTGTATTGACAAAAAAATAAACTAAACATTCGAGGATATTTACGTAAGTGGAAATAGTAATTTAAAAGATTATATCAGATAATTATAAAACGAAATTCTTATTTACATAAATAGGCACATATTCATTTGGTCTAATATTTTATGGTGTAATTTTCTTGTTACCTTTCCGCTTTGTATGTATACTTAGTATACATTTAAAAGAAAATATTTGAATATATAGACAGTTAAAATGTTTTAGATTTGTACTCGAGCAACTAGTTATACACTAGTAATACTTCCTTGCAACGGACGCTATTTTTATAAAATATGCAATTCTGTTGAATTATGTTATAAAGAAGGTATTTATTATGTGGCCTAGTTATAATATAAGCATAGTTATTATATTTCAATGCGTAATCATAAGTTCCTGACACTTTTTTTTTGTTTGTTATAATACTCACCATATTTAGGTTCAAACAATGATACCGTCGAAATTTGCTGTCGTGCAGTAAAAAAAACATATTTTTCCAATAATTCGATAAATTGTCTAATTGACCTACTTCAAAAAAAAAACACTAATAATCTTCTAAATCAACGATTTACATATTTTTTGTCATATATTTCATTACAATAAAATATCATTTTACTCAAACAGAACTTTTTTAATAGGAGTAATGTGTATAAGATAAGATAAATATGTCCATTAAAATCTCACTATTGAGCACTTGGAAGGCATTCACTATTGACAGTACCCAATAAGCTACTACTACATAAATACCGGTTTCGACATATGGTATTTAACTTTGGGGATGTACCAAACCAAGCAAATCTCAAAATAATACAAAAAATCCCAAACAAAGTACTTAAAGAAATTGTTAATTCACCCTGGTGTTTAAGAAATAGTGATCTTCACAAGGACCTAAACATAGTTAGTAAACACATCGAAAGAGTTGCCAAAGCTCATCATCAATGACTTCGCCATCACGTGAAGCCCTTAGCTGCTAATCTTCTGTATATCACACGGAAGACTTAAAAGAACATAACCTTTTGAGTTACTGAAAGTGCAGTGACACAATATATTGTAGAGTGGTGTTTTTAAACAAGAACTCAAGAACAGTGTGAGTCAATCAATATACATTATAGTAAACTAATCATAACTGTTGGACTCTAGACTTAGACAAAACAATAACACTAATTAGCTGTAAGGCTAGATTGTAATCTTATATTATAAAACAACCAAAGGTTGGCTATAATAAAAAAAGAACTATTGAGCACGGGCTCCCTTAGTTATAAAAAATAGGATATATACATGCTGGTTTCCTCCAAAAGCACAATGGTGAATTTTCCTCAATCTATTAGGCCATTACGACTTTCAGCTGCGTAATATGTATGAATGTCGTAAAGTATATCACGTAAAAAATCTACTTGGATTTTAGACATTAAGACGTTTTTGTAATTTCGATAATTTTTCAACCAACGTAAGCGTAAGCTAAAAACATGAAGTTTACAAAAACATATCATTAATACAAAAGTAAAAATAATTTACATAATTAGGAATTTTACTTGAGTCCATACGTTATGTGTTTCATAATTATCGTATCAAATCAATTTAAAAAAAATCTTTATTCAAGTACGTTCAAAAAGCACTTTTGAATTGACAATAGTTTGTCCGTTGGTAGTAGATCTACCACGGGTTGCGATGTGCACCTGGATTCAAGTGCAAACCTCTTTGTCACTTAATATTCTTCAATATTATAATATGCTTTTTGTAATAGGACGTTTTTGGCATATTTCTTAAAACTATTTGGAGACAAACCCAGTAATGATGCATATGCTGAACCTGACAAATGAGTTCTGAACCTTCTTCGCTCTAAAATATGGCATTACAAACATATGGTTTTTATTTCTTGTAACAAAATATTCTGCTTCGCTTCTTTTGCTGTATAAATGAATATTATCACGGATATATAAAATGTTCAATATATGTTGCGACGGTACTGTGAGAATTAATATTTCTTTGAATTTATCTCTTAAGGAACGTATGAACGTATGTAAGATCTCTTATTATATATATACAAAAATTATAAATTTGATATCTGTGCAGAAACAGTGGGTTATTGTATCGACGGTGGACCAGTTCGAATTATTACGTTGGCCGTGATTCAAAGAATAGACAAAAAAAATGTGCCAATTTTTAGAATCAGGACAAGGTTGTGCCCTCGTTTTGCATATGGGGATCATTCAGTACGAGAGTATATCCGTCGGCCTCTTGGTAACTTGATATTGGAAAATGCCATGAAAACCATTTCAATTTCATAATTTGATCCTATTGAAAATTAACTGATATTCAAACCATCGAATGGTAAACTTGAGTATAATCTTGGTTCAGCATGCACATAAAACTGCATTAAATATTAATTTCAAAAAGAAAATGGACCACGTCAAATGTTTATTCAATGGCATATTTAATTTTATAATAATTTTATTAACCAAACGATTAAAATAATTTTCGAAAAGATACTACTTTAATATGAATTAACGAAATATACATGCTTCAAATGACGTTATTAATATGTAATGTTTTATAAATGACAATTCTTATACAATACGTAATACTAGGAAGTATCTTGAACATCATAGATAAAGCACGAGATGAATGCCACATATGTTGATTGCGTAAAACTAAAAATATGAATTAACAAACATTTCTACGAGAAACCGAATCTAAACAAAACAAATAATATTAAAATGTATGTTGTAAACTTATTACTAGATACATAGCACTTAAACGAAAAACTAATTTTTAATATTTCACTCCCTGTTTGTCCGTTTGTTCATGAAAAACTGAATTAAAAATGCAAATATCGCTTTTAGAATTTATGTATATGGAACTAGCTGTTATCCTGGTAGTTCTGTCATTATTTAATACAATAAAAGTCACCTACGTTACTTCCTATAACATCAGCCATCTGCCAATGAAAATCATACCAGCCGTTTTTGAGATAAACGTGAACAAACAAACAGACACAACAATTTTAAAAAGAGTTTTTATAGAGCTGTTACATTGAAATACTAGGTTGCTTTCCCAATTGTATTTATTTGTTTAAGATTATACGTACAGACATATATAAAAAGTAAGGAGTAGTAACTTTCGTCACTCATAGGAGAGAGGGTTTTAGAGCATAGACTCACCACGCTATTCCACAGCATTTAGACAGGCTACCCCAAAACTGCTCCTGGTATACGCAGAATAATGACGAATTGTAAACAACAGTTAGATATTTTTGTTATTATTAATTAGAAAAAGTAGATATATTTTTTTATCGAAAATCCAACAGCGTTTTAACAAGTTGTTACATAGAATACTTAATACACTTAAAGTACGAGTAAGGCAAATTACGGATTACACAAATTGATATATGAAATAACTGAGTAGATATTGAGAAGTTCGATTTTAGAAACAATAATAAAAAAAACTGCCTCATGGGTCTAGTGGTTAGCATGTTCGACTACAGACATGAGGTCCTGGGTTCGAGTCCCGGGTTGGGCCAATTCAAAAATCAATATTGAGTTTTCTATTAAAATTTTCTCAATATGTGCCCGAAGTTGGGAAGTTGGCAGTGTGATCCACCCTCGTGCCACGGAGAGCACGTTAAGCCGTCGGTTCTACGCCTGATCTCTCTCCGGTCGTGTCGGATTTCCGTCACACCGGACTATGAGAGTAAAGGAATAGATAGTGCACTTATGTACTATGCCTGCCAATCCGCAGTGGAGCAGCGTGGTGGGTCTGTCCTCTAGAACCCTCTCCTATGCGAGTGAGGAGGCCTGTGCCCAGTAGTGGGACATTAATGGGCTGCTACTTACCTTACCTTAAATAAAAAAAACAGATATTCGCTACGTATTAATGAAGAGTTAATGGATGTTGTGTCGTTGTGAATGGGTATGTGAGAATGAGTGAGTTAATTTGTATTTGTTGGTGAAATTTAGTCGTGTAAGAAGAATTAATGTCTCTTTTATGTAAAAAAAAACGGGTTTGCGTTTTTGTGGTATAGAGTATGTAAATCATACTCCCAGTATTAGGTTTGTTTATTCATTTTGTTTTTAATTTAGTTTCACGAGCTCTGATAATCTCAAGAATCTTTAGGCAGGTAAATTAAGTCGATATATGTATATTTTTATTCGAAATGTATTTTAGGATATACCTAAATGTATAAATTTAATGAGACGGAGCCATACGAAACGTGGTCGAGCTTAATTAGCCCACAATACAAATTATTCATTGTAATTAATGTTATAAGAGTTTCGATGTTACCGATTCCTTTATTATCTACTTGTTCCAAATTAAAATGTAATCACGGATTGCGTAATAAGCGACGCCGCCATCTTTGTTTCTATTCTTTAACGTTACAATTTTAAATCTGAAACATTTTAAGGCCTCTACATTTATCTTTGGCTTTTATAAATTTATCTTTTGAACTATAATCCGCGTGACAGTCACGCTCATTAGACGGCTAAGTTAGATTCATGTTGTCATTATATCTATCTTTAAAATATCTAAGAAGTTTCAAGGCCAGCGCACCACAAAAGCTGTGAACATTTTCTTCATTAGTATCAATGGCTTCATAAGTCCGGCCAACGTCTAATGACGTAAGCGAGCGCGTTAATTTCCTCCTCGATTTGCGATTCAATCAAAACCGGTTTTCCTTTTGAAAACATGAAGTAGGTATCTACTTACCAAGAAACTTAATTCTAAATCTCAAGTGTATTGCACCGACATTTATTATCACTTTAGGCGTCAAGTCGGTTGTTCGTTGCTTATGTCAACAGAGACGCGATTGCAGGTGCCTTAGTGCGCGCGGTCATTCACCCCGCCTGTCACCGATATTTGGCTACCATACACACCCATACGTTTATAAGAAGATAACGGGCCCGCGACGAATGTCGCCGGTCCGGGAACCGGGACGTGTTGCGATGATGAATTTCGGCTGTCTAGCAACTAGGTTATAGGTGCTAGGTGAAATATAACTGTCGAACTACCTAACTGTATTGCCTTCCAAACTTTATGACACTATACAGTGACGTTACTTGTCATTCCCATCGAGTATTCATCGACCGATATTATATATTACCGATATAACTCGTCTATCGATATCATGTTAGGAAACTTAATAAAAATACTTTGTTTTAACAAATTTATTTTAACAGGTTAAATTTCCAAAGACACAATTTTATATTATTTTATGTTTCTACTAAATTTTTGATTCTATTCCAGATTTAACAGCAAATAAATCTCAAAACAATTTATCTTAAATGCTTGCACAATTGGTAACTTTAATCAAATTTTATGTGGAAGTCCCTACTAATTAAAATTGCATAACGAGTCACTTTTATTGTTTTTTTTTTTAAATCTAATATATAAAATTCTAGTGTTTTTTATATTGTATATTCACTCTTCCGAAACGACTTGACCGATTACGATGAAATTTTATTTGTATATTCAGTAGGTATGAGAATAGGTTTTTAAGTCATTTTTACACCCGTAAGGGTACACCGACCCCTATTTTTTAATAGAGATAATAGTTATTATATGGCAACACAACGTTTGCTGGGTAAGATAGTAATTATATAAAAAATAAGCTCTATATTTGCGCTAGACCGTACATCAGAAGAGTGTACAATTTGATATGAAAAATTATAGTGTTAAATTGAATTAAAGCTGTTGATGTACATAAATAAAAAAATTAAGTCAATTACAATAGTTTTAAAGAGAGTGCGTTTAGTAGTACCATTTAGTAAACCATATTTACATTATTGCATTTTATTGTAATATATATGGTATATTGGTTGAGTTTCATACGTAGATACTTTTTGAAGTGAAACTTTTTCAGGCGCATTAGGATAACTTTTTGATGGATGAAACGCGTGATTAGCGTCACGACGATGTGCGGCATTTTTTATGCTAATTTGTTTAAAGGTTAGGTAGTTTTAATATTTACAAATAACATGTGGCATTTTAATTTACCACTCGTCATTTAATAATTTAATACACTATTTTATAAAATCTTTGAAAAATTCTGTTTTCTAAATTTTATATTCAAAAACAAAATTTAATTAATAAATTTTAATATTGACAAAAACACGTGGCATTTTTATTTACAATTCGTCATTTGCAGATTTCAATATATATTCTATAATCTCTCATATGTAAGTCCTAAACTACTTTACTAAACGATTATAAAACACTGAAAGTAAGGGTGGTCTGTCCTATCAGGTTTACAATTGTCAGTTACCCTAACATACAAGATAACGATATGTTTGGGCATAAATTATTTATTATCGTATAATACCACAATTTATTTCAGCTGGGGTTAGTGAGGCTTTATTAAAGAAGCATATAAAATATGAATTTATTTCTGAAGTGAATCTTATCTTAAAGATAAGTTGAATGCACACGATATCAGCTGCGAATGCTTGCTTAGTACAATTTCATGTAATATGAAATCGACACGGACGTTATCGTTAGTACGCTGGTACTATATCAAAACCTGTACCACTGGTTTTATAAACTATACGCCAATCTGATCGTCTTAGAAAGCAGGGCATTTCCCATGACGAATATTTTATTGAAATATCTTGTTTTTACTTACATACCGTTTATAATGTTTAGTAAAAAGAAGTAAAAAAATTAAAAGTGCGTGCGTACCAAGTACACATAAAAGGAGTGAAACTTCTTTGGCATACTATTTTTTACGTCTTATTTATATTTATACAAACGTAAAACTTTCCGAGACTTAGAGGGAGGGGAAAAGGAGGACATGTTAGATATTTAATGAACTTAACTGTCATTACAATATTAAAAGTTTCAAAAATCAATACAATTAACTTATTCAAATCTCAAATGACGAATTGTAAATAAAAATGCCACGCGTTTTTTGTCAATATTAGATATTATCAATTAAATTTTGTTTATGAATTTAAAATTTAGAAAAGAGAATTTATGAAATATTTTATGAAAAATAGTATATTAAATGACGAATGGCGAATTAAAATACCATAATTTATTTGGAAACATTAAGACTAACCTTCAAACGAATCTTTCATCTTTTAATTTACTAAAATTTACCCACATACGTCTTAAGAAGTTTCATATTATAAATAAAAATTTTAACAAAAAAAAAGAACTCCCTTCAAAACGAACTCTTACAATTATATTAATATGCTTTAAAAAGTTAAAAATAATTGCGTATTCTTTTTTAGAGTTCTTCATATTCTTATATTCGAAGTCGGTGTCATCCTAGGTACCTACATATGCTTAATGCTAATTTAAGACATCCGGTTTTCTCATAGATGCCATCATCAGAACTGGATTAAAATAATGGGATCCTACGACAAGCACCACTTTTCATTAAAAAAAAATCAAGATCGGTTCACCCAGTTGAAAGTTATGAGGTAACAAACATAATTTTTATTTATTACTGACAGTTTAGCGCTTGACTGCGATCTCACCTGATGGTAAGTGATGATACAATCAAAGATGGTAGCGCGCTAATCCGGTTTCAACACAGCATCGTAGAAGCCTCCCACCAGCCCAGACTCAGACAAATTAGAAAATACAATTTCCTAAATTTGTCCCCACCAGGGTTCGAACCCAGGACCTCCACTAGCAAAGCAAATACTCGCACCAGCGAGTCCGTCGAAATACAGACGAATTAATAACCTCCCCCTTTTTTGAAGTCGATTAAAAATACACGGATACTATCTTAAAGTAGCTCCATAGAGTTAACAGATTTGCATAGATTTAATCGCGGGTGTATAGTAATTTTTACAATAAGATTCTAATTACAGCAAAACAAACAGTAGCGGATTCCTGCTTATAAAAACACGGGGCCACTAACACGCGGTCAGTCACACGGGGTTAAAATCCGGGCTTGTTGGTAAAAAACCGGGCGCGCTTCCAGACCTTACACGAGCGGGACACTAAAGTGGGACACCGTGCGGGTTATTTCGGTGCCCGAATTGGGGCGGCCCGTTAACATCGGGGTTTCCGAGCCTGGAAGATAACACAAATACATAATACAGTGTAAACTGTACATAACATGCGATATGACGACTAACTTCCTAAAACATCGAATATAAATGAATGCCGCTCATATTGATATAGAATACTCTTTATTGTAGACTACAAACATGGAACAAGTAACACAGAAACAAATTTAATAGATAGTACAAATTAGGCAACTGCCTCATTGGTCTAGTGGTTAGCATGTTCGACTACAGACATGAGGTCCTGGGATCGAGTCCAGGGTCGGGCCAATTCAAAAATCAATATTGAGTTGTCCGTTAAGGTTTTCTCAATATTTGCCCGAAGTTGGGAAGTTGGCGGTGTGATCCACCCAAGTGCCTCGGAGAGCACGTTAAGCCGTCGGTTCTGCGCCTGATCTCTCTCCGGTCGTGTCGGATTGTCGTCACATCGGACTATGATGGAGAAGGAATAGAGAGTGCACTTGTTTCTATGCCTGCCAATCCGCAGTGGAGCAACGTGTCTATGCTCTAAAAACCCTCGTTCCTCGGAGTGAGGAGGCCTGTGACCAGCAGTGGGACGTTGATAGGCTGCTACTTACTTAGGCAACTTTAACGCTTATTAGCTCTTCTTATTTGTATTTTATTATCAGTTTAATAGTTCTGTTTTGTGTATGTTATATATTTATGTGGAAACTTTTTTGTTGTCTATTTTTATAATTATTATTCTATTTTTATATTATATATACATTTTAAAGTAAACACCTATAGAAGGAGAAGTGTTATTAAATGCACGATAGAGACAGGAGACTTTACTTCTATAAGCAATGTTGGAAGGTGCGGACCGCTCGCGGCCTGGAATGCTGTTACCACCTTCTGCGAAACTATCATTTCGCTAAAGGAGGCACGGCAAAGAGAGAGAGCGAATGTAGCTGAAGCACAGTATCTACGACAGAGAGAAATAGGAAACAGGAGACGGAGGTTTATCAAGCTCCTCCCCCTGTAGTGTACTTTTGAACCGGATTCGTTCGGAGGGGGCAGAGTGGAATGCCACAATGAACCTCTGGTCCTTCCATTCCCAAATGACGAGGGCTACGCTGTGTTTTAGTGGGTATTCTGGTACTACCGGCGAGTCCCACACTCCCATTTGTCTCCCAGGCAGGATGCGTAAATGCATTTCCGAGCGACAAAAAAAAAAGTAATGTTGGAGAACGCTTTGGATCCATCGTACTTATAATTTGGCAATTATAAGTTGCGGTGTAGAGAAGAAAGGTAATTAATTAAGGAATTCTTTATATATTTTCATAAAGTGGCGTTGAAAATATTGCTAACAGCTTAATTGAAGGAAATCGATAATAACTTTCCATAATTAAATTTAATTCATAATAAGAAATATTTGTTTAACTTTTGATGGGAATAATTTATAGCCGAGGTTTCTGTAATATTTTATGTATAGAATTTATAAATTTAATCGATCATGAATTAATATCCATTTTTGTCAAGTTTTTTAGTAATTCTCTTATAGATTTATTTCTCATGAAACAAATAATCAGTTACTTCAGCAACTGTCAAATATTGAATTCTGTGAGGGTAAAATAGGGAATATAATAATACGAGGATTTTATTGACACTTACGCCAAAACGGCTACTGGCAACTAACTAGCTACTTCTTTAAGTTTCTATTGTAACCGGAAATACAATGCATAAAACTAGCATCACAGTAGGTTTATTAGTATACTATTACATAATCCGAAGTTCCAATCAAATCTATTAATTTTTATATCCAGTTTAATATTGTGAAAATTTTTGTTTCTTATCTAGTTTGACAAGTTTATTGCAAAACGTAGATACAAGTAACTTACAGGTCACTCGCGCGAAATTTGCATTTACATACTTCGTGTTTACTATACATTTCAATTCCAAAATAAATAGATATTGCGTATGTTTATGAAGTTTCTACTATTCATTTTCATTAGTATTTTCCAAAACAGTGATCTGGATAAAAATGTCTTTTATGAATTTTCGTTTTAGATTTTCAACTTATTACTAATGTATTTTAACAATATTCAATATTCATAAAATAGTAATAATGTCTAAACAAAACACAAAATGACATCAATCCAAATAGTTTTTATTGAAAAATGTAATCACAAGCTAGTAATCTCGACATATATATACAATATGTTTAAAGCAATTGAGAAAGGGTTGGCAATGCAATAGATAAGTAAAGAAAATGTGGACGAACTTCAATAATTATAATATTCACACACAAAAACTTTAAGCAACAGTTAAAAGGAAAACTTCCTTATAATAATCTTTCAATGGTCAGATTTGGTGATGAGTTAAACTGTAATAAAAGTGTAATTATAATTTAAGTGAACCACTAAAGCTGGCATTTATCTTTTATGATAGGGCAGTAATTGAAAACTGTTAATATTATAAACGAATTAAATACATTCATTAGGTTATTATACTTTTTATATCCAATGCAAAAAAACGTTGCAGGGTTAACGCTTTGTGCCAGCTTTTCGTTATTTTCTCTGCGAATATCACTGTATGCAATATCGTATATGCTATAAATGCACTGAAAATCCTGAATTTTATCCGTTCAATATTCCACTGCGAAGTAAATATCGCTAGCAGACATGCTGGCGATTTCGATTGCGTCACTAACCGGAAGAGTTAAACCTAATGGTTGATTGACGGCCTCAGTGTCTAGACAACAACTATATATATAGGTTTCAAACACTTCAACACACAAACGAAATAAACTAACGTTGCCAAGGTCTCTACTTCCTTAAAATTTTGTCACTTGCAAATGACATATCAATCTTAAGCGATACAAACACTTCCAATTAGTACGAAAATCAGCGCGTTTAACTGGTTTTTATCGTAAGATGTGATCTTAATTTCGAAGAAATAGTCTACAAATTAGCCTTTGTATTCAGTTCCAACGTAGCGAACGACTAGTGCCTGATAAAATTATTTATGTTTTTTTTCCCGTCGCTGAATAAATTCTAGTGGCTTTTTTAGTCAGGTTTTCGACTACGCGTGCGACTGTTTTTATACGTAGAATATGATAATTTAATTATCTTGCCTGAGCAGTGTTTCCGAATCAGCCAATTATAGATATGAATTACACCATGTTATTACGGGTAATTTCAGTTTAATAAACAATCCGGTACAACTAGGCAATCAGGGTGAGAGAAAAACAACCATTTTATTATGGTAGGCTTTTTTTTATGGGTTGTCCATTTATGGTTTGTTGACTTTAGAGTGACTTAAAAAAAGGAAAACGATAAAGTTGTGGAATTGTATCGAAAAAGTCGATAACCGACGCACTCGAACACACTTTCAAATCACGCCGTCCCGATGCATTCCACAACTCGCTCACCCACAGCAGCGGACCGGTCTTCGAGCATTGTACGAAACTTTACTAAACGCACAAGTTGTGCAGCCAGTTACTTAGTTTATGAGAGGAACTGGCCAGGGGACATTTTTATTAGTAGGATTATATGAACCGAGGTGCGGTCTCAAGGTGAATCGCCGCGGTCAACATACGCTCGATTCGATCGAATGCCTAGACCAAACATTGCCGCGTGCTCTAACTATAAATATGTATTACTTAATTTTTTCCATTCGATCTCAACATTTTTTCACCTATGGATCTACGGATAATAGAATTATAGAGCAGATGCATGAACGTCCTACTTAATCGTATTTTAATTTAAAATGACATCGTATTTTCGAAGTCACTAAATATAATTCCGACGCGGCCATCAGACATAATGATTATGACTTGGCGGATACGACGTCGTCTAAGTAATTTACTTTAGTTCAACAAAAAACACCAGAACGGCATACACTAATTATAGTGTTGTAGCCATTCTCGACGGCCGCTGGATTTTAGTCGCTAGCTTTAAGGTGATTATTTCATTGTAATTGAGATTTCTTTACGGCCTCTTAAGCGTTAAAAATACGCTTATCTTATAAATAAAGTTTAGGCTCAAACTTCCTTACGTAGGTGTTTGTTTGAGTACAAGTGTTTTAATTACAGCTTCTAACCTTTGAAAACTGGCTCATTGGTCTAGTGGTTAGCATGTTCGACTACAGACATGAGGTCCTGGATTCGAGTCTCGAGTCATGGCAATTGAAAAATCGATATTGATTTTTTTATTAAGATTTTCTCAATATTGGCATTAATTTATGAAGTTGGTGGTGTATCATTCCGCCGTGTTTCGGAGAGCGCGTTAAACCGTCGGTTCTGTGACTGATCTTTCTCCGATCGTGTCGGATTCCTGTCACGTCGGACTATGAGAGAGTACTATGCCTGCCAATCCGTAGTGGAGCAGCGTGATGGGCCTGTTCTCTAAAAACCCTCCCTCATATGAGTGAGGAGGCCTGTGCCCAGCAGTGGGACGTTAATCGGCTGCTACTTATTTTTTTAAACCTTTAAGGAAAAGAAATAAATCTATATTGATTAGTCAGGTTATATAAACTTTATCCATTATTAGATGTGTATTAAAAGTGTTACTTCTATATTAACGAAATAAGCTAAATTAATAATACAATAAAAGTGAATTACTACAACTTTTTTGATTATAACATATCTACAGCATAAAATCATCAATATTAAATTTTAAAGTATACAATTAATTTGTCGTAATTTATTCGATTTAATAGTCACATAACAAAACTCTACAATAATAAAATACACTCCTAAATATGTATATTTAGTGTTTACAAGACCAGAATACCATAATCGGGTCAAAGATCCCATTAATAAACATTTTTTGTTGATCGGTTACCGTGACTCTGCTTATCTAAGCTGCGATTTAACAATAAAAAAAAATATGATAAAAAACAAAGACACTGCGTGGGTTTTAAATCGGCGCTTGTATAAATTTTTGCTTTAACACCCGGATCCATGAATTATCAAATGGCTTAATAATATAAAATTTTAGTGTGTTTATTTATATTCTTATTTGGTTTGGTTTTTATAAGGCTTTCTATATAACTTACTTGTATTTCTTGTAATGATGTCGGCCTTGTTGGCGCATTGGGGCAAGTACACGCTTTGCTAGTTGAGATATTGTGTTTAGTAAATTGCATTTTATCATATATCTGAGTCAGGAATTGTGGAAGGCTTCGGCCGTGGCTAGTGACTGTAGTTACTACGGTTTTACAAGTTGCATAAAAATGGGATAAAAAAAAAATTTCCATGGACTTGTAGTCTATCAACCCATATTATTCATACTTCTGTATTAACCCTTCCAATTGAATCATCATGTCTTCTTCAAAATGAAGTTTGGCGGTCTGTATGCGGCAAACTCTTATGTCCTGGACAAGTCTTTTTAATTGTGCGTAATTATGAATGGTCCACTCACTTATATTGGTCATCCAATGCTGCCTCGGTCTGCCAGGTCTCTTTTTCCGTGAATACCGTTTCAATACCTGTAAAATACATTTTAAATTATTAAAATCGGACATTCCACTCCAAAGTTATAACGAATTTAAAAATATGAATCTAAAGAAAATAATGTATCCCGAGTTGAACGAGAGGGCATCAAAACAAAACTAGGCAGCTTTGAGACAATAAAATATTGCATTTTGAATTTTTCTTTTCTTTATAACAATTTATAACAATCAAGCTCATAATAACTGGACCGATTTAAAAAATTCTTAAAATATCCGTAGAGTATTTTATTTAAATTAACTTCTGTCGGACATTCTACGTAAATGACATTACGAGTTAAAAAATGTGATAGTTAGATATATATTCGTTTTAAGTAAAATCGGTATATTGGTTAGATTATGAATGTGTATACAATGGAATAATTGAACTAAGTGAAAACATTTATGTTAATAAAAATAAATCAATAGTCCGACTTAGTAGACTTTCCATTGCCGCAAGGTCGCTATCTACACGGTTGAAACCGCGGGGCATTGCTAGTACTTAATAATTTTATAACATAATATTTGAATAAACAGTATTAATATCGAGTGTAATCCAATACACGTTTTATAAAATAAATTTGCATTGTTAAGGTAAGTAGCAGCCCATTAATGTCCCACTGCTGGGCACAGGCCTCCTCATTCATATGAGAAAAAACCATCTACACTATGGCAACGGTCACGCATCAGTCAACTGGTTTTATAATTAAGTTGTGAGGGTACATTTAAAATTCTATCTAATTGCTAAGCAAACCAATTGTTTCTTTTATATATTGTTTCTCGTTGGTGAATATGTTATAATTTTTTGAGAATTAAATTCTTTAAACCAAACCTAAACCCACCACACTGCATCACTGCGGATTGGCAGGCATAGTACACAAGTGCACTTTTTATTCCTTTACTTTCATAGTACGATGTGACGGAAATTCGACAAGATCGAAAACAGATCAGACGCAGGACCGACGGCTTAACGTGCTCTCCGACGCGCGGGGGTGGATCACACCGCCAACTTCACAACTTGGGGCAAATATTGGGATAATCTTAATAGAAAACTCGAACCCTGTACCTCATGTCTGTAGTCGAACATTTTAACCACTACACCAATGAGGCAGTTGAACCTGAGTAGATGAATAAAAAATATATTTTGGTAACGAATTGAATATGACGAAGTTAATAAAACAATAATATATAATCATTTCTTTTAAAAATAAATTTGATTTGTGCTTGCTATTTTTTTAATTCTTCTGGACTTTTTGTCGTTGATCGGTACATTTATATCCATAAAATATTGGTGCCGTGCCATTCGATTCAACCCGTTTAAAACCAGTTAGCAAAAGGGTAAATTTTAAAAGATCTGAAGTTACATTGAATTTGGCCGCACGTGCACGCTTGTCAACGCGTATAAGCATTAGAGTTAAGCTTTTGTGTAAGTGACGGGATTACTTTTTTTATTTCAATTTAAATCTAACCCTAAAGATCGGTGTCAATGGAGAGGGTACAATGGAGACTGACGGCCATTGACCGAGATAAAAAACGTAAAAAAAAGAACCGGCGGTTAGAAATTTAAGAACTGGTAATTCGTATTTGCTTTACTTTTTGCTCTTCATAAAGTCAGGCTTAGAATTAACCTTATTTGTAAATGGAAATTGCGAAGCGTTCAGCTGTTTGTATTTAAGTCAAAAGGATTCCAGAGTGATTTTATAACCCTTATTGGAACTAATGATTATGTTACGGTAAATTTGATTAATTGAATATTATTAATAATTTTCTGTTATTATTAATAATAACCAAATGTTTTGGTAAATGTGAATAAACAATCGAAATTTATTACTTTTAGTAGTAATTATTACTAATTCACGACACATACTGGTAAAAGTTATAAAATAAATAAAAACCCAATGTTTTTTGACCAGCAGGTATTTATTTATAATATTAAACACAGTCTTACAACGATATTAATTGGAGATCACACAAACAACGTTAAGACTAAGCAAACAACAAAGTAAGAAAATTTTGTGGTACATAAAATTGTAACAAAAATAAAATTAAACAATTATTGTTTCGTTAACAAAATCAACACGAATTCTAAAAGCAATCATTAACAATCATATTTGGTTTGCCTGTAAATCTTCTGTAGCACCTATAAATGCAAAATGTGAATAATTTATCACTTCAACCTCAACTTTCGATAATTATTATTAATAATAGAAAATTATTATTAATTTTCAATTAATCAAATTTACCGTAACAATTTTATTAGTAATGTAAGTTTTTATTCGTTTCATAAACAGTTTATTTACCTTTTTTAGTGTCTACACAGCATCGTACCGAAACAGATATTTTTTTGCTGGCAGGGTGGTAACTAGCAAGTCCAAACTCGAAACAATTTAGAAAATGCAATTTCCTAAATTTGTCCTACTACTCCAACGAAACCGTCGAAAGTTATATATAATTGCAATCTGAGCCTCTGTAAATAAAGAAGATTTTTGTACTCCTTTTAAAAAGTAACAAAAGTACACAAGATACAAAAAGCAAATCTTAAAGGCGGTGTTATCGCTAATCAGCGATTTATTTCGGTTAACCTTTATGTTATAATAATCATGAAAGATGACTCTTCGATTGCAGAGTAAAATAAACCCAAATTTTCTGTTGTAATAAAGGATTCAAGGAAATTTCGTAAAGTAATTTGTCATTCGCTGCCAAACACCATTTTGGGCAATGTCAAATTTTTACACCGATGATCATATAAGTAAGTTAGTAAGCAGCGGCCCATTAACATCCCAGTACTGGGTTCAGGTCTCCGCTGTCATAGAGAAGTTTTTTTTATTGCTGACTGTGATCTCACCTGATGGTTAGTGATGATACAGTCTAAGATGGAAGCGTGCTAATCTGGTAAGAGGTCATATACCTCAAATGGTTTCTACACAGCGTACCGGAATACAAATCTCTTTGTTAGTTTTGGTAGGGTGGTAACTAGCCACGTCCGAAGCCTCCCACTAGTCCAGAAGGCAAATAGAGAATGCGGCTGATGCCCTCCCTCGCTGTCGAAGCAGGCTGGCTGGCAAATAGCCGCAGATATGCGCTCCACTATTCCCCTCAGTAAACTGTCACAGTCGGCATCATATGGGTCGCTAGAGTGGAAACCAAAATGGGAGCCATTAGTGATCTCATCTAAGGATGACGACGGTTACGCTGGATATTAGTGGGTATTCTGGTTACTCAGCGAAGCCCACACTCCCGATTGGAAAAATTCCTTCTTCCGGGGTTCGTAAAAGTATTTCCCGGAGACAAAAAAAGTCTATACAATAATATAACATCAAAATGCATTCATCATAAGATGATTAAAATTGCTTTAATTTTTATTTAAACATATTGGACACGTAATCGTTTTTATATTGTTTAAGTTCAACGATGGACGGTGTCACTATAAATTCGAAGATCTATATAAATTATTGTATAAATATACTGAAAACTATAATAGTATATTTTTTATCCAACACAATTAGCAACGCTAAATTTAATCAAACTATTGTTAAAATACCAGGCGTAAAAAACGTTAAATTAACTTTTTGCTGCTGTATTACGGAGAACAAAGTTATTTAACTGTGAATAGAAAGAAAATATTGATAACACAGACCAAATTTCGTCATAAGTCAGGCTCAAGTATTAAAAAAATCATTGAACTCCAGTGAGTGAATGAATCTTTTATCATGAAATCTCTGAAACTTTAGGTCCGATATGCTTGAAATTAGCGTACTTACACTTGTCGCTACGTAGACGCTCACTAAAAATGGGTTCCGCCATATTCCACCGGAGTCGGAATATATGCCCAAAACCGTTGCCATAGTAAACGTCTAAAAGTTTTTTTTGATACCAAAATATATCAGGTCAGAAAAATGATACATCAGATGAATTGAGAAAATGACTAGTTTTCCTTTATTTCTTTTTTATTGGATCATAATTTCCGAAAAATAAGACAAGTTTCAATTTAATTAAAGACATATTAAATATAAGTTCAAGTGTAAATACATATAAGGAGAGAGGGAAGTATTTGTTATAATTAAAAAATTTATACCTGTGCAAATTATTACTTAAGTAATTAAAATGTAATGTAAACAATAAATAATTTATGTATTTATCGTTCAAGTTTAAGGTTAAAGCATTTTAATAGAATACCAATAAACGCCAAAGTTTCCTCATCCTGAATCAGCGCTCTCTTATCATTCAGGTCAATGAACTCAAATAACTAAGGGCTGCTGCACACGCGACGAATCCCATGCACCGGCTATAAATATTCATAAATTTCAGCATCTTATGATTAGACAATTGTTATGTAATTGATTAAAATACAGTAATAAAGTATATTGCACAATAAAATGTTAAATTAATTAATAGTTACTTTAAATTTAATTTTTGTGTTAAAAAGTTACGTATAGATATGTCGTCCTAAACAAATTATGGGTTATGTAAATTTTGGCACAATTCTGATTTATTTGATAGATTTATGAAGGTGAAAGTGTCTATTGTAATGGCGTTTGTAATATTTGTATAATTTCTTGTAGAAACACGTTAGGAGTTTACTGTGAGCTATATATGTATATATATTTAAGAGATATCCAGGTATCCATTGACTAGCCGAGTAGAGGTCTGGTATAAACGGATTTTACGAAATTCCAAGTTGCGGGTGTAATTTTAGGGTTGGGGGGGGGGTGTTAATTTAAAAAATTCAAATGTTCGCATTTAAAAAAATCAAACCACACATTTACAAACTATATTATCTTTTAGGGTATGTGAAACTTGGTTAGAATTTTATTTTTTGACATAATGGAAACTATCTTAAGTAAATTTTAGGGAATTCCACTCTCAAAGGGCAGTGCGGGTATGTTTCTTATTTATAAAATAATTTGCCTAGATTAATGAAAATGCTACCAAAAAAACAATCCACACAGACGAAGTCGAGTTCAGCTAGTGTAATATAAGTGTCAAATGTGATTCAGTAGAGCCAATTCAAAATAAGCTTTACTTATTCTCAGACGTATTAATATGTTAAATTCTACAATGTACCTATAATTTTGAATTAAGTAGATACTTTAATTAATTATCTACTACCTCTAAATAGATTTTTTTTTAAATTGAAACATTGACAACGCCACACACTCATCAGATATATAGCTTATATATTTAAAATATTAAAAAACCACAACCTTAAACAAAGATAGGTACTTTATACACTAATTTAGAGAATATATATCTGTCTTAAAATCTTCACAATCACTTCACATTCCACGAACCGGATTGCTCGAAAAGCATACGTATGAGCAATTTTTACACGCCCAAATATCGGCGGTCTTTAAATGGCTACCTGTTTGAGATGACTTTTAGGATGTTACACACAAAGGGTGATCTGGGACTTTTGTTTTTATACACATAATTTTATACCCAAATTTATTAGTTAAAACAGAATTTATAAAATGTTTAGACTCGTGAATACATGATACCGTTTCTTTATATTAAATATGACAGTTGGGTTTTTAGAACGACCATTCCGCTCGCAATTTATAACTTTTGGTCTCGACCAATTTAAATTATATTGTAGTGTAGTGGTAGAAGGATTACTAAAAGTTATATTGGGAGCAGTATTTTGTTAATTCTTTAACGTAACGAGCATGATGAGATTACTTAGTCAATATGGTGCTTGCCATATTTCGTCATCGTTGAGTGAGAAAGTATTTTGTATAAATATCAGCTGGGCCCAGCTGTATCACCCACAAATTTCGCAATTTATCGGTTCAAACTCTTAAACTAAATGAATCTTAAATCCACATGAACATACTAAAAAATTCACCAAAACCATTGCAAGAGTTCAGTCACATGCAGACGCACAGAAAAAAAATATATTAAGGTAATACAAAATATTTGAGCCCAATTGTGAGTTGTCAATATGCCATATCATACTATTTCTTTATTTGAAGTTATTTTCTTTTCAGTCTTTATTAGTTAAAATAATGCAGACAAGAAGGTCCTTTAAATATAATGATGATATATGAAGAAAGAGAATGTATGTGTAAAATAAAGTACATAGAGCCAACCTTTTAAAAGAACAGAAAATTTGTACCGCGCTTGTAGAAAACTGCCTCAGTTGTCTAGTGGTTAGCCTGTTCGGCTACAGACATGAGGTCCTTAGTTCGAGTCTTGGGTCGGTTAAGATTTTCTCAATATTTGCCCGAAGTTGGAAAGTAGGCAGTGTGCTCCATCCCCAAGCCTCGAAGAGCAGTTTAAGCTGTCGGTCTTGCGCCTGATCTCTCGATCTCGATCAGTCGTGTCGGAGTGCCGTCACGTCGGACTGTGAGAGTGAAGGAATAAATAATGCACTTGTGTACTATGCCTGCCATCCTTAACAGCGTGGTGAACCCTCTCTCCGATGAATGAGGTCTATGCCCAACAGTGGAACGTTAATGGGCTGCTACTTACCTTTTACTTACCTTGTAGAAAACAAGTTACTCCTCTCTCTAATCTGAACGTTAAGTTAAGGTCTGTTTATACATACATGATCACGATTACAGTGACCTGAATTCATTGTTTGGCATATTTTATTTTGCCTGCCCTACTTGAACAGTATAAATACAACTTGGATAGGCCACAGCATAGGTTAAATTGCGCAAACGCATTGACAATGGACGACGGAGTAGTTTTGCCGGCCTACTTGTCCATTGTAGCGGCAGATGTGAAATCCGGCCAAGGTGATTTTAGATTATGGCTTATGAATCTGGAACCATTCACTGTTTTTGATTGCCTATTCAAAAGTAAACACTTAGCGGTTTATATATAGCAAGAAAAGGATAGCATCACGAGCGACCCGGGCTCTTTATTAGAATATGAAATATTAAACATCTAAGAGACAGATGAGTAGATTCATATTGCAGTAACATCTTATTTTTAGAAAATATTGGATAATTGAACTTCTTCTTAGAACCATTCCTGAGGTGTACATAGATCGAGAGATATGCTCTTTATTACACGCCTTAATAGAAACAAAAATACGTATAATGCATTACACAAGAAAATATTCATGACAACAAGCGACGACACCGATATAAATATAAGAGATATATATATTGACTCATCACGATATGTCTGGAACCACAAGGCCTAGAGACTTGAAATTCGGTAGGAATATTCCTTTTGCCGTGTGGAGGTCAGCTAAGAAGGGGTTTCACAAAATTTCACCCGAAAAAGGGGTTGCGAGGGTGTTCCTTAAAAAAATTCTTTTTTTTACTTAATAGAATCTATCAAAAGTAAATTTTAGGAAATACCACCCTCAAATTACACTCTCAAAGGGCAACGCGGGTTTGTTTCTTATTTGTAAAACAATTTGCCTAAATTAATGAAATTGCTAGCAAAAAAACAAATCACGGGTTCAGCTAGTAATATATATCAAATACTTCTAACATAGGAAATGACAAGAAAATAAAGTAATATAGAGGAATATCTTGGTAATTGGTATAATCTGTCCGCGCTGTGCCTGTGAATATATGCCAGGATAGTGTGTAAATAAATGTATATCAGATTATGGGTAGGTTGTGAGAAAACTAAGCTTTAATAAATTGGATTTTAAGATACACTGTAATATTATCCTCCTGTTCTCCTATTAACACTAAATTATGACCAATTTTCTAAGTTCATCAATAATAATTTGAACATTAGCTAAAGAAGAAATTTCACGTGGTTTTTTTCGAATTATTTCCGATTCCTCATATATACTCCTTCCAGGAAAACAAAAACTGTTTCAAACAACCACTTCTCCAGTTAAAGCTGTCGGGTAAGATTGCAAATAAACCTGTCAGAATGACTGGAAGTGCAGTCACAGCTTTTTTTGATTGTTTAACATTATTAATTTTATTGCGTACAGGTTAGCACTTGACTATCTGCTGGTAAGTGACAATAAAGGTAAGATGGAACTTATCTCTCCATGATTGCTACGTATTGCCAGAACCCAAATTTGTTGGTTAACGAAACATCTTTACTGTATCTCATTATATAGAAATAAACCTTCAAAACTGTTTAAGTGAGCGGTTAATAGATGGTGCGGTATAATTAGTCGCAAATGCGAACATTAATTAGTTAAACATAAATTATGAATTAATATTTGATACGACTGTATAAGCGTTATCTAAAGGTAAGTAAAAGGTAAGTAACAGCCCATTAACGTCCCACTGCTGGACACAGGCCTCCTCACTCATATGAGAGTTTTCTAGAGATACGAGTAGACCTACCACGCTGCTCCACTGCGGATTGGCAGGCATAGTAAATAAGTGCACTCTCTATTCCTTCACTCTCTTAGTCCGACGTGACGGCAATCCGACACGAGCGGAGAGAGATCCAATGCAGGACCGACGGTTTAACGTGCTCTCCGAGGTACGGGGGTGGATCACACCGCCAAATTTTTCCCTACCGATGTAGGGATTTTTTTAATATTTGCCCGATGGCAAATATTAAAAAAATCTTAATAGAAAACTTAATATCGAATTGGCCCGATCCAGGACTCGAACCCAGGACCTCATGTCTGTAGTCGAACATGCTAATTACTACACCAATGAGACAGTATAAGCTTTATCTATTATGCAGTAAATAAAAAAGTATATTGTTAACAAGTGGCAATTTGAAAAACATATATAAAGGGAGAGTGTGAAATTATATTGGCTAGAAAATTTAACTAAATATTAAGTTGTGTAGAGAGGTATTATTAACAATTTTACTTAAAAACTTTTACTTACAATCCCAGTTGTACAAAGGCGTCAATATTTAATAGGTCGCTGGCCCTGAATGTGGTAAATGACCTAATTAATATTCATATTAGGACAATACCAATCGTCGCTAAGATTACACAAAAAAATGTGGTATCTGTTGCTACATTTTACAAACTAATAAAGTTTTGAGTCACTAGGAATTAGCATCGAAATTATACCTATCATATTACCTACAAACTAAGATATAAAATTATAATATTATCTAACGTAGAAACAAAACAGGTTATTTTAAAGTTATAGACATATCCTTTTTTGTCCAACTTGTAAATTTATCGCTAAGTATTTTATATCAGAAAAAAGTCTTGAAACACAAATCGTGTAGACAGATTAGTGTTTATTAATTGTCTTCTTGTATATATTATAGAATATTAACTAGTAGCGCTTTTTGATAACTCAAACGAAAAGGAAAAACACAGTAATACGTGGATAAACTCTTTTCGACAATCGCTTTTTATTACAAATTAAAGTTATTCAGTTATGGGACTGGGTCCTATACCTAATATATTACTAAAAACGTAAAGAAAACTACAGTACAAATGTCAGAAGTCATTATATTTATACAAATCTAAAACTAAATTTCCGAGACTTACAGGAAGGGAAGAAGGAAGAGATATTAGGATTTTAATTGTCGTTTAAATATTAAAAGTGTCGAAAATGAATACAAATATTGTATTGTACATATAAATATACCAAGTGTTGTTTGTCAATATTAGGAATTATTTATAGATTATTTATGAAAAATAGTATATTAAATGACGGGTGTATGTTATTTGAATATTATAACTACCTACCTTCAAACGAATTAACATAAAAAACGCTGCACATCTTCCTGACTTCATGCGCCCCTAAGAGGTTTCACTTCAATGAAAAAATCCTTCCCAAAACTCTAAGATAGACTATTTATATCTTTATATATTACATACAATTCTGTTCATGTGTATGTGATTGAACTCGTAAACGATTGGAGCAATTTTGATGCAATCTTTTATGATAAATAACGATTTTACCACATTTTCCCTGGATCATGAACTACTTAGTAACACTGCCCAGAATAGCTTTTATATATAAAACACGTACATGTCTAAGTGACTAAACTCTTAAAAGTGGGTAATTAAAGTGTATTCAAGAACGATTTGGATTGACCATCAATCCGATAAATAATGGACTTTTCGATATTTCCATGGGCTCGGAAACTAAGGTAATAAGCGCTGGAAACACCTCTATACATATAAAATGTTATAACAATTCAAACATCAAGCAATTTTCTAAATTAACAATCGGAAGTAGAACAGACGCGTGTAAACTCTTAGCAACCGACTGGATATAGTAGACACTTCGCACCAGAATATCGATCGTTAGACTACCACCTATACCGCTAAAAATACTAAAAGCAGTCGAAAATTATTTCCATAGCATACATTACTCGCTTTTATAATAGCAATCAGTTAAAACATCACACAAAAACCGACTTGGAAAAACACTTAACGCCAACTACGGATGTTTGCGTCAGTGTTATATAACACCGTCGCGTCGGTCACTATTCTCTATACGCCACATCAACAAAGTTGCACACATAGTCACAATACAATACTTGACGTGACAGAATATATTTCACGTCTATTGCCGTGTGCAGCGGAAATGCTTTTTTAAATAAATGCTTATTAACCATGGGAATCAGCTATTTAAATTAGTTCATTCATTCAATACCTTGTATACCTTTTTCGACTTTAACGTAGACAACGTAATATAATACAAAAAAATCATACGAATACGACAGAACCGAATGCCTTTTATCGACTAATCAGAACGTAACATCGAATTTGCTGTTTTGCTTTACTAAATCTAAGAAAATAATCAATTAACAATACTTGTATCTAAGATCTTAATAAGAAATCCGAAACAGAAAAAATTAAAGTTTACTTATTCAGGAATTTAGAATACATAATCAAATATACTATTTTCAATATACTTCAATGAACGATTGATGATGATATTAGAGAATGACTTTGAGTCTAAATTCAAGAGGTTTCCTTCGCACTCTGTTCTCAGAAGAGGCCTTTTTCCCAACATCATTACAATATATATTTTTAATTCATTCTATTTCAATTAGAGCAATTTATTTACTCCCATGATTTTTATATTTTAAGACTTCTTACCCATGAGAATCAGCTATTTAAATTAGTTCATTCATTCAATACTTTGTATAACTTTGTCGACTTTAATGTAAGCTTAACGTAATACTATACAAAAAATTCAAGCTCGAAAAAATATGTACTCTCAAAAACTAAACCTGTCCAGAGATAGAAACGAATGCCTTTCATCGACCTTCTCTATAAATATTCGTTGACCTACTTTTCCAATGATGTAAGTACAGGTATTTATCTATACGATCTGCTTTTGAAATCGTTGGTATACGAAGTTTGAATATAATGTGATACAATTAGTCTGTTGACATAAATTTCATAATTAAAGTTATTTATTTTATAGCTAGCTGAATAACAATGCCTTGTATGAATAGTCACATAATTATCAAAAGTTTAGGTAAGTAAATCTAGAATCCTTACTAACATTATAAATGCGCAAGTTATTTGTCTGTCTGTAAATTTGATATACAGATAGCCGGGAGCCAACGTTACAGCTTACTAAGAATTACTATATTCCCAAAGAATCCGGATATATAAGCGAACAATGATCACTTACTGCGAGATCACCAAATTGACTTGAAATTCGGCATATATCATCCTCACGCGATATCTAACATCTTATAGCTTACTAAGAAAGCGTTTCCCCATAATCACACGGGATCCGAATATAAGCGAAACTGACGAAATGACTTACCTTTACTATTTGATTTGAACTTAGAGACATAAACTTATACACTCATAACGGATTTTCCATTATTCCAGAGGAATAATACTAGTAAAGGTAAGGGTAAGGTATGCTTAGATGGTTTGGACATGTAGAGAGAATGAATGAAAGTAGACTGACAAAAAGGATTTATGAGTCAAGAGTGAATGCGAAAGTTGGAAGGGGAAGACCAAGGCGAACGTTCCTGGACCAAATCCAGGACATTTATAATAAGGGCCAGGTCAAGAATATTCTAAACCGACGAACTTGTGTGAAAGGTTTAATGAAAGAAGCGAAGAAGATATGCAAGGATCATGGCAAGTGGAAGGACGTGGTCTCTGCCTACCCCGAAGGGAATGAGGCGTGATGCTATGTTTGTATGTATAATAAATACTACGCAAGTAACACCGCGGAGAATAGCTATTAATCTTGAAACCGTCTAAAATATTAATGCAACATCACGAAATCTTATTATGTAATTAGTTATTTTAACAGTTTGTTTAATTTTCATATGGCACTCCCGTAAATATATCTTTTCTGAATCAAGACACCAATCTTCCAGAGAAACCAGAACAGTTTAAATTTTCGTTATTATAAAACTGCGAAAACCTCGCCGTGGAACTACAAAAGTTAAATTTTTTATTTATTACTTGCAGTACACTATAATAAGAGATCAAAATAAAATATAGTAACATACATTATCATGCTTAGTACAAAAGGCGGTCTTATCTCTCAAATGGCTCTACTGCAAAATCCAGTCTTAGTTAATTGTGTCACTATTCTTCAAAAGTAGCGAAATGTTTATGAAATTATCTCTTTAAAATCCTTTTGTAACTTGCTAAATCTAACGCCATGTCTAATCATTAAAGCCAGGATTTATCGCTTAAAAGTACATGGACTTGGAAATATAGATTTAGTTCAATATTTTAGATTGATATCTAGATCTATACTTATAATAGCAATGCTAAATCTAAATTGAGATTAACTCACGGAATGACCTCCTTAAATGTTAAGATACCTTACGTTTTCTAATAGCAAATTGGTACAGCTTCCGTTGTTCCATTAACTTCGCTAGCCGTTAAATTCAGATATCAATTATTAATAAAATCGCAATGGCTATAATTTTTAATAGTGCAATAAATTTTTATATACATTAAGACAGTAGTCCATAATAAGTCAATTAAAGGTACACTTCTTTAATTCATACTATTAGTTCACACTCTTCCTGTTGTTTCTGTTCTGTCCTGTTGTGGTGGATGAGACACAAATGTTAATTCATTAATAAAATTATTTTAACCGAAATTGTACAATGCCTTCTATTGATTACTCACGCAAAAGGATTAAAGGCAACTTTCTATCTAAGAATTTAGGATGTTTGCGCTAGAAAGTGTATAAATAGAGTTTAACACTTAAAAAAAAGTAAAAAGCAGCCACTTAATGTTCCCCTATTGGGCTCAGGTCTCCTCACTCGGAGGAGAGATTATTTTTAGAGCATAGACCCTACAGGCTGATTCAATACGGATTGGCAAGCCCACAGCGGACTGGCAGGCTGGTTTTTTATATTATTTGATTGAAATAATCACATATTATTCCTACTGGTTGAATAAACGCAAAAAATGTGAGTTCTCTTACAAGAGAACTTTTAAGTAAGAAAAAACTGTAAAACAGAGTTTGACTTAAATAACATGGCTTGACATGAGATATTGCTTTACTGGTACATATGGGGTTAGTATTAGATAACTTATGGGATTACTAAATCTAAATTTCTTACATACAAGTATGAAAGCAAGAAATGATAACAAATTTCTCTCCTTATATTTCCATGTGATACCATCAGATGAGATCAAAGCCAAACATTTTTTGCATTATGACTGTTGATGTCATTATAGCAAGAGTTCAGTAGAAGGAAGGGCAAAGTGAAGGGTCTCCCTCGCCTCTTAATTCGGCTCAAAGGGGGATTCATATTGCACTGGGTCAAGTACGCCCCTAACTTAATGTGACATCGTCCACGTGACTTCAAAATTGTACTCAGTCTTCTCTAAATCGTAGAATATTAAATTATTCAGATAGAGATGTAAGAACATTTTAGGAATAGTGTTTTTTTTAGTTGTGTGTGTTTATCTCGTATTACAATGGCGATGGTGTGAGGTTCAGGGCAGGTAGACAAGATGACTTTCTAAGTAAAATGACTGGAATACTACAATTTGTTCATGCGATTACGTGACATATCCTAGCCTACTAAGAACGTCATCTTATCTACAGGCCCAGTATTAGATACAAGAATAAAAAAGCCCTTTGAATTATTTTTAAATGAAACTTCTCCAGGCACCTGAAGGTAAAAATTGTACGGATGAAACGTATGATTAGCGTCACGAAGATGTGCAGCGTTTTATGCTAACTCGTTTGAAGGTTAGGTAATTTTAATATTTACAAATAACATGTGGCATTTTAATTTGCCTCTAGTTTGCTATTCAAAAACAAAATTTAATTAATAATTTCTCATATTGAGATTATTATTTACAATTCGTCATTTGAGGTTTCAGTAAGTTATTTATTGTAATTTCGACACTTAATATTTTAATGACAGTTAAATTTCTAACATATCTTCCTTTTTCCTTTCCTCAAAGTCTCAGAAATCTAGTTTTAGATTTGTGTAAATACAAACAATACTTACAAATTAGTTCTTTTTAAATAGGCTTCATTGTAAATAATAGAACTAAAGGCTATCTTATTTATGTTATACAATTTTTTTTTATTGCTGACAGTTTAGCCCTTGACTGTTATCTCACATGATGGTAAGTGATGATACAGTCTAAGATGGAATTTTGACGGCCTCGCTGGCGCAGTGGTGCAAATATTCGCTTTGCTAGCAGAGGCCCCGGGTTCGATCCCCGGTTGGACGAATTTAGGAAATTGTATTTTCTAATTTGTCTAAGTCTGGACTGGTGGGATTCTTCGGCCGTGGCTAGCTACCACCCTACCAGCAAAGATGCCAAAAAATGAGATTTGTGTTCCGGTAAGATGCCGTGTAGAAACCAAAGGGGTATATCGCCTTTTACCATATTAGCCCGCTACCATCTTAGACTATATCATCACTTACCATCAGGTGAGATTACAGTCAATCGCTAATCTGTCAGTAATAAAAATAAGCGCGCTAATCTAGTAAGAGGCGATATACCTCTTATGGTTTCAACACAGCATCGTACCGGAACACAAATCTCTTTGTTTGGCGATATCTTTTTGCTGGTAGGGTGTAACTAGGCACGGCCGAAGCCTGGGAGGCTCAGAAAAATTAGAACATACAATTTTTTAGATTCGCCCTACCGGGGATTGAATCCGAGGCCTCCGCTAGCAAAGCGAATACTCACACCGTCGATTTCGTCATAGAATTAAGAATAGATTTTTAAGACTATTCCATGATAGTTCGCGGTAGTATGCGGAAACTTGGTGAGTAGGAAGCTATTGATTTGGGGTGTTTTGAAGGGGGCAGTGGGGAGGAGAAGCTGGTTTGCGGCAGAGGCGCGGCTAGCCGTTTGGGCGGGCGGTGCGTACCGCGTGCGATCCGGGGTCAAGGGCGGGCCCATTCAACTCCGAACACGTGCCCAAAGTAAATATAGTACTCGCACCAACCGTTACGTTACCGCGATTATATTATACTAGCAATGCCCCGCGGTTTCATCCCCGTACATAGCGATCTCGTGGCAGTTGAAAGACATGTGCATAATATGGTCCACTGAAAACAAAATGACTATACTACATTATATCATAACGTTATGTATTTTAGATTGACATTTTTAAACTCGCTATATCTTTTGAATGGAAAGTCCGGTCTTAGTCATTTGTAACTAAGTAGCAGGGCACAGGCCTCCTTACTCTTAGGAGTATATACTTAAAGCATAGACCCACCACGCTGCTCCACTGCGGATTGGCAGGCATAGTACTCAAGTGCACTCTCTATTCCTTCAATCTCATAGTCCGATGTGAAGGGAATCCGACACGAGAGGTCAGGCGCAGGACCGACCGCTTAACGTGCTCTCCGAGGCACGGTGTTGGAAGAGGTATAAATAATATGGTTTGATTATTGTCGCCACTTTTATTATCTTTTGAACTGTAAGAATGTAGTTATGATATACCCCTTCACGAGATATTGGTAGACCGTGCATCAGACACCGAATATCAATAAATAATGTATTTAATTATATAAATTTAGTTTATTATTAATTAATATATTAATTAGTATCTTTTGTAGTGTAATTTTTAAAGATGTAATATGGGTTTTTAACCTGAAATAGACGATATTATTATTAATACAGTAGTTGGGTAGTAGTACATTAATACATTCTATAATACTTTAGAATAATTTTTCTTCTATCCTCGATAATTTCCGCAGCGCACGCGATTTCAAATTTTTTGACACCTTGGAAAAGAAAGAAAGAAAAGTACCTTTATGCTGCATTATACTGTAATAACATACATACATACATACATAGCATCACGCCTTATTCCCATAGGGGTAGGCAGAGACAACATCCTTCCACTTGCCACGATCCTTGCATATCTCCTTCGCTTCTTTCAATCTCATTAAATCTTTCATACAAGTTCGTCGGTTTAGAGTACTCTTGACCTGGCCGTTATTTAAAATGTCCTGGATTTGGTCCAGGAACGTTCGCCTCGGTCTTCCTCTTCCAACTTTCGCATTCACTCTTGACTCATAAATCCTTTTTGTCAGTCTCCTTTCATTCATTCTCTCTACATGCCCAAACCATCTAAGCATACCCTTCTCAATTTTAGTCACTACGTCTTCTTTTATACCACAACGTTCTCTTATCACACTATTTCTCACTCTGTCACTCAGTTTTAATCTGTAATAACAAATAAAAATAAAAACATAAATAATAGATTACAAAAGAGAACAATACAATCACATTAAATATGCATTAATACTTTTTTTTTATTAGGAATCCCTATTTTTTTTTTGCGAAAGTAATATAGCCTATGTCACTCAGTGATAATTCAAAAGCTTCTGGAAGGAATGGAATTCGTCCAAGGATTGAGCTTGTATATATAAATTAACTAGTAGTTCCTTTTGTTTCTCAAGCAATGTTTTAAACGTAGAGAATAAACTGTAAGTAAATTTAAACAAGGATCAAGTTGTAGTAAGGTAAACGAACTGCGGTGAGCTCAATTCATTCTCATAATAACATGTCTGCTACAAGGTTTTACTATTAAGATCTATTCGTTGTTTATTTTGAATTTCTGCTACTTGAAACTGAATGTTATTGCAGCAATATTTGTTGAGATTAAATTAACCAGTATAATTAAATTTGTTAACAGACTTGTTTTGATTTGCCATGTAGTATAAATCGTTACAAACTAGTCAACTGCCCCGGCTTTGCAAGTGACATTATGACAATGGAAGTGATGATATCAAGGGATTCCCGTCTTGATTTGAGAAATGCGCTGGATTTTATTTTCTTAGGATTTACCTTTTTGCAATAACTCTTCAATTATATGATGTAAAATTGCTGAATTGTAATGTATTACTGTTGCTTAAGGTAACTAATGTATTTAACTTAGTAAACGTTAATACTGTACCAGACCAAAACAAAATGTGTATGAATATACAAGTATGCTTAAAATATAAATATATAATGTCGCCGACGTTTAAATAAGAAACACGTATTATTTTGTAATATTTCTAAAGAATAATGCAGGTTTTTCTATGAAAGCTCCCAGACGAATTGTCTTTTTCCGACACTTTTAGCCATTATTGCTATATTTCAAGCAATTTATACAAAATTGCGACAATCAATATACTTTATCCTTCCTTATGAATCTATTAGACATATGTATTAATAAAACCGCTTAAATATCTGTTCTGTAGTTTTTAAATTTATCACGAACAGACAGACAGACCAATTTTTATAATGTGTAAAGATTTTTTAACATTGAATCCCCAGGCCAAGCCAATAAAATAAAAAGGTTTTTTTTTAATAAATAAATCCGTAATAATTTATGAAATTAGTGATGTAAATATTTTCGATCCAAAGAACACGTGATAAATGTCGCCTAACAGCTATTTAAATCTAAGAGATTCGTTTAAATATAAATGTATTTCGGCAAAACACTAAAATTGATTCTTCCTTTTCAATTAGATACTAAATTGAACGCCCACGCTTCTTTTAAGGAATTTCTTAATATAATATTAGATGGGTGTATGGGAGCGGTATTTAATTTAATGAAATTCCTCAATGACTCTCATAAGAAAGTAAGCTATTTTAAAATACATTTATTACGTAATTATACGTAATCAATTTAATGTTACTTGTCGAATGAATCACTGTTAATTTGCTAATGTTTTGTTTTACTGAATCTAAGAAAATACTATTAAAATAATCGACGGAGAAAACTGATATCTAATAATTAATTCTTTCTTAAAAAAGGAAACAAAAAACAGAAAAATTCAAGTTTACTTATTCATGAATTTAGAATACATATTCAAATATAGTCTATATATTATTTTCATTGTACGATTGATGATGATATTAAAAAATGCCTTTAAATCTTAAATTACGAGGTTTCCTTCGCGCTCTGTTCTGAGAAGAGCATAACAAACTAAGAGGGGTGTCAAATTAAATATATTTCGATTATAACAATTCATTCACTCCCTCGTTTTTTATATTTTAAGTCGTCCTTCAAATTATGGAGGTATTTCTCAACTAGCTTTCTTTTATTAAATTATTTTTTAATTTGATATAATTTGAAAGATTTCAAATTATTAAGTGACATCATTGTAGCTTCTTCTAGAAATTTGTTATATAAACATATATGCTTGAATGAACTGTCAATTATATGCAACCTACTATTATTACACCTTAGCAGTAATACATTAGAATAATTTTTACTAAAAAGAAGAGGAAAGTACTACAGGCGGTCTAATGGCTTAATAACAATTTCTACCAGACAAACGTGCATGCAGGTGTGTTGGTGCCAACACTTATGTATGGTAGTGAAAGTTGGATATGGCAGAAGAATCACATAAGTAAAGTAAATGCGGTAGAGATGAGAGCGTTGAGAAGTATGAGTGGAGTAAAACTGAGTGACAGAGTAAGAAATAATGTGATAAGAGAACGTTGTGGTTTAAAAGAAGATGTAGTGACTAAAATTGAGAAAGTATGCTAAGATGTTTTGGGCATGTAGAGACAATGAGTGAAAGGAGACTGACAAAAATGATTTATGAGTCAAGTCAAGTGAATGTGAAAGTTGGAAGGGAGAGACCAAGGCGAACGTTCCTGGACCAAATCGACATTTTAAATAATGGCCAGGTCAAGAGTACTAGTACTCTAAACCGACGAACTTGTATGAAAGGTTTAATGAGAATGAAAGAAGCGAAGGAGATATGCAATGATCGTGGCAAGTGGAAGGACTTGGTCTCTGCCTACCCCTATGAGAATGAGGCGTGATGCTATATATGTACGTAAACGTGACTTTAAAAAAGATTAACGTCACGAAGATGTGCAGCCTTTTTTATGCTAACTCGTTTGAAGGTTAAGTAGTTTTAAAATTTAGAAATAACATGTGGCATTTTGATTTGCCACTTGTTGTTTAATAATTTAATATACTATTTTTCATAAAATATAAAATTAAAATATTTTCTAAGTTTAATAACAAAATTTAATGAATATTTTTGTAATATTGACAAATAGAATTAGTCATTCATAAGTCTCGGAAATCTGAAGTTTTAGATTTGTATAAATACTTCAAAATTAGTTTGTCAAAGATGTTTCACTTCTGTGCAGTTTGTACGCACGCACATTTAATTTTTTATTTCTTAAGTTATATGAGATGCATTCACTATATATAAACACTTGTTGAAGTTTATAGCGACAAACGGAGCTAGCTAGTCGGTTCGCTGATAGCATCGCACGCATTGTACGCAACGCGTTCGTAAAAAGCACTAGAACAAGAACAAAAATGTCGCAGAATTATGTAGCTAGCAGCTCGTTCAAAGGGCCCCTTATCCGTGTTCCCGTATAATCATAAACATAGAAAACGCACAAAAGCCTCTCGGCGTCGCGTCGCGTCGCTGTCAGATAAAGTTGTTGCATTTCTTTTGCTAGGAGTGAGGAAGGAGGCGCGTGCGAGCGAGACCGCCGCCGCGCCGATCGTTAGCCCTGATCTTCAGCGCGCCACAAACACAGAGCCCGACCGAGAGCGAAATTGCAGCGAGAATGCACCTAGCTGTGTTATTACCGCGACGGCTACACTGGAAAACGGCCTGTTTCCTTTTAAAATGCAAAGGAAAATGGACTTAAAACATGTTAACAGAAAGCTTACTATTACCTGTATGTTTTATGGAACCGGTTATTTTCTCTGAACAAGCAATTGTGGACGTTGTTGTTGCGACATAAGTTCCGTTCGCCGTGTTGCATTGCAGGAACGCGCCCGGGCCTGTATATTTAGCCCGCATTACGAGCGAGTCTCGTAGTGGGTGTATTAGGTCGCTCGCACGCACTGCTGAACTAGTCGGAGGGCTTCCTATTATCGATTTATGTTGCTGTAGGACGGCCATGCCGCGAGTTTTTGCACTTTTTCCGATAACTTTTTCTACGTTTTTCAATGCGAAGCGCGCTCGATTTCTCTTTCGAAGCAAACTTCGAGTGAAACTTGTGGACGGAAAATATGATGCTTTCACTTCATGTATTAATTCCGATCGTGCTTGGAAATCTTTGATGCGATCCATAAAACGGATGCGCGCATCTGCTCATGTAAACATTTGTAACTGGTAACATGTGTTTGTATTTGTGTATTATACCCTCGTTGTATTTGCGAAGTTTAGTTAACCTAAATCAAAATTTACAATGCAAATCAATAACTAAATGATTAATAATATCCAGCCTAGTCTACAATTCACTTAATACAATAGGGTTGGGGTTAAATAAATACGAGTATAGACGTGACATCTTATTACTAATCACACATTCAAGTAAAGTTTTGCAGCTTTTTGACGTGAAACTTTTTTAGGCATATAAGGATAAAATGTTTACGGATGAAACACGTGATTAGTATCACGAATATGTGCAGCGTTTTTATGCTAATTCGTTTCAAGGTTAGGTAGTTTTAAGATTTACAAATATCATATACTATTTTTCATTATAAAAAATTCTTAAATTCTCTTATCGAAATTTAAAATTCGAAAACAAAATTTATTAAATGGACATAAAGCACGTGGCATTTTTATTAACAATTCATCATTTGAGATTTCAATAAATTGTTCGTAGTAATTTTCGACACTTAATATTTTATTGACAATTAAATTCCTAACATATCTTCCTTTTTCCCCTCCCTCTAATTAGATTTGTATAAATATAAAACAACCGTTAAAAACTACTTTGCCAAAGAAGTTTCACTTCTGTCATGTGTACTTTGTACGCACGCATTTTTAATTTTTTGAATTATTATTCATTAATTCAAATTCTTATTAATGTACTAGTGATGTTAATATAAAAAACGACTTATAGACTTTATGCTAAGGATACTTAATTTCAATAAATTATATTCAATATTACCAATGACCTTTATAAAAAAGCGGAAATGGCTATAGGCAGCTTAAACTTAATGATTTCCTTGTATATATAAAAAAATTGTACTTAATCTACAAAAAAATATTCGCAATCTTCAATAAAAAGTCGCCTAAAATGATCTATGAATTTGGTCATTTTCTTTTACATCTGAGAGGTTATTGATTCACTGTAATCTCACACCGTAAGTCTAAGATGTCACACAATCTAAGATGGAAGCTTTTTAACCTGGTAAGAGGTAATTTGTCCCTTTTGGTTTCTACATAGCAGTTTTTTTAGATAGGGTCGTAACTAGCCATGACCGAAACCGAATACCACTCGAATATGTTACCTTGGAAAAGTTATAGCGAATTTTAATAAATTCTTCCTAGCTTTAAGGCATCAAATTCCTTCTATTAGAGCTTAAACAATACAACTGTAGATTTTTATAGTGCTAATGCAATTCCGCTGGGCAATTACTACAATAAGCATTATGCAACCGCAAACTCATATGTAACAAATGAAAGAACGAAATACTTTAAGAGCAGTAATGGTTGGAAAGCTAGGGCCTGGAGAGGCTTGCGGTTACGCCCACACACGCAACACCGCGATCACTCTAAACCGCAAAAGCCAGGTATGGGAACAAATAGTGGAAATGTACTTTCTGTATACAAACCTATATTGTAGTATTGTGTTTTATACCTTTCTAAGCGGTAAAATTAAATAATCCTGATCAAAATCAATCTAATCATTGAGATGCGTTTAATATGCTCTATTGAATACCTACTTAAGTTTGTTGTGGGTTCCTCGTAAGATCTAAAGTCGTTATTCAATGTCATCATCAGTTGTCATTCATTATGTGAGGAAATAACTGTATTGACGTCTAAATGACTGTAAAAGTCCTAAAACATCTTCCATTCTCATTAAATCTTTCCTACAAGCTCGTTGCTTTAGAGTACTCTTCACATGGCCCTTATTTAAAATGTCCTGGATTTGGTCCAGGAACGTTCGCCTTGCACTCACAAATTATTGGTTATTGTCATCTAACTAAGAAATTAATTAATAATTTAGTTTAAAGTAATAAATAATCTGTGTGAAAATTGACTTTGGTTGTTTTTATTTAAACGATGGAGGACCAGAACGCGATACATACTTATTTAGTAATTTTCATTTTTTGACAATGTCATCTTGTAACCATTGTAAGCTGTTCTTGACTTATTTGGTAAAATTATGAAGAGTCAAATGTAAAACCGACTGTGGTTTCTTTAACAAAATGTATAAGCTCCAATGATTTCTGAGCCTAATCATCATTATATCGAATTATGACACAATTCAAAAAAATTAGTTTTACAGTAGAGTCGTTTGAAAAGTAAAAAAATCTTTCAATGAAAATTTGCGGTACCATTGCCATATTTTTGTAGATATAAATATTAGTTATTAACTCAAGCAAATGCCATGTCCTTAACTAAAATTTTGAATTAATGAAATCTTTTACAAAACTAACTTAAACTAACCAAGTCTTTGAAATGACTTCACTTCTTTTTAGTACTTTTTCCCAGGATATATGAATACATTATGTTACATAGAGTTGTTACGCCATGTAAAAACATTATTCAATCATAATACGGGGTTATTATTTTTTATTACACTGCTGTCAGAAATAACAATTGCACTCGCGACTGTACTTTGGGAAATAAACACGGGTTAGAAGGAGTAACACAGAGTTAGTCGTCATTAACTTGTGACGAGAACTTTAGCATGTTATTGTCAAGAGCAATGGCATTGAACTGTGTGAATAGAAACCACTCCTATTTCCCTTTGACAAAGCACCAATAACACAACGCAAAATCTATGGTTGTAAGAGAGTAATTACAAGTAGCAACCTTGTAAAAGTTAAGCCTGTATAAGACGTCTGTAAAACAAGGTGACGATGTCCGTTGCTAATATTATAATATGTCGACGCACAAAGGTGTTTAAATTTACGTATTATATTGAAATTAAAGATATCTATTTAAATAAAACACAAAAAATGTTTCTACTTGTACGTTATAAATTTTGAAACTATTCAAGATGGTTGTGAATCACGCAATTTTCGAAAGTACAATTGACTTGAAATTTGTCAAGTTGACTATGTTGAGCACTAAGTACTTATTTCACTCAGTGAAAGTGCAGCTTTTTTATGGTGAAAAAGTTTTTGAAATCGGTCCTGTAGGTTTTGTGTGAAAACATAACAAACATACATACATACTTACATGCAAAAACACAAATGTTTCCTCTTTATAATATTAGTTTAGATTCGATAGCTATATTAACAGCACATATTAACAGCTTACCAAAGCCAATAAAAAAACCTGCACTAAAATAAAGCCACTATTTATAATCTATGGTTTCAGTTCCACAATACGCCCGCACGCCCTTGCAATAGCTATATCAAGCGGGGTTTCGCTCAGAAACATGGCGTCCAATTTCCAAGTACAGTGAAATGCATCGCTAAATATAGGCCGTCGGGAAGCGAAGCACCTAGTTGTGCGTGGTCAGGAATCGAGGCCCCCTCCCACAACCCACCCCCCTTTAGCCGCATCCAGGGTTGTCTACCCAATGCCGCGCATGCTAACTTAATATTGCGACATTCGTGTTTATATGGCACGTTTTTAAAGAGAGAGAAAACACTTTGGACGGCCTCTCTGGCACATTGGTTCGAGTTCTCGCTTTGCTAGTAGAGGTCACAGGTATTATCTAATTTTTACTGGTAGACGTACAGGCAAGCAGAGAGATTTGTTTTCCGGTGCGCTGCTGTATAAAAACCATAAGAGGTACAATGCCTCTTTCCCGATAAGCACGCTTCCATCTTAGTATCATCACTTACTTAATTGAAACTATCTTTATATTGCAAAAAAGAGCAATACGTGAAACATATCAATTAGGACTTCGTGTTTCCTTAAGGGAAAAATTAAAAAAATATATCAATTCTGATAAGACAGGAAAACAAACTTGTAATGCCATATTTTAAAATGAAGAAGGTTCAGAAATCGTTTGTCGGGTTGAACATACGCATTGTTAATAAGATACCCGAATCGCTTCTGGGTTTGCCTCTGTATAGCACAAAAAGGAGGCCTTATTGCTATGTAGCGTTTTTTGCCTTTGGGCTTTTGAGATTGCAATTCAACATCCAATAAACAGATACATAATTAATAGAATGAAATTGAACCTACCGGCGACCCTCTTTATATCATCGTTCCACCTGGTGGGAGGTCTGTCTACACTGCGCCGTGCGGTGCGGCGTCGCCACTCCAGCACCTTCGGCTCCCAACATCCATCGGTCCTTCGGACTACGTGCCCCGCCCATTGCCACTTCAGTTTCGCGATTCGTAGGACTATGTCGGTAACTCTGTTTCTACTACGGATCTCCTCATTTCTGATTCGATCACGTGGAGAAACTCCGACAATAGCCGTAGGGCTATGCTCTCCATCGCACGCTGAGTGATTCTGAGCTTTTTCACATAGACACAGGTAATGTGCTTTTTTACCTGTCTTAAAAATTGGTTTTTCTTTTAGGCACTTTGTTTTGTGTGTATTTAATGAGTCTGAACAATCACATTCAGCTACGTAACGATCGTTCGACTAAAACGGCTCTATATTAAGGGAGCGCGAAATTAAACATTGTTAAACAAATTAAAAATAAAGTTTGCAATAATACTTGAATAAAGCTTTCATGTCACCCTTTTATATGTTATTATTGTGGTCTTACTGAACTAACTTTATAGCTAATCTCCGCTCCAAAATGTTAATTATGAAATATTTTAGCTTGAGAGAGTTTTCAAGTAAAATTGTATTTTTGAGTCTTATTTTATTTATTTCATTGTTAATCGATTTAAATAATACTATTTCGTACCAGAAAACGTGTACTTTTAATTTTTATTGTTTTTTCTGTTACGAAACTCTGCTTTTTTACATGTTTGTTTCAATGTCGACACTACATAGCAAATGTACAGTAAACCGCAAAAACATTTTAACAAATCCTTAGGATAGTGTTATTAAAATCAATTTATTTAGTACAAAAACTATAACATAATCTGAATGAATGTTTTTCTGTTCTAATGTACAATATTGTATTGGCGGGTGTCTTTGCTCTCTAGCGTCGCTTAGTTCCATCAATAAAGAGGTATTTTAAAGATAGTTTTCTTTAATTTCAATAATATTATTTCGCACTAGCATACTTTTAAAAAGATAAGGTACGTAGCGAAATATTAACGTCCCACTGCTGGATATAGGCCTCCTCAGTCATAGGAAAGAAGGTTTTAGAAGAAAGACCCACCACGCTGCTGCACTGCAGATTGGCAGGCTACACATACCGGGCACATGCAGGTGTCCTCACGGGTTTTCTTCACCCAAAAGCACAATGACTGATGGGAAAAAACAATCGGGCTCGTAACTTTCATTTTAATATAGACAAAATTGTATCTGCCCGGGATTCGAAGCAGCTTTTCCTCTAGACGAGAATAACTTTATTCTTGTATAAGTTCTGTAGGTGTGTAATTTTTTATTGCTTATAAAACTTGGCTTCTTTTCCATATTATGGATATCTCAATATGAACTGACGGCAAGTGTCGTGCGCGTGCGTTAAAACCGTTTCAAAAACCGGTTTAAATAACACGATATCGTATTTAAACGCAAATCGTCCTAATTGTAGTATTTTGGCCATGAAATTATACGATGTGTGTTAATATGATAAAAAACATATGTACACGTTTCACGGAATTAAAATTTTTAACGTATATACGTTTTTTATTATTAAATTCCTACTATTAGGTCACTTTCTCTATATATATCTTGTGAAAAGTTTCAAATATATTTTTTTAAGATTGTATTCGATGACAATTGATGTTAATAAAGTTGTATTCAAATATTAATTAACGCTTTCATTCTATGTAGTTTAAAAATACGTAAATACAAGGCGTAGGAATTGACTTTAAAAAAAGATATATCTAAACTAATATTATAAAGAGGTAGCATTTGTTATCACACAAAAACTATTGGGACAGATTTCAAATAACTTTTTACCATTAGAAAGCTGCATTTTCACTGAGCGACATAAGCTATATTACTTTGTTAAAAAAAAATAGGCATGCCTAATAAAATGCATTAATGTAATCCAAGGTGTGAAAAATTGGTCATAAAAAATCTGTAATCGCGTGCGCTGGGGAAACTATTGATGATAGAATAAAAAATCTTCTATAATATTATAAAATGTATTAATATCTACAAAAAAGTCCGCGACACCATATGTACAACTACTGTAGTTATGCCAATATAACTAATTTTTTACATTTTAAAAGTTAATTAAAGTGCCGACAATAATCAAACAATATTATTCATAACTCTGTATTAATTCTTATCCTATTAAATAGGTATAATAAGTGTGTATCTTATAATCTGAAAGTAAGTTAGTAAATATTAAGTGTATTTAAACTTTTATGTTAACGAAAATAAATTTATTGTCCGACTTAGTAGACTTTTCACTGCCACGAGATCGGTGACAACGTGGGTGAAACTGCGGGGCATTGCTAGTTGTACAATATATTGTAAACCATCACTGTCATCAACGGTATCTCACTTTACGTTATGATTTTGTTGTTGAAACCTAGTATTAAACAAAATTGAAGAAGACTTAGCAAAGAAATGGCTAGTTAATTTGTGTAATCTGGTAAATTCGGAGAATATAGATACATTTACTTCCTGCCACATTGGTCTCGTGGTTAGCATGTTCGACTACAGACATGAGGTCCTGGGTTCGAGTCCCGGGTCGGGCCAATTCAAAAATCAATATTGAGTTTTCTATTAAGATTTTCTCAATATTTGCCCGAAGTTAGGAGTTGTTGGGAGTTGGGAGTGTGATCCACCGCCGTGCCTCGGAGAGCAGGTTAAGCCGTCGGCCCTGCGCCTGATCTCTCTCCGGTCGTGTCGGATTGCCGTCACACCCGTCTATGACAGTACACTTGTGTACTATGCCTGCCAATCCGCATTGGAGCAGCGAAGTGTGTCTATGGTCTAAAAACCCTCTCTCCCCTATAAGTGAGGAGGCCTGATCCCAGCAGTGGGACGTTAATGGGCTGCTACTTACCTTTACCTTAGATATATTTATTGTCCCAAAATTTACAAATATGATAGATAAATTTCGCCAAAACTGTATGCTAATCACATATTTTTCTTATTACATTTTCATCGAAGTTATAATTAAACGTTATGGATAGGTATTGCGAAAACTGTGTTTTGCTTTAATTAACTCCAAACATTTTTATCTTAATCTAAAGTTGTATAAACAACATTTAATGTGAGTTAAATATCAAATTGTGAAAGTAATTTACAGCACTCATTTTATGTTAAGGCCCTTAACGATATATTAATAAAAGCGGTTGCCGGCCCGAATGGCATTTATTTGCATGGTCCTTTGTACCTATTAGTGTCGTAGTCTACATCAGGGTTTAGCTCGAAATCGCATTACTTATAAAGCATTTGTGGGGATTATCGCAAAACCACATTAAATCTGAATTAAGAGGATTGTAAAGGTCGTTCGTTACGTTATTCATTATCCAAATGGTTTCCAACTTCGCTTTTTCTACAACACAAAAAAATTCTTAAAGTTGTTGTAATTTGGAATTAAGAGAAGATATATATTCCTAAAAAATGTAGTGTTTTTATTACGTCTTTTAATGGGAAAATTTAATTTTTTTACAATTGATTTTCATTGGAAACTAATAATCTAGTAAATAAGTAGTAGAAAACATAACTTAAATTGATTCTTGTGAGACTGCTGATTTTTTTTATTACTAATAAGTTTACGCTTGAACGTAATCTCGTCTGATAGTATGTGATGCTACAGTCTAAGACGAAAGTGCGCTAGACTGGTACAGCATCGTACCAGAATGTACTACCAGTTCAGACCAAGACAAGTTCGGAAATACAATTTCCTAACTCAGCTCTGATGGAAATCGAACCCGGGAAACCTCTGATAGCGAATATTACCGAGTGGTTTTTGTGAGAGAAATCTGGGTTACAGTACAAATGGGCCATTATTACCAACGTTTCCGTTAAATTGGCTATTCATAGTAATTCCAGTAATTTAGAAAGAGTTCGGGACAAAATGATGTACTAAAGATTAAACGTACGATCTTTTCTTATAAATAAATAAAAAAAACATGTCTTTATATTAGTAAATTAATATACTTTTTGTTACTACGTGGAAATGACAACCCTTTACTTCTTATATACGAAAGGAAACCTTATTGCATAGGAAATTGCGCGTGCGGCGTTTTGTGCATTAACAAACGCATAAACTGTAAACAATCCATATATAGGGCTTTGTAAATGTACAGAAATACTATCCTTAAACCGATAGATATAGGATATATATTAAAATAAAATAAGTAAAGTAATTTCAGGACGTGTGGAATAAAAAGCCAGGACGGTCAATGGGGAAAACGAGACGCGTGTATTGCTTTAGGTCAGGAATGTTTAAAACTGTAAACTAACTCGCCTCGGCTAATAAATGTAGGTGGTATTTTAAATTACAATTCTTTTCCCTTGAGAGAGAACTTCATTTGTAACTCACGGATATGTTCCCTACACGTATTTCGAAACAGAGTATAAAAATTATTACTAAAATTCACAAGCGCTGTACATATATCTTAACATAACAACAGAAATATGGGATAGGATTAGTGATGAAATCAAGGATTGAGGGTGCCGGAAAACGCTAAACCCTAACATAGAATCAAATCAAATCAAAAACTCTTTATTCACTAATGTTAAAGATTGAATTTAAATCTAATATTACGAGGATTCCTTCCCTTTTAATATCATCATTTATAGTCCATTGAATTCGGAAGTTGTAGTGGCAATAATCATAACACATAGTTTAATAACCTAATGGAATAGACAATATCCATAAACTTAGGCCTGCTGACAGTGGACTGAGGAATCTGAGAAGTTCTGGACAGAAATACCCAATGTTTTTGTCTCAAGAACTGTGAGCAAATAACTATTACTTATATAAAATATCACTGGACCACGTGTACAATGCCACATGCTACTATTAGTCGTATATAATAACAATAAATACGCCAAATTAACTCCGTGAACAACATTAATCAAGATTAGATTGCGTTTTAAAAATTAAAAATGATTTATTGAATATAAAAACAAAAAATGATACAACACGAGTCGTTATAGAGATATAACGAGACCGCTAACCAACTCACACGAGTACAGTTTTCGTTGTGTGCAAGAAGAGTAATACAAACATACAATAAATATGACAACGTACACATTTGCATGCTGTTGATGTATGCAACATGGCAGCCGGCGATCCAATAGAATTCTCGATCAGTATGTCAGTTTGTCGTTACAGTGTAAGTTTGTGTTATGAAATAATTGTGATCGACTTTCTAACTGCTTTAATTAGGTAGTGAATTGATTGGATATCTCCTCGGGCAATTAATAACAAACTAATTTCTACTTATGTTAATGTTGTTAACTATAAATAACAGATAAGGTAAGTGTTTATTTTCATCAACGAATTTCGTATATAACATAGCTAAAGAAACCAGTTTTTGTTCATAAAACTTACGAGTAAAAGAGATGGCTTTTAGAGTGAAAGTAGAGACAGTCTTTCCTGACTACGTTAATTAAATTATATCAATATAACGTCAGTGTCTAATGTCTTTTGAACTTCGTGAATGTGTAATGGGTGTAAGCACCTGGGTCAACATACGCTGGTGAATGGTTACTGACAATACATTGCGTAAGAAAGTGTCGTTTACCCCGTGGCCTTCGCGCATATTTCATAGACCATTATTGGCATCATTCATAACTGCGATGTGTAATTTTATAAATATACCTATTTCCTTCTAATTATAATGTAAGCGGATGTGGCTGACATAAAGGTTACAGGAGGCAATTCACATTACATATAAATTTATGCCATATCCCATTTATGCACAGATATTAAATAGGTTTGTTTTTTCTTATTTCCTTTCCGGTAAAATTTCCTGTAAGGAGTAAGATAGAAGCAATGACATTAATAGCATTAAGTAAGATTAATACAGCACGAACTTCTTTAACTCATTACATAAAAAGGACCCTTAAAATCTTTTACGTGAGGTTACAATAGATGGCTTTGTACAATTTGTCTGAAAAATAGATTCAATTAAGATATAATATTTTTAAACATCGTATTAAAATCAAGTGGCATCCACGAAAAATAAAAAAATGTATTTCAACTAGACTGCACGAATAATAGAGTATTTTGTGAAAGATTGAAAATTTTAGCAAAATATGTGCGATCTTATTAAATACTATTGTATAGAAATAGAAAAAATGGTGACTAGGCTGTTATAACCAGTTCATCGGTAACTAGCAATGCCCCATTGTAGGTTTCATCCACGTAGATACCGATCTGGTCAGGCAGAGGAGTCTACAAAGTCGGAATTATTTTCTTAGATTGACATTTTTAAATTAGTTATGTCTTTTGAAAGAAAGGTCCTATTATAATAATTTAAAAAGCAATTGACTGATATTGAAACGGTATTTAATAAAATAGTTAATAGGATAAGGAGTAATACAGAGGTGTGAATAATATGGTTTAAGTATTGTCGGCACAAAAGTAGTTATAGTGGCGTAAGTACAGTAGTTGGACAAATGATGTCATGGATTGTATTTTGTAGATATTAATACGTTCTATAACATCGTAGAAGATTTTTTCGCATTATCATAGTATAGTTTACGTATTAATAAATTTTATAAACATACATACATACAAAACACAAATTTCTACTTATGTTACTCTTTATAATATTAATTTGTAGTAATGTACCCTTTATAATATTAATTTAGCTAGCTGACGTCGATAATAGCCACAGTTGAGCCAATTCCAGTTGCAGGAATCAACTAATTATTTTCTAAAAGTTTCGCAGGCCCTTTTGCAAATCTATATAATTATGAAACAAAATTCTTCTGGATTTCAATCCAGTTTGATATTTATTTATGCAGAGTCTATTAATTTATATACAAAACTTTATTGTGTAATATAAAAAACTGTTTAAAAAAGAGTACCTATGAGTTGGTTGCCGTACCTTGTAAAAAGTAGTGCAGGAGAGAGAATACATAGGATATTTATATTTTCAAGAACCTCGTATCTGTAAATAATATGGATTTTATCTTAAGACATATCATTGCTTTAAGTAAAGTGAAATCACAGACGAGACTTCTATCCATGTTTATATTAATGTTTACTCTGACGGCCTCGCTGGCGCAGTGATGCGGCCGCGCCTTGTTAGCAGAGGCCCCGGGTTCGATCCCTGGTAGGGCGAATTTAGAAAACTGTATTTTATAATTTGTCTGAGTCTGGTCTGGTAGGAGACTTCGGCCGTTACCACCCTACCAACAAATATGTACCGGCAAAACAAAGAGATTTGTGTTCCGGTACGATGCTGCGTAGAAACCCTAAGGGGTATATCGCCTATTATCCAGATTAGCGCGCTTCCATCTTAGACTGTTATCATCACTTACCATCAGGTGAGATCATAGTCAAGCGCTATACTGTCAGCAATAAATTTAAAATAATTCAAATATTAGGTATAATTTTTATGCAATTTAAAATGCGGATTATTTAATCTTGACAACATATTATGTTTATTGTCATAAAAAGAGAAGATATAGATTAGATTATAATACGTTAAAATGACAGCTAGTTACTGTAGTTAGCTAAACCGAAAGCCAAAATACTGATCAAAGTATTTGGTACAAGATGCTCTGAAAGAATAGTAAAAATCGTTATACTATAAATTTATAGTTTTATAATTGTAATGTAAGTCATTCTTATTTTAATTTGTAAGGAATAAGCAATAATGTTAGTGGAATTATATTTATGTGTACTTCATCCTAATGGAATAAAAATAAATAATACAAAACTAATTAATAAGATAAATAGAAATATATAAATATAGATTAAGAAAGCACGCACACCCAAAAATTCGAACGCATTTATACAGACACACACTGTCACACACACAAGACGTACAAATACTCACTCCCACATACCAATGCACACTTTAGTAAACACACACGCACGTTAACACTTAGGATAATTTGTTTATTTTATTTTTCTGTAAAACCACGAGGAAATAAAAGGCTTTATTAATATTAATATGTGGACTTCATTTGTTACAGATTACAACGCCGCCCCGCTGTTCGCCTCGGAAAACGCCTCCAGTGGTAAGTACGAGCATACAATTTGTAATATTCTCTCTGTAGTATTTAAATTTAGCGTTATTTACTTAGTGGAAGAATTCTATTGTTGTCAGTCAATCATCTGCTCGTAAGTAGGAAGGACCTGGTAATACGTAGCTCTTTAAACCGGCAATGTAATTTCAGATGCAGTTCGCCTTGTTCTGCAAATGAATGAAATTGTGACAACCAGACCATGGCATTTTCGTAGTTGTAATGTGTATTAGTTTAAATAGTAAGCTAGTATAATAATTGTAGCAGAAGAACGGCATTAACTTTGACTTTAAAATAACTTTCTGTAGATGCTGATTTGGCACATAGATGTAGTTGGATAGTTTTTACATATTTATTTGATTGACTAGCCTAAAAGGCTATCTAGTCCAAAGGGACCTGCTGTTTTTTTAATTTCGTCGATCCATCTTTTGCTTGCGCTCCCCGCTTTGTTTTTTGGCCTAACAAACTCCACTCTGATATTCTGTGTATATATTGACCATTTCTTTGTTTAGTCCCCCATCATGTGGCCAGTCCAGAGCCATTTTAGCCGCTTTGTCTGCACTGTCACGTTTTTTATTTTAGTCTTTTTCCTAATATCTATTGATCGAGTTCTACTGACCCTTAATATGCTCCTTTCCATCCTTCTTTGGCAGGTTCCAAGTATTGGGCTATTTTTCTTTGAAAGTGCCTACATCTAGCAGCCATATGTCAAACAGGGTAGAATGCAAGTGTCTAGGATTTAATGCGATGTTATTATTTCTCACTTAGGACATCTTTTAGATTCTCACTCATTCACTCACTCCAACCGATGGACGTCCACTGCTGGACATAAAACTCACCTGATTCGTTATTCTAGTTCGTCAAGCCATTGCAGAGCAAATGCCGCATGATATTGGGTCCCAAATTATATGTATTGAGTCACTGCTGTACTGTCATCCAAACACATGTTATCAGGTTTTTAATAATTTCAAATTTCTATTGTTTGGCTTTATGAAACCACGATGCTAGTGAAGCATTTTTAAAGTTGTACAAATGAGTGAGAACGTTAAAGTGTCATGGCCGGCGTCTTGGCCTTGGCTGCTTTGCCGAACGCCTTTCACTTGAACCCCACTCCGCGCCCAGCGTGATGCGACATGTAATAGACATACGAAAAAATTTGCCCGACGTAAAAAACGTTTATTTTTAATAAACTAATTTTATATTATCGTTTTACATTTATGGTATATATTTTGATAACAAATTTGTCTTGGCACATTATACAATACACAACATTGACTGAATTTTTTTTACAAATACACTTTAAATCTACATAAGTTTAAAAGCTGCAGTAACATGCCTTCAACCTTGAATTTGGAGGAATGAATAAAATGTATTTATGGGATATATATATGAATGATGGAAATATGTTGTATTTTGTCGACATTTCGACCCATTTCGATAACTATCGTGTATTTCTTTACATAACAACAATGCAAGCCTCTCTTAGAATTAATGCCACATTTAATGTCTATGTTTACTATTCGCGACTTGTACAAAAAAACCTCCTACGGTTCTTATTTCCCTTAGAATACTTATGCTCTAGGAACCCTCTTTCCTATGAGTGAGGAGGTCTGTGCCCAACAGTAGGACGTTAATGGGCTGCTACTTACCTTACCTTACTTATTTTGTTTTGTTGCTCATTGAATAACATGATATTTGTTTAAATATTCCAGCCGGTACCTTAATGAGACTGTATGAAATACATGAGTACATTGTCTTACCTCGGTAATTGCTTAGACAAGATATCATATCCTTATAATAATCTTGACAACGACGGTTCTGCATTTCCCGTCTGTTCTATGATAAAGATTTGCACAAGCACTGATAAGGCGTGATTGCACGATTCCAATGCGCGGCTATAGGTTGTTAACCCAGTGAGATAAGGTATCGCAGTCGGCGCGCGTCGCGAACGTCCTACATACTTCCGCGCCGCCAGCGTTCACATTAAGAAATTTCATTTTATATTTATTTATACGAAGTTATCAAGGTCATTTGCACTTATTATCGATTAACACGTTAACGTTTTACACGTGTCACACGAAGCTTGTAGTATATACACGCACGAAGACCTCCACAAGTATATTCGACAAAAAGTGCCTTTGCGACACGTCAATTTTCCTACATTTCTCAATTCCTGTATAATAATATAAAAAAGCTGAACATATTATAAAATTAAATAGCCACACACAATAGAAAATATGCTAATCCAATTAAGAACATACACACTCCCCCCCCCCCCCCCTCTCTCTCTCTCACACACACACAAAACCGCTTATATTTATTAATTTTACTATTGTATCAATTTAATATATATTTCGCTCTTCAATATATAGACAAGACGTATCACGTAGTCATGTGTTTACCTAGTTTATGGGTCTAGAGTACTTAATTTATTTATAGTTAAATATCTCCAGTTCCTATTAAGAATATCGTATCTACAAAAACAAGTTCAAGAGAGCAGTCTAAAGTTATCTTAAGTACATTGGTGAACACTTTAAAATCTGATCATTACAGATATGAAATTTTAAACTTTAACCCATAAAACTAACTTCAAACCGCTCTCCTGTACATCTGTGTTCTTGTAGTTCCAACTTTCCTATGCACAATAAAGATTCCCAACTTACAAGTTCTAGCTGATGGTGTCGTCAGCGTAGGTCCCAATCCCTCTGAAATATGAGCCTAATCAAATCATATTGATAATCTAAACTACACATGGATCCACCTGAATACACTCAACAAATTTAATCCGTCCGTGAAAGGTGCCACTTTTGGTTTATGTTCCGGTACGATGCTTTGCCATTTTGTCAAGAGGCATTTTACCTCTTATAATTTCTATATGAGAAATGAATTGTCTCTTTTGAATTAGCGCGCTTCCAAATTAAATTGTATTATCACTTACCACCAGGTGTGGTCACAGGCAAGCGCTAACCCGTCAGCAATAAAAAAAGCACCTCAGAAGTCAGGTAACCCAGGACCACATGTTCTTTAGCCGAACTAAGTAGACCACTACACCAATAAGATATAAGAATCTTTAAAATCCGTTCTTACTGACTGAAAGGTGTGACTCTGCTAAATTTCAAGCCAATCCCGAATTGTTTTACAGATTGATGACTTAGAGACTTTAGAGAAATAAACCGCTTCTTTTCTAATAAAACTAGTGTAGGGTATATCGTTTTGATGGTTTCAACGCCTATTACAGACATATATAGGAAAAATCAGTCAGTGATAAATACTTATCAGTATCTTAATTAACGTAAATAACAAATGTCATAGCTTTATAGACAAGCACTATAATTACATCACGAAATGACAAATAGACATCAATGAATAAAATATACGGAGATTACCTGATAATGATTATGAATTATGCAAATGATCATTTATTGATATGCCGGATAAATGAATGACGAGTTCAGCGTTTACAATTGAACATCTTCATTATATTTTTGCATGCGATACATAAATTACAGATTGAATCTTTGAATTGAGGAAAAGTAAGGATTTAATCGGACTGACTTGCTTAATTTTACCAGTTATCGATTAGAGATTTTGGGTTTGAGTTACGAGTGGGTAAGTTTAGGAACTTATACCTCCCTATTTGTTTAGGTCTGGACTGATGTCAACTAGAAGGTGGCCCCAGGAAAGAGATGGCAATAAGTATTAGTGATAAATTGCTGTTCCAGTGCAATGTTTTTGAGAAATAGATATATATATATATATTTGTGTATCTCTTACTAAGATACTAGTAAAAATGAAATTGTATTTTTATGATATATTCTGTCGATCTTATGTTAAACAGCTTTTATATGACAGGCATTCCATAATAGAAATAAAAGTGTCAATTTGTAAAGTCATAGAATGCCTGAATCTAATACAATAATAGTTTAAAAACCTAAAAAAAAACACATTTGGATTGAACGAAATTTAAAAGAAACAAAACCTAAGTTATTGTTTAAAATCGTTTCTTACAAGAAATATTATCGTGCACCCCAGTGATTTTTTTAGTTCATTTATTTATTGTTGAAGTGTAATCCTAAGGTTTTTCTTGTATTTAAAGTACATATATCTTGGATAGATATAGGATGGCAAGACTTGCAAATTACTGGCTTTCGGTAGAGTTAGGTAATCATGAATACCCAGCTATAGATTAAAACAATGATTGTATAATTTCTTTTTAATTTTTGTGCTGATATCTGTCCTTGACAAGTAAGCAAAATTTCAGTCGAATCTGACGTTTTGAAGTGCAATAAAATCGAGTTCAAAGATTCCATTACCTATGCACATACATAAACTTATAATATTGGTATTAAAAAAGTTTTCTTTCTTAATTATTATATTTCTAGTTGTCTGCCTGTCTGAAACGGTTTTATGCAACTTCGACTGATAGTTAATTTAAACTAACAGGTAGCTATTTACCAGACTATATCCTAGAAATTTCTACGTGAAAGGATAAGGTTAAGGTAAGGTGAAAGGATAAGGTAAGGTTCACTTATAGGGGAGAGAGGGTTTTTAGAGCATAGACCCACCACGCTGCTCCACTGCGGTTTGGCAGGCATAGTACACAAGTGCACTCTCTATTCTTTCACTCTCATAGACCGATGTGACGGGAATCCGATACGACCGGAGAGAGATCACGCGCAGGACTGACGGCTTAACGTGCTCTCCGAGGCACGGGGTTGGAACACACCGCCAACGTTCCAACTTCGGGCAAATATTGAGAAAATCTCAATATTGATTTTTGAAATGGCCTGACCCGGGACTCGAACCCAGGACCTTATGACTGTAGTCGAACATGCTAACCACTAGACCAATGAGGCAGTTTACTACAAGCCTATGAGTAAATAAGTATTTCTAAAATATAGTCATTGCGTCATACCACAAAACAAGAACATTTCATTTAAAAGAAATGAAACGATTCAACGCGGAAGACGTTTCTACGTTCGTAGATTTGAAGAAATATTGCTAAATGTTTTAAAGTGATAAAATATTTTTTATAAATAACTATCTGGTGTCCGCCTCTTTGCCCGCGTTGAATTAATACTAATTTATTACATAGTTATTAATATAAGCTTTACTCTATTTGTGTACAATAAAGCGAATAAATCGGACTGTCTCGCCTTTGTTATCTCTCAGACGGACTCATCTCGGAAAAATGCGTGAGTGACTTAATACCGAGATGACAGTCTCGCAAAAGGAGGTAACCGCAAATATAGACAGAAAAGACTTTTGACGGCTTCGCTAGCGCACTGGTACTCGCCTTGCTAGCAGAGGCCCCGGGTTCGATCCCCGGTAGGGCGAATTTAGAAAATTGTATTTTCTAATTTGTCTGGGTCTAGTCTGGTGGGAAATATATTAAACTAATATGATATTGTAATCATGATGGCAACAAAAGAAAACCAAAATACCCGACTGAGTTTGTTGTGGGGTCTTCATATCAGGGCGCGAAGGAACCCCAGTTTAGATTTTAGGTCGTTCTTGAATACCATCATCAGTCTTACATTAAAATTAGAGTTTGGAAAAGAAAAAAAAAATTATTTGACGATTCAAAAGTACTGTAATATACCTACTTGAATCAGGATATTTTTATTCGATTTGTGTTCCGATACGCTGCTGTATAGAAACCGTGAGGGGTATATCTCCTCTTACTCTGATTACCTTAGCGCGCTTCCATCTTAGACTGTATCATCACTTACCATCAGATGAGATCATAGTCAAGAGCTAAACTGTCAGCAATAAAAAAAAGACTGTACTCCAGAATGACTGCTTTTATTCGTTAGTTCTTCTGGAATATTCAGTGCACATATTTGTATATCTGTCCCCAAGGAATTAAAAACCAAGTGAAATAAAAGATTTATTTTAACAAAATCGTTATCTATGTGGGGTGGGGTACCGCGGGGCTTTACTAGTATTTTCTATATATATAGAAACGCGGTTGACCAACTGATTTAATTATAGTATGGCGTCGCCATTTACTCCGGCATTTCACGTAGTCTGCACACGCGGGAGAAATTATCAACTCTCAACTGGTTTCCACCACGTGATCATTTACAGCATATTTAACATTTTAGACTTGAGGCGGTCATTAAACGAAAGTCGATGTTGTCATTGAACTCTCGGAAACGCACATTTATAATATATGTATGGAAATTACTTTCTCTTGTAGAACTATGAATGTTGCTTGATTTCTATGCGTGTAATTTTGTTTGTAATTTAATATAGAATAATATAGTAATTTTCCGCAGAGTAAGGGTTAAATTAAGCTTTCTTTTGAGTCTAGTATTTTACTTCTATCAATCAAATCAAATCTCATTTGTGTAGGCTATCATCATTCATATTAATATAATCATAAATAATTCTTTAATAATAAAGAACGACTTAAAATTTACACGTATCATGATGCCTGTGGAGAAATATCCACCTCCATTTTTCACATAATAAAACAAATTAAAAGATTTTTTGTATATTCTTATAGTCATTTGAAAAAAGCCTCTTTTAATCCCTTAGTTTTGTAAACTTTTTTATATTCTTTATGACAATATCATTTCAATTTATTTTATTTATGTTAGAGCAATTCATTAATGCTTGCGTGTTATTTTGTCAGTAATTTAATAAGAAATAATACAGTAATTTACCGGAAAGTAAAGGTTAAATTGGGCTCTCTTTTGAGTCTAGTATTTTACTTCTACCAATCAATTTAAATCTCTCTTTTATAGAGGTTTTTATTGCAATTTAGCATCCTCAGTTAGTCTTTTTCTCAAATTAGTATAATCCGTAATAGATTTAAACTTAACAAGATTCCTTCGAGTCCTGTGATGAGAAATGCTCACAACATCGGTTTCCACTGAAATAAAACGTAAAGAGAAATTAGAAAAGTTTTTAGTATTTATTCTCATAGTTATTTGGAAAGAAAGCGTATCTTTTAATTCCTTGGTTAGTTATCCTTTCTTCATTACAATTTAATTTCATATAATTTTATTTATGTTGGAGCAATTCCTTAATATATTAAAATAGCAGGCATAAAATTCGAAAATAATTTTGTCAATATTAGAAAATGTTCATTATTAGAATCCAATTGTGCAATTAAATAATAATCAATCGTATCTTTTTTCATTCGCCAGTTATTATTTTTTATGAAATAAAAGAAATCGTTTATACGAAAAAAAAATTATGAATTCAACCACACTATTCCTTTATAAAGATTTAAGATACCAAGAGTCATTTAAATATAACAATTTCAAAAGTATTTTCTGCGTTCTATCTAAGAACAACTAAGAATAAACTACCAATGTTATATAGTCTTTAACATTACGTATTTCTGTGAAGTAAAACGTAGCATATAAACCTAATTATTTCGCGTGAGAAAATTCAAGCGGTAATAAGCTTATGTATTGTATTCTAAAATATAATGTTTTATTTTCAGTAAATATTTATTCATGCTGACAGGTTAGTGCTTGACTGTGATCTCATCTGATCGTATCTGATGATACCGTCTAAGGTGGAAGCGCGCAAACCTGGTAGAGATGGTTTACTTTAAGGTTTCTACACAACATCGTACCGGGACACAATCTTGTGCTTGGCGGTAGGTCTTTGCTGGTAGGGTGGTGAACTCAGGCATATTATAAAATGCGAAACTGGGATCTCTGCTAGCAAAGCGAGTACTTGCACCACAGCCCCAGCGAGGCTATTAAAGATTTTGTTATTCTCTTGAATTTTGATGAAGATTCAATCCTGAAATAGGACAGCACATAGAACTGAGTTTTGTTTAGAATAAATGTTTAAATCAAATGTAATATTAAGCTATTTACACTCTTATAGAGTGCAACAGTGTAACCCTTAGTAATATAGCTCTAAATTTCATATGCGACTCTATATGTGATTTGACTTTGAAAAGCGTCCAGGTGTGCTTTCAAACTTTGCCTTCAACGAGCTATCACAATATAATAGTATTGAATATTGTACTGGTAAGACGAGAAATAGTTGGAGAGATTGTGAACAATCTGGTTATGTTAAGCAGACAGGAATAGTTTTCATTTACTTAAAATACCTTTGACTGTTCTGAGTAGATAAAATATAGTTATTTATATATGCCAATATTTCTATTTTTTTATACTTTTATTTATGTATTTTTGTTTGTTGTACTAACTAGATGTATTTGTTTACTTTTTTGCAATCTCTCTAACACTAAGTTTGCCTGGTAGAAAACACTACATAGCATACATGCTGGTTGTCTTCTTTATTTTTGTGTTGTACACTAAAAGTATACTCAGAGAAAATAAACTTTTATAGAATAAAAGTATACTCTCTTTCTCGCAATATAAATATATTTAAACTCACCTAGAAAACCAATATAAATTATATATGTATTATTCTTGTGTCTGAACAAGTATGAATCTTATCCTAGTTTCACGGTACGAGATTACAATTTATAATTATACTAAGTACAAAGTATTAAATATCTTTATATGCTCATAATGCTCTTGGCTCTTTTTGTAAAAAAAACATTTCATATACTTAAGTGATACAACTGATTATATCAGTACAAACGTTGGGGCAGAGAAATATGATAGGCATAAAAGTGTAAAAGAAAAAAGAACTGCTTCATTCACATTGAAAAATTCGTAACAGCCGTTTTCCACTGTAAGAAAATATAAGAGGCAATTATAAAAGCCTTTGTTGTATGTTGTCAGATAGTTGTTTGCAAAAAAGCGTGGCTTTTCTCATAAGTTAGTTTTAAGAAGATAAATGATTTAATAGTTTGTATAAGAAATCTATTTTAGGTAAATTATTCTCAATATATGTAAGTGTACAAACATTATAAACGCTGCAATCACCGGCTCTCGACTCATAACGATAACGTATTGGTCGATTATCAAACATACGTTGAATAAAGATCGTATGTCTTCTCAAATACATTGAAATCGAATCGATACATGCAATTGCGTCAATATAATCTGAATAGTATAGGTTTTGTTTATATTTATGTTTAACCGCAGGACGATTATTACACGTTACATACTTATTTCCTATATATGTTAGGTGAATAGAAGATAAGTAGGTTGTTATCGTCCCATTACTGGGCAGGGGATTCCTGGCTCATAAGGAGAGAAAGCTTTTTTGAGCAAAAACCCGCTTGGCAAGCAATATACCTGAATATAAAATAATCAATGGTGCATTTAAAACAACAATTAGGTACATAATTTTAACAAAGAGAACTTAGTCGTGACTGCCCAGGATTTGAATCAGTGAGTCTTAACAAGAATCAAGGTATTCATTTGTAATATATGCTCAATTAATTCAAATTATCTCATTCAATTGCTTATATTTTTAATTATGCTTTCCATTTAAAGGTTCAACAATTCTAAACTTGACCAAAGGATTTCTGAAACTTCCGACATCAATTTAAACTAAAACTACGATAAAAATGTTTTTATATTGTCACGTAATTTCACATTACTTCAAAACTGTTCTAACGAGTTCGTAGATTTAATTCACCCGCAACTCTACAAAATACGAACTGTCAGGAGTATGAATGTCAAAGTTGTGACTTTTCAAAATTACATAATCATTACCTTTTTATTAAAATAAATTCACAGTTTTATAATAACAGAGCGAACTATGAGAATTTTTTATTTATGACAATAAGGAAAAATAAATTATTGAAAGGTCTATTCATTTACAACGTGCTTAAACAATTAAACGAAATGCAAAGAAAATAAATTAATTCTAATGAATTTACCGTATTTAAACTGACTAGACAAAAGAATACTTCAAACTGTGAGAATTGATTAATTACTTTGACTCCATCTATATGTATGGTGTCTGCCTCGTTGGTCTAGTGGTTAGCATATTCGACTATAGACATGAGGTCCTGGTTTCGAGTCCTGTGTCGGGCCAATTCAAAATCGATATTGAGTTTTCTATTAAGATTTTCTCAATTTGCTGAATTTGCCTGAAGATGGGAAAAATTTGGCGGTGTGATCCACTCCCGTGCCTAGGAGAGCACGTTAAGTCGTCGGTCCTGCGCCTGATCTCTCTCCAATCGTGTCGAATTGCAGTCACGTTGGACTACGAGAATGAAGGAACGGAGACTACATACTTGTTTACTATGCCTGAGCAGCGTGGTGGGTCTATGCTCTAAAAACCCTCTCTCGTGTGAATGAGGGGGCCTGTGCCCAGCAGTGGGAAGTTAATAGGCTACTTACCTTACCTTATATACTGAGCTCTATTTTACCAAGCAAAAATATCTTTTTAAATGTGATAAATGGAGTAGTTTTGCTCTTTCACTTTCAATAAAAGAAAGTAGTATAGTTTAAGGTAAAAAACTACTTTTTATTATACTGTTAACCATTACCAACTTGTTAACTTGTATGTCAAAATTTTAGTTTGGGACACAGCAAAATCAAAAAGAATTTATATTTTCTATGCAATGCATAAAATAATATTAGTGTTTTTACGTGTAGGCATAAAATTTACAGATAATTTTTATTTGAATCTGGGGAAACACAATTTCTATTAGTCACTAGGGAAACAAATCACCCGGGCCCTACTTTTAAACTTTTGGAGAAATTTCGCTTCGCTTTCGTTGTAAGAAAGTTAAAAAGACACTATAAATTATCATTTGACGGAATTTGGGCGCCTGGAAGAAAATTCTTGCAAGTTTTTTACTTGAAATTTAGCAACAACAACGCCTAAGATACATTTGTACAAACATATGTTTTATATTTATTATTGCAACAAAAGCATTGTATTGATAAAATATCACCTGAATAAAACGAACTGAAATATACAATTTTGACTGTATGAAACGCAATATTTTTCAAAAATGTATTCTTACTCAAATGATATAACATACAAAATTTGTAGTTCAATCACAATAATGTGTAATTATTTAATGAAGTGAAACTTCTTTAAGCGCATGAGGGTAAAATTTTTATGGATGAAACACGTGATTAGCGTCACGAAGATGTGCCGCATGTTTATGCTAATTCGTTTGAAGGTTAGATAGTTTTAATATTTACAAAGAAAATTTGGCATTTCAATTTGCCACTAGTCATTTAATATACTATTTTTCATAAAACATAAAATAAAAATATTTCATAAATTCTCTTTTCTAACTTTACATACACACATACATAGCATCACGCCTCATTCCCACAAGGGTAGGCAGAGACTACGTCCTTCCACTTGCCACGATCCTTGCATATCTCCTTCGCTTCTTTCATTTTAAACCTTTCATACAAGTTCGTCTGTTTAGAGTACTCTTGACCTGGCCCTTATTTAAAATGCCCTGGATTTGGTCTAGGCACGTTCGCATCGGTCGTCCCCTTCCAAATTTCGCATTCACTCTTGACTCATATCCTTTTTGTCAGTCTCCTTTCATTCATTTTCTCTATGTGCCCAAACCATCAAAGCATACCTTTCTCAATTTTAGTCACTACATCTTTTATACCTAAACGCTCTCTTATCACACTATTTCTTAGTCTGTCACTCAGTTTCAATCCACTCATACTTCTCAACACTCTCATCTCTTCCGCATTTATTTTACTTATGTGATTCTTCTGCCATACCCAACTAACCAGTGGTGGTACCAACACTCCTGTATGCACAGCCAATCTGGCTCTTTGAGATATCATCTCGCTATTTATAAAGGCGTGATTTACTCTCCCTTCAATATCACTTTCACATGTTCCATCTTTTGTAAATTTAGATCCCAAGTATACAAATTCCTTCACCTCTTCCACTTGTTCCCCATCACGTGACAAAAAACACGTGGCATTTTTATTTACAATTCGTTTGCCAAAGAAGTTTTACTCCTGACATGTAAATTATGTACGCACTTACTTTTGTTAATGAACTTAATTGGTATTATAAATGTTAACAAAAATTAGAGTTTGAATTCAATTGAAATGTAATAGGTAATCGCTACTTTGGAAGGACTGAACAATTAATGAAAGGTTATTTTGTAGGGAATCCGAAATGTATAAATCAACCAATGACATAATGTTATTTTTGACACAAGAAATTATAAACTACTAGCTGATCCGGAAAACTTCGTAGCGATACTAAGGATCAATAAATAAAACGATTAGGTGATAATTACAAAATATTAAACTTTTGTAAAAAATACTGGTCAACACTTAAACGGAATAAAAATTATTGTTATGGAAATGTACGATGAATTCGGTTTTATTAATATTTTACATGAAAAATTGTTATGTCATAAAGTTTAGGGGTTTCAAAGGTTAGGGGAAATATTGAACAGCAGTTGATTTATATATATATGTACATTTCATTTCTAAAAGGTTTCTAAACGACAGGAGGAACATAAAATGTTTGACAGGTAGAAATAACTCCTTAAAGCCAAAGCGACTTTGTTGTTTTTTACTATATTTTTTCATATTTAGTCACCTTTTAAACCTTCCCTGGACTTCCACAAATAATTGAAAACTAAAATTAGGCAAAAAAAGTCCAGCCGTTCTCGAGTTTTATCGAGACTTATGAACAGCATTGATTTATGTATTTATATGAAAATTTTATGTGGTATAAACAATAACTTAATAGTTTAGAATGTGATAATTGTGCGTTAAAATTATTACGAAAATATGTTGGTAGACCTATAAGGTAAGGTAAGTAGCTACCTATTAACGTACCACTGCTGGGCACAGGCTACATCACTCATATGAGAGAGGGTTTTCAGAGCATAGACCCACCACGCTGCTCAGGTGTACTCTCTAGTCCTTCACTCTCATAGTCTGACGTGACGGGAATCCGACACGACTGGAAAGAAATCAGGCGCAGGACCGACGGCTTAACATGCTCACCGAGCCACGAGGGTGGAGCACACCGCCAATTTCCCAACTTCGGGCAAATATTGAGAAAATGTTAATAAAAAACTCAATATCGATTTTTGAATTGGCCCAACCCGGGACTCGAACGCAGGATCTCATGTCTGTTGTCGAACAATGAGGCAGTCATTGGTGTAGTGGTTAGACTAGGTCTAGGTGTAGACCTATAACGTGATTTCAATGTTAATACAATTTATCAATTTGCTCTTGAGTCTGTAATATGAAATTTGTTTATATGGTTTTTACGGGTTTCAAAAAGCGTTTTATTTCTTTTCATCCAAATGTTCCAATTGGAGTCATTCTGTGACTATTCACATATGGAAACCCTAATCACGGGCCTATTGTCCCCCTGTCAATACATGAAAGTCCAGACGTAAGGTCAAATACCCCAAATAAGATAATACGTGTTTTTCTCGTATCAAGTTCGAAGTTAATGGTTATCGATTAATATGATGCATAGCGAAATATAGTGATAGTAATTAACAGGAGTGACTGTTCATGAAATATAAAAGCGACTCTTTCAGCAATGTAGTTGTAATAGCGGACTTTCCTATAGTCCCATGAGATCAGAAATGATACTGAACACCACGGAGAGCAGTTATTATAATATATACAGTAGAAGTCCGATAATATATATAGGGTACGGTGTCGACCGGTAATTATAAGAACAATTAAGTTAAAAATTAAACTACAAATACAGTATGTAAATAAATACAACAAAGTTCATTTTACATTAAATATAATGTATGTACACGTACTGTAAAATATTTTTCACTTCGATTGAAAAAAGTCACCAATGTCTTTTTGTTTTCTTGACTTTTGACGTTTACTATAAAATATCCCCTCAGTGCCTGAAGACGAAGCTCTTCGAACAGTGCGTGTTGCCAGTGATGACCTACGGCTCCGAAACGTGGTCGCTGACTATGGGCCTCATTCGAAAGCTCAGAGTCACTCAGCGTGCGATGGAGAGGGCTATGCTCGGAGTTTCTCTACGCGATCAAATCAGAAATGAGGAGATCCGTAGCAGAACCAAAGTCACCGACATAGCCCTACGAATCGCGAACCTGAAGTGGCAATGGGCGGGGCACATAGTCCGACGGACCGATGGACGTTGGGGCCCGAAGGTGCTGGAGTGGCGACCCCGCACCGGGCGGCGCAGTGTAGGGAGACCCCCCACAAGGTGGACCGACGACATAAAGAGGGTCGCCGGTAGCCGCTGGAGCCAGGCGGCACAAGACCGGGCCTTGTGGACGTCATTACGTGAGACCTATGTCCAGCAGTGGACGTCCATCGGTTGAAGCGACGACGACGACGACGATAAAATTTATTTCTAATGATATGGAAATCAATAATTTCTTAAGCACTGTTGCTAAAACTAGCCTCAGCAAAAGAGATAAACTTCATTAAAGACAGACTTTTGCAGAAAACCAAAATTTCTCTGAGCGATGCCGGACTATCGGGCATTCCGGACTGTTGGATGCTGGACTGATGGACTTCTACTGTAATAACATTTCAATTAGGTGATAGAAACAAATGAAGTTCAATAAGGGAGAAATAATAATTTCTTTATCAAAAGAATGTATTAGATATTGTAGTTAATTGAAATTAAAAATTCCTAAACCGGTACAAGGAAAAGGGCGCTTTTGTTACAATCATATCTTGTCCCCTATATACAACGACAATGCCTTTGAATTTCACGCAAAGCTTAAGTGGTTACCTATTCGTTATCGACGAAATTTGCATATTGTGTTCCTTTTGTACTGTGTGCTACTTAATCCTCGTCCTCCGGCTTATTTAAGGCAATATTTTGAGTTCCATGATTATGATGGAAAATGTTTACGACCCATTTAAAACTTAATGTCATACATAAAAAATTTTTTAATGTAAATTTTTATTTATGTAAATAGACGTAATCTGTCATGGCCTTATTTTTAGCGTTAAATGTAATGTAAAAAAAAGTGTCAAAATTGTACGCTGTTTGATTACCAATAAAAAATAAAATAAAAAATAAAAAAAAAAACAAATTTTTTGCAGACTCTTTTCCGGTTCGAGACATTAAGAGAGGCTAAATCATTAGATTTGTTCTAGAAACAGGTAAAGAAATGTTATCTTTCTTTAGGTTCCTAATGACGACATTTATTTGATCTATTTGTTCTAAGTTCTAATGCATCATGTATATAGGTATATTATTATGTTTATTATTTATCTGTTTACAATATTTAGTTAAGTATTTGTAAGTAAGTTAAAGTGTATGTATTAGTATGTAGGAATATTTGTATGTATGTATTTATATAGCAGAGGACACCACCAATAAAGAGCAATACGTGCCATATATCAATTGGGATCTCACGTTTCCTTAGGAGAAAAAGTCAAAGAAATATCAATTTCCACAGTACCGTCGTAATATATATTAAATAATATCATATATATCCGTGACAATATTCACATATACAGCAAAAAAATTGAAGTGAAATACACAATTTTAATACTAGAAATAAAAACAAACTTGTAATCCCATATTTTAGAGTAAAGGAGGTTCACAAATCATTTGTCGGGTTGAGCAAACGCATTTTAAATAAGATACCGCAATCAGTTTTAGATTTGTCTCCACATAGAAGTTTTTAAGAAGTTCTCCAGTTTTTAAGAAATATATCAAAAACATGTACAACAAATGTACGTCTGATGATGGTACTCCAGAAAGACTTAAAATCTAAAGTTACGAGGGTTCCTTCGCGCCCTGATCCGAGAAGAGCCCACAATAAACTCAGTCGAGTATTTTGTTTTTTATTACCATCATCATTGCAATATCATATTAGTTTAATATATTTCAATTCAAATTAGAGCAGTCAATCAAGCAATTAGAGCAATCTTTATAAATCCAGAATCAAGCAAATATGTACATGTTATATTTGAAAGTAACATCGTTAAGCGGAATCAAATACAGGCGCCGAGTCCCGGGCAAGCGAAATCGAAAGTGCTGTTAACATTTCAAGAGCAGGCCAGAGACGTGACCCTGTCCGCTTTATCCGGGCTTTGGAAACAACATGGAACCACAAATATAATACGGGTATACTCGTACACGACCGATAAATAGACAGACAAATTACAGGACATATTAAATAATAAAAAAATGTTGTGTCGACAATTCACAGTTGTGTAAAGTCTACTTAAATATAAAATTTTTATTTTATTTGATTTTAAATAATATAAAATAACATCACGCAAAGGCCATAATTCAACTCGTAATGGACGTAGGAAACTGTTAATAAAATAAAGCAGGCATTCAAGAAATATAAGTATATTGTCACCCGCATAAGTCGGACATATTTTTGTTAACATATTTCACTTAGTTTTGAATTACTTCCTTTCAGATTATTACATAAACACTTATATTCATAATCTAATCAATATACAGATATTCCTTTACAACAAATATATATGTCGGAGAATACGAGAGAACGGAGAAGCATAAAGCACAGGAGCGTAGGGTTCTCCGCCGACATCGTTATTAATTGGTTCCATTATTTAATTTCTTATACTGTGGGCGTTCGTGGGCAATCAAACAGTTAATAATTAACTCTTATTATAATGTTCAATCGTTTAATGTTCCCGATATCAATTTGCACAAACTCATTAACAATAATAGCTAGGAACGCGACAGTTTCAATAGTCGACCACTTCGGTCGACCGCCACTCGAGAACTGCCACTTATTGACTCTGCCCCCACGCCGATACACAGATGGCGCCAGCTTTCCACAGACTCTTGCACTCCGACATATATGTAACTAATACATTTTAACGTGGAATGTCCGACATTAGTAAATTTAAATGGGTACCCTGTAGGGTAACTACAGGTATTGAAAAAATTTATTAAATCGCTCCATATATTTTTAACTTGATTATTATAAATTGTTAAAAATAAAAACATAAGTAAATAAATAAATTGCCTCAGAACTTCCCTATACACAACATTTGACACTGGAATTCGACTCGGGATACATTATTTTCATTAGATTGAGATTTTCTAATTCGTTATATCTTTTAAATGGAGTGTCCGATTTTAATCATTTAAAAAGTATTTTACAGGTATTGAAACGATCTTTAAAATATTTGATTATCGTCGGCACTTTTAATAACTTTTGAAATGTAAAAAAAGTAGTTAAAGTGGCATAAATACAGTAATTGGACATGGAGTATGGCACACTTTTATGTAGATATTAATATGTTCTGTAATACTGTAGAAATTTTTTTTGTTCTATCATCAATAGTTCCACAGTGCACGCGATGACAGATTTTTTATTTCACTTGGGTTACCTTAATGCATTATTATTAGGGATCCCTATTTTTTTTTCTTTTTGAGAAAGTAATATATGTCACTCAGTGAAAATGCAGCCTTCAAATGGTGAAAAAAATTTTGAAATCGGTCCAGTAGCTTTTGTGTGAAAACGTTACAAACATACCTACTAACGTATAGTTCGATCAAAATCGCAAATGTATTTGCCGGTGGTTATGACATGGTTATGGTTTTCAAACACGTTTGTATTAATAAATTAGTATATTTTTTATTATATTAGGAAGTGCTCGTGATTCTTGTCTGCTGTATTACAACTCAAGATTAATTTGACCCAACCTACATTTATTTATATAAGTATAAGTGACTTAGTTTGTATTCCCATAATTATACAAAAATAAAACAAATATGAAGTGTTATTGACATGAAATTTTGGCACACAAAAAATCGTGTCTCGTATTTGGTCTCTGATGTCGCAATTGATATTTATATCAAGTGTCATCTCATTGACCTATATAAAAGTATTGCTCGTATGACATAAACAAAACAGGTGGTTACCTTATTTACATTCGTGTATAAAAAGGTAGATATATTCAAATACATTAATATGCTATATTCACCCTAATTTGTAAATTATTTCAGGGATATATAATCATAATTTTTAACATTTCTTTTACAACTCCCAAATATCCCAGACCCACAGACTCTAAAAGCTGTGGATCTGAATATTTATATATGTGTGCTATAAAATATAAAGTATCTAGCAGCCAATAGAGGTCCTACTACCGGGTTGACCTATCACGCTGCCCCATTACGGTTTAGCAGGTTATATCTCCCATGGTTAGTAACTAACTGAGAAAGAATTTTCAAAAATGTAAGATAGATAGATGATGAAAGTCTTTACAAGATTTTTTTCGTTTTTAATAAACGTAATTGTAAAAAGATTGGCGAAATAAGGAACGACTTAAAATAAAGCATGATAATTAATTTTCATTTGTACAATTTAATCATACTGTATTTACATTTACATTACTCAAAAAAATCAAATCATTTAAAGAAAAATCGATACAAGTAATTAGTCGTTGTTCAACCAAATTATTGATGCGTGGGTGTCATCAACTAAAAAATGTTGAAGTAGCATAGCAATTAAACTGAAAATGTGACACAAACTTGAAAACAAAACATATTCCTATTATCGTACAAATAGGTTTTACTAACCTATTTCCGATAACTATGTATAATTTATTAATAACACCGTTCCATTTATAACATAAGTCAGGCCAAGGATCAGTCCATGAGTTATATTTAGAAAGGGTGCCCTTGAACATTTTTCTCATAATTTCTTATTGCTAAGAGAAAAACAAATTCAAGTTACATTAAGTGTCTAACATTTGTTGTTGTACAATTCTTTTTGTTTTATTTGTCGTTTTGCTTAGATGTGTTAAAGTTATAGTTAAAAATTGTTTAGTTACTACGGGAAAATTGTTTAATTGTGAAGGTCCATAAATAAGTATTGTCATCTGTTCATTAATTTGCGCTGACTATGGAGTTTCTCTACATGATCGAATCATAATTGAAGAAATCCGTAGTAGAACCAAATTCACCGACAAAGTCTATGTATCGCGAACCTGAAGTGGCAATGGGCGGGGCAAATAAGGTCCGAAGGACCGATGGACCTTGGAGGCCGACGGTGCTGGAGTGGCGTCCCCGCACCCGGCGGTGCAGTGTAGGCAGGCCGCCCACAAAGTGGACCAATGATATAAAGAGGGTCGCCGGTACCCGCCGGAGTCAGGCGGCGCAAGATCGGGCCTTGTGGAGGGTCATTACGTGAGACCTATGTCCAGCAGTGGACGTCCATCGGTTAAAGCGACAAGAAACTCTGAAGTTTTAAATTACAAACAGACATTTTGTAATAACAGTTATAATTTACGACTAACGTGGGACTTAAGTTCTTCGATCGCCCAGCCAGGCAGTCAGAAAATAAAAAAAACAAGACTATAATAAATGTTGGAAATGAATGAATCACTCTAAGTTTTTAAGTGAAATTGTGAAATGGCGCGCACAAAAGAAGAAACGATTAAGTTTTTTTTCTTCTCGGATCAGCGACGCGAAGAAGCCTCTTAGCTTTAACTTTTACGTTAATTCATGCTTATTAGGTATATAAATTACAATTATAATAGGAGAGATATATAACTTGAAGGTGTTTCAAACCCTACTAGAATTATGAAATTTAGGACATTCCTTTGCCATAAATTTGAATAATGTTTTCTTGGTCTTTTATGAAATAAAATCAATTTATTTTCTATGGACTTCAAAACCAATCGTGTAATTGTCTTAAAAATATATTTTTTTACTACAAACAACTAAACATCTGGTACATTATCAGTTTAGTACACTTTTTCATGACAGTAAACAGGTATTTCGTATTATTTCGTGGTTATACCCAAAGGTAAAATTTTATAACAATCGCGAAGTATTTGACAGCTTTTACGGGACTTTTATTAACAGACAGCACTTATCTCAAAGCGTAACAAGTATATCAATGTGTGTATTTACCACTTCTTGTTCACTACAATATAAGAAAAGCGTATAAAGAGAGTACAGAAAGCGGTCTTAACGTTCATTAGTGACAGAGATAAGAAACCATTTGGTATATAAGTATTTTTAGTAGAGAGTAGTCGGAGATGTATTTTAATAAGCCTTACATATACAAGTAACTGATTTAATACATGAGTAATATAGTAGAATTTGTCATGATTTTAAACTCATATTTGTTTGTATACTAACATTTGTGTAGAATCCCAAAGCGAAGCAACTCCTTATCGGCTGTATCAGCCTATAGGTTAAAGGCTAATTGGTCAAAGGTCACGGTTGGGTCATAGCAAATTAGCAGCTCAGCTTTCCGTTTAAGATGTAACTTCTTCGACCTTTATAATGATTCTTACACAACCTAATTTTTCCTAACTAAATATAATATGCCCTAATCATATACATGTATTCCTCGTCATGTTGCTTTTAAAGACATCAGACATAGAATTGAAATATAAATTTGAAAACCATTACCCTTTCAAAATCGTTATAATCTACTTCGGCATTTTAATATAGAAAAAAACTAATAACACAAGCAATATAAAAACAATCTATTCAATTTCTGCATCTGTCAAGCTATTCGTAAACTCATTATAAAGAAAGATACTTTTATCTCACGCGAGCTTTACAAAACTCACTAAACGGCACTGTATAAGCTTATGTAAAATAATTAATATTAGAAAAACGATAATATACGAAAAAGAATATATATAGTAAAGTATGTTAGTATAAGTATGTTAGTAGAAGAGGATTAAAAAATTGCGTGGACGATTCAAGAGTGAAGACGAAGGAAATGAGATTGAAAGTTTATGGAATAAATTTAAAGATGGAGTGTTTGGTGCTGCTATTGATGTATGAGGAGTATCTAAAAGGAGCAAAGGTAAGAAAGAGAAGAATTTGTGGATGGACAAAAATGTTCAAGCAGCTGTGTGTGAAAAGAAGAAAGCTTGGTCCGATTGGTTGGCTACAAAAGCGAACCAACGAATGCAAAAGGCAACGAATGATGACGTAAAAAAGGCAAGAATGGAATACAAAAGGGTGAAAGTAATCGTGAAAGAAGCTGTAAGAAAGAAAAAAGAAGAATACAGTGATATGTATGATAGGAGACTTTCTGATGATTTTCAGTCAAACAAAAAGTTTTTCTGGAAATCAATACAATTTGCCCGAGGGAGATCTACTTCCTCGGAGCTTTGTAAAATCAGAAGTTTAGATGGAAGTTTAATAAAAGGAGAAGAATGGATATTGAAGAGATGGAAGGATCATTTTGAAAGTTTGTTTGAAAGAAATGAAGCAGAGGTAAATATGGCCTCTGCGGATAGCAATGAATGTAAGACAAGTGATAGCGAGATTAGTATGGATGACATCATGAAAGCGATAAAAGGTATGAAATCAGGTAAGGCTGCTGGGTATGACAGAGTGTCAGTCGAGATGCTGAAGGCTGGCCGCGGGATTGTGGTAGCTCAGCTGTACTGCCTTTTCAATATATGCTGGGAGAAAGGTCAAGTCCCAAGAGATTGGAGCAAGGCCGTAATTGTCCCTCTATATAAAGGAAAAGGGTCACAGCAGGAGTGCAAAAATTACCGCGGTATCAGCCTTCTTAGTGTCGTCGGCAAATTGTATGCAAAGATATTAATTGAAAGGGTGATTAATGAAACTGATGGGAAAATATGGGACGTGCAAGCGGGATTTAGAAGAGGAATGGGATGTACGGATCAGGTCTTTTCTTTACGGTGCTTAACTGAAAAATGTTTGGCTAAACACCAAAAAGTTTATTGCGCGTTCGTAGATTTAGAAAAGGCCTATGATCGAGTGGTGAGGAATGAGCTGTGGTCAACGTTATCTACGTATGGGGTGAGCGGTTGTCTGATCCAAGCATTGAAGTCTCTCTATGAGGGTTCTAGTGCCTGTGTCAGAATAAACGGAGCGTACACGGAGTGGTTTCCTGTCGAAAGAGGTGTTCGACAGGGATGTGTTGCGTCACCATGGCTGTTCAACCTTTTCATGGATAAATGTTTGACAGATTTAAAAGAATGTATGTATGGGTTAAGAATGAATGAATTACTCATCAAATGTTTACTCTACGCTGATGATCAAGTAATACTTGCGTCATCCGCTAACGAGCTTCAGGAGATGCTAAATATTATGAATGAAGCTTTGAAAGGGAAAGGAATGAAAGTGAATGTAAACAAAACGAAAGTTATGCTTTTTGAACGAGATGAATCTATGATGAATGGCAATATTTTGATAGATGGGGAACAAGTGGAAGAGGTGAAAGAATTTGTATACTTGGGATCTAAATTTACAAAAGATGGAACATGTGAAAGTGATATCGAAAGGAGAGTGAATGCAGGGAATATGGTAAATGGTGCTCTGCATGCTTTTATGAATAGCCAGATGGTGTCTCAAAGGGCTAGACTGGCAGTGCATGCTGGAGTGTTGGTGCCAACACTTATGTATGGTAGTGAAAGTTGGGTATGGCAGAAGAATCACAAAAGTAAAATAAATGCGGTAGAGATGAGAGCGTTGAGAAGCATGAGTGGATTAAAACTGAGTGACAGAGTGAGAAATAGTGTGATAAGAGAACGTTGTGGTATAAAAGAAGACGTAGTGACTAAAATTGAAAAAGGTATGCTTAGATGGTTTGGGCATGTAGAGAGAATGAATGAAAGGAGACTGACAAAAAGGATTTATGAGTCAAGAGTGAATGCGAAAGTTGGAAGGGGAAGACCAAGGCGAACGTTCCTGGATCAAATCCAGGACATTTGAAATAACGGCCAGGTCAAGAGTACTCTAAACCGACGAACTTGTAAGAAAGGTATAATGAGAATGAAAGAAGCGAAGGAGATATGCAAGGATCGTGGCAAGTGGAAGGATATTGTGTCTGCCTACCCCTATGGGAATGAGGCGTGATGCTATGTGTGTATGTATGTTAGTATATATATATACATGTTGACTATTTTGTCCATTTTAAAATCATTTGACAATGCACGACTGAGAATAAGAATTTCACATATACTTGACATTATCATAAAACTTATTGACAAAGCTGTTTTGTGTGTATTGCATAAAATAACTAAAACATTAAACGCTTTAGCATTCACAATTTGTTTTGTCTGTAATATATCGTGCTCAGTTACATATAAGTGTTAATGATAAGTAAGACACAACGTAATATGGATTTACAAATATTAATTCGTACTATAAATTTATTTTGCAAGAAATATATAGCTATCTGTTGAAAACGAATCTTTCTATTGTACTTTTTTTACAGTTTTCATATAAATTTGGTTATGAAGTTAATATAAATGAAAATACCTTACATTTATTCGTCTGTGTGAGATAACTCTAGTTACACACAGATGGATATACGAAACAGGTGACCTACCCATGACCCTTGAACTGTGTAACCTACATCTGAGCTCCAATCAATATACGCGCTTTACTGGGCCGAAACGAACATCTCAACTAAAATAATTATTACATTTAATAAACCTTTGTATAAACTTTAAGATATAGTAATTAAAAACTAACTTTTAAGAGTCCCACAGTTGGGCACAGATCTGATAACCTTGTCGCTTAGTCAGTACAAAATGTCGGAGAATTGCTCCCGGGACATACAACATTCTCTAATATTTTAATTTGCTAAATAACGCACTCATGAATTATTTAATAAGGCATAATTTTTATAAATAAATCTTCATAATTTTTATAAATACTCGTAGATCAACTGGGTGCATGTCATCTAATAGAAAAATCTTTTTAATAATGTGGTTGGACCCTTTTTTGACGCTGGCATATGTGCACCCCTGGTCGTGAGTGTGGGACTTACTGAAAAATCAGAATATCCACTAAAACTCAGCAGAACCCTTGACAGCCTTGAGTGGAGAACCAAAGGTACGATACACAATCAACTCTGGTACCCCATCTGTAGCCGCCTCATCTCAATCGTTTTTGTAGGGAGTAGGAAATGCGCAAATATACGCATCCTGCTTACCCGCCTTCTCCGTCGGATTGGGAGAGCGTCAACGGCATTCTGTACCACCCTCTCCGATACAGCGACATAACAGATTCGCAGAAGGAAGCGATTGCCCTCCAGCCCGTCTCGTTAGCAAGCATTGCGCCAACTATGCTCACCAACGAGAGGTTCCCTTCAATCAGCGACACCAAGACGTGTTGCTTGGGTCCTCATGCGAAACACTCTGTCATTTTGATGCGCTGAATCTATGGAAGCACCATACTTGTAGCAAGTGGCAAATTCTTCACAACCGACAATCTGATGCAGTTATTTACATCACCTACACCAGTCTGTAGGAGAGCGATCCGTGCCCTCTGACTAATTATTTCTCTAGGTAGGTTTGCCTTTACAATGGCTATGCCCGCAATTGGAGATCCGACATCCTTCCATCGTTCGATTAAAGCCACTATCAGGTACCTGCCTCTGGTTCTTGATAGGCGGCTGCGAGAATGTATGTTTGGAATCTTGGCTTTGCGTTTAGGCACCATACAATAGAATAACCCCTATTATGTACAGATTTTTGACAGTAATTCTAATTCTAAAAGACAACTAGGTATATAGGATTTTTCAATAATGAGAAACAGAGCAAAAGCACTTCTTCCTCGAGCCGATCTAGTTTTTGAAATGCTCCCTAAAATCTGCGTATTTAAATAAACATGTTTGTAATTGAAATACATTTGATCAAAAAATCTCTGAAACATGTTTAAATCTTGAAACCTTAAAATGTAGAGTCAATAAAGTTATAAATGAAAAATATCGTATAACCAACAATCTCCTATTTGATATGATGTTTAAGATGCAAAGTTGTATTGAAAGTGATCGCGTTAACTTAAACAGCGTCGGTACTTTCTCACGCTTTGAATGCACAAAGCCAATTTTCCACAACAGCAAAAATAACACGAATTCAATTAGGGTTTGTTTTCTGTTTTGCGAAAGGGAATTTATTGCTGTAACGTAAATAGTGTTGGTGAGAGCCAATCAACAGACGAAAGGAAGTGCGGGCAGAGTTTTACTGTAAACAAATGCATCTGAAAGGAACGCTAACAGTCTGTTAACAGTTTTGTTTTCATTGTTTTTGATATTGGGGCGTATACCACATACGTTGTAGGTGTTTTTTTTGTGCAAGAGTTTACTTTTGACGACTTAAATGGTGCAATTGTTTGAAGTTATTTGAATGGCGTTTTTACATTAGATATCAAATTTATGCAATCGAAATTCTGATGTTATACAATGAAAGTTCTTGAGATTAAGCCGGTATACGGCCTCTCTGGCGTGGTTAGTTAAGTCCAAACTTAGAAAAAATTACGTAACGGATTTTCTTAATTATTAATATATAATATTATTTATATTTTCCATTACCTAATTTCCATGTCTCGGGCTCGAACTGATGGAATTTGATTCAACTGATTTCACTTACGTATATAAGTACGTTTCAATACCTTACTATTTATAACTACAAAGTTTGAAACTCAAGTATAGTCATGATACAACGTAATATGTATGTACTTGTGTGTTGCGGTGAGAGTTGAACTAAGGCTTCGATAGGCTGGGCTGGCATCACAGAAATAGCCTCCCTAGAAGGCAATTTATTCAATATCTGACTTTTATTTGAACTGTAGCGGAAAGATGATTTAGCGAAAAATATTCAAATCGACTCTCTTTTTACTTAATCCCACGGAAATCAGATCATCAATCAATGTGCGGACTTTTATTCATGAAAAGTCGAATAGGAACGAGCACTGAATTTCGATGAAAGCCTGAGCATAATTAGGACGCCGGAAATTAATGCGGTTATATATTTAATGCTTGTAGGTATAACCTACATTCTGCGAAATTCCTAGTTCATTTAGCGGTAAGCTTATTTGTTTAAGACATGAAAAAACGAAGAATGGTTTGTTCTATTAAATTTTTGAAATGTCTGAGCAATAAAATAATACCCCAGACTCTAAGCAAATCATTATTGCCCATGCTCAAAACCCGATCGGGATGATACAATTGTCTGTGAAATGTAATTTTATTTTAACACCAAAATCCAAATACTATTATAGTGCCAGAGTTTGACCATAATTGTATTCGAATTAAGGTAATAAGGAGAAGTTATAGCAATGTCCAAGTATTGTAGGTGTCTTTTCCCATAGGGTCAAATCTAGAAATATTTATATTAAATGGACAGTGCTTTGATGTGTTGTCTCCTTTATATTGATAATATTGCCAAAACATAATGGTCTTTTAACCTATATGTGGCAGAATTCAATTAACATCACGTGAACTGCTTGTCTGTTTACTTGTATAAAAGTACTCAATGCAAATTTTTACATTTCGTACGTTTGAGGGCTCTTTGGTGGCAGATTGTAGGGGGCTTTGTGGTGATATCGTGTCATTATAATCAATGAATCCAAACGATAAGTTTGGATTCATTGATTATAATGACAGCCCACATTCTACTGAACGACCTACGTTAATACGATATTTCAAAGGCGTTTATTTTGCTGCTATCAGAACAAATATAAATCTCATCAAGTAAGATCATTGAGAGGATCAGTGCCTTAATAAAGCGCACTTTAAGTCACGCGCTGAAGCTTGACAACTTACCAGCTTCTGTGTTCTCAGACTCTTCAAATTCGGGTATATTTAAATTCAGGGCGATTAGGCACCTCTTAGTTAAGCGCGGTCTACTCCAGGCTACATATACTACATACAAGCAAATGCCTTTTGATACCGCTGACGGAGGGGGGGATTTCTTGCTGGCGAACTTCATAAGTTGTATGCTCGCCATCAATACGAACTGGGGGAGACCCGGAGGAAGACGGTGTTTTGCCCTTCTTCCTCCATCTAGAATTAATAGTTTTATGATGGGAAATAAATCCGGGGTGCCAGAGTAGAATGTTTTTGGGTTTTGATAAAGTCGTTGGCACAGGAGTGGTTCGGCTCGCGGTGGGGCAAATTTGGAAAATATATCTTCTAATTTGTCTGAGTCTGGACTTTGGGATCGCTTCGGCCGTGGGTAGTTACCACCCTACCAGCAAAAACGTATCGCCACACAAAGAGATTTGTGTTTCGGTACAATGCTGTGCAGACACCATAAAGGTATATCGCCTCTAAACAGGTTAGAAAAGAAAAATTCTGGTTCGTGTCTAGTGAGTCCACTCCCAACCGATGGCTATTCGGTTGGGGTGAGAAAATGCATATCCCAGCATAAAAAAAACCCTAAGCGCATGCCTATTGCAAATAAAAAAAGGAGCTAATAATTTATAAGGAACAATTACGCACTTTAGATGTTCAGCAGTTCTAAACAAATTTTGATTAATGTGCCCGACTAACCTGCATAGCCACTTCGAGCTGTCTTATACCCTTGTAGGCGCAGTCGGGCCGAAATGAGGGCGACGGATCGATACCAGACTCAGACACAACAGGCCCGGCGACCGCGCACTGCGAGCCTCCTTGCTTCGCGCCTCAAACTATGAGGCCTCGTTGTCAAACAAACATTGAGTCATTAATAGACTAAATTGTCACCGCGAACGCGATAGTGTATTTGTATTCAATAAATCCTTGTTACAAACATAATTAAAATGTCTTTACGTATGTGTGATGTGTCAATCAACTCTTTTATATCTAGCCGTGTTAATAAAGATGTAAAAATTTATGACGTGTTTTTAACTGCAATGTTTTTAAGAGTGTACATTGATAACGTTACGTGTAATTAAAGTTAATAAAATTATGTTTTAATGGGTGTTTTAAATTGTGTTAGTTGTTTTTACGAGAAATTTTAATTATGTGTGCAAACGTATGTTTACTATAATTAATTTGTATGACGGGATTTTTTTAAAATAAAGATCTTGGATTCAGAGCAACATGTACGTATATTTTAGCTATAAAATATCATGGCATGTTTAAATAACACGATTTAAATTGTTCTTATTATAACCAAGGTTTTGTAGCTTACAATAGACAAGATTTTGTGCTTGTTAATATGATTTCAAATCTGTTTACTTCATCTATAAACTTTTGAATAGGCTATTATGACGAAAACTTATACAACCTTGATTATAACATAACAATACTAAAAATATTTCTTACTATTTTGATAGTACAATACTATTCTTTAAAATTTACCTGAAATGTTATGTTCCTCAATAAATTTTGAGTGTACATTTTTCTCGAGTGCGGTGTAGAATTTTATTGCATCTTTAAATTTACCGTTTCCCCATTACAGAAATCGCGACTCCTTTGTTCCTTCTATATAAATTGCTTTATGATATTTGCGTAGATATGTAATAAAATATAAAATATTGTTACGACTTCCTATAGACGGGATATGTAATTTTTAGTTCGGTAACATCAGACAAATTTATAACAATTGCATATAGTACTTATATAGCTTTAGTGAGATTTGCTTAAACTTAGGACCTTGATATACATTAACTACGTTTATGTATTTTTATCTTAGTAACCCATTAATGTCCCACTGCTGGGTACAGGCGTCCGCACTCATTTTAGAGCATAGAACCACCATGCTGCTCCACTGCGGATTGCCAGACATAGTACACAAGTACACTGATGTGACAGGAAACCGACACATCCGGAGAGAGATCAGTCGCAAGACCGACGGCTTAACGTGCTCTCCGAGGCATGGGGGTAGAGCACACCGCCAACTTCCCAACTTTGGGCAAAGATTGAGAAAATCTTAATAGAAAACTCAATATCGATTTTTAAATTAGCCCGACCCGGGGCTCGGACCTCATGTCTATAGTCGAACATGCTATCCACTAGACCAATGAGGCAGTCATTTTGGTAATATAAGAATTTCAGAATCATAGATAGGTTTCGACTACTAGGTTACCTGCAACTTATACCTGTCTTTTTAAAAATAACTTTCATAACTAGCCCTGGTTATACATTTTATATACCTTTGTAAAAAAATCCCTGTCACAGTGTTTAACCACAAAACTAACTCCGAAACTACTCGATCTATACTGATGATATCTTTTTTAATTTGCTTAATATGTTCAAATTTAGGATAGAAGAGTTTCATTTTAATTTGAATTAAAGATATATTTTTTTTAATCTTAGAGATCGTTTAGTACGAGTGATCCTGTCAACTTAGTTTCGTAATCGTCAAATAAATGGCGCCCTTTCTAAGTCCTACTTTTTAAGCATAGTGTAGATGAAGTTGGGCGTGTCAGCTATAATTACCTATTATTTCTAATGTAAGTATAAAAACTTGGAATAGAACGTGACTACAAGTGATCCGTGAAATCATTAAGGTCAATTACTTTGTTGTTATTTACTTAATACCAAATTGTCGGAGGCCTGAGTAAAGTGGATTGTCAGTGCTTCATTACCCTCGGACACGAGAATTGGTCGTTTACAAAATGTTTAGATTCAACATCTTAGTTTCAAGAAACGACAGCTAGTATATGAGCAAAACTACTTTTTTATTACAGTGCAACCCATATTTAACAAATTGTATGGACTTAGACAATATTCGTAAAATAATATAATTTGTCACAATGAGGTTTAGCTATATAGGCGTTAGGTTGAACTACGATTAATTTTAACAAGACACTTTGTAAAGGAACTTCTTTCATGAGTTTCAGGTCAGGTTGACCTGTGGATACGTGAAATGCTATCCTAATGTAGAATTTAATGGAATCAATTGATAGGAAATAAATTCCAAAATAGACGCAAATAAAAGAATCTGCAATGTATTCGTAACATAAAAGTATATATTACAGGAGAAATTTGTTGAATATATAAAGGTGTGTTGAGGTTTGTTGTATATATTAAGGCTACATAAAGTAAGTAAGTAGCAGCCCATTAACATCCCACTGCTAGGTACAGGTCTCCTCACTCCGAGGAGCGAGGGTTTTTGAAGCATAGACCCACCACGCTGCTCTACTGCGGTTTGCCAGGCATAGTACACAAGTGCAATCTCTATTCCTTCACTGTCATAGTCTAATGTGACGGGAACCCGACACGACCGGAGAGAGGTCAGGCGCAGGACCGAGGATTTAACGTGTTCTTCGAGGCACGGGGGTGGGGCACACCACCAACTTGGGGCAAATATTGAGAAAATCTTAATAGAAATTTCAATACTGATTTTTTAATTGGCCCGACCCGGGACTCGAACCCAGGACCCCATGCCTGTAGTCAAACATGCTAACCACTAGACCAATGAGGCAGTTAAGGCTACATATGAGGACGTATTTGAAATATTTTATGCATATATATTGTGACCAAGAAAATGACGCCTCCTCCTGTGGCCTTGGCTTAATTCTGAGCACTGTGGTATTCCTGGAAAAGGAGCTTGTGCCCTTGTTGCCGATCGGTAGCTAAGTGGATTGCCTGACTGGATCTAGCTGTTCATGATCGTGCCATCGTTTGGGGTTTAATGTACTCTCCAAAGGACGGGTTGGACCTCACCGCTCACTTCCCAACCTCGGGCAAATATTGAGAAAATCGTAACATAAAATTCGATATCGATTTTTTACAGTCCCAGACTTAAGAAGGAGGAAAGAGAAGCGCAAATCTACGCCTCCTACCTCCCAACCTCGTGCGCCAGAGCAGAGGAGTATCTATCTCCCTATGCCTCTCATGTGCCTCCTTCAGTGAAATAACTGTTTTACATAAGGAGACTACTGCCCTCCACTCCCTCTCACCGGTGAGCATTGCGCCAGCTATGCCCTCCAGTGAAAAGTTTTCCTCCAACCAATGTCCTCTGCCAGAGTGTGATGCACTGATTCCTCATGAGCATCACACTCATGGCAGGCAGGCGTTTTCTGTCGACATACAATCTGATACAGTTACTTGCCGAAACAAACAAGTCCAATCCCTGAGACCTCATGTCTGTAGCCGAACATGATAAGCACTAGACCAATGAGGCAGTCTAAATAAAACAAGTATAAACAGAACTTTTAAAATATTCAATAAGAAACTTGCTACACTTAACAGTAATACCCGAGGTTTATATATTTAAATGTGGAAATTACACAGATAGACAACATTTTACTATGCAGAAAATTTGTGCTCCGCGTTTCACGTTCCTTTATTATAAGGGAACTATATACTTTCAGTTAGATAAGGGAATGCAAGTTCTGGTGCGCTGGTGTCGGTGATTGCACATTTGGATGCAAAATTCAACTTGCGCGGATGGCTTCGTGACGCCAAGAACGTAGTTTCATCTAAGTCAGAATACAAACGTCGAAGTTAAAACATTCTGCTTAAGCTTCAATAACGAATGAAGCAAGATTATGTCGGTAGAATAATAAAAGTATAGCAATTTAAAAATATTAAAACCTTGAGTTGAATTTAGAGTATGCTTTAACTTCTACGTAATAACTGAACTTGTAAATGCTGCATATTTTATTCGGAAATACAAAAGTATTCGTTATTTGTATATTTATCCTCTATAACCCAAAAACCATTCGTTTAATTATGAAAAAGTTTTCACTGAAAAAGGGATATTTGACTGTAGTTTAGCGCTGAATTGATAAATATTTCTTCTCACTTCGTTATTAGGGAAGAAAGACCAAATTTATAACGGATCTTCCTACAAATCTTTTCCCGGTACAAACCGACAACAAAATATATTGTAGGTCAATATATTATGTGTAACACAAAGATTTCATATAAATAGAATATTTAAGTACATAATTGAAGTTTATTTTAGTTTCATTTTTGCATAATTAATATAAAATATGACTCGCTCCTTTTTAATTTTCATGAGTACATTATGTCATTGAATATATTTTTCCACTAAAAACTGTCCCCCTATCTGTCACTTGTAATTAAAACTCTTTTTTTAAATACACAATTTATTGGCACATTACCAAGATTTTTTTTATTGCTAACACGTTAGTGCTTGACTATGATCACACCTGATGGTAAGTGGTGATACTATCCAAGATGGAAGTGCGCTAATCTGGTAAGATTATAATTTCTTCACAGCATTGTACCGGAACACAAAACTCTTGTTTGGCGGTACATCTTTTCTGGTAGTATAGTAACAAAAGCCTCCCACCAATTGAGACTCCTAAATTTGACTTACCGAGGATTAAACCGTCGTCCTCTGCTAGCAAAGTACTTGCACCATTTAGCAAGACAGTCTGTCGAATTGTTTTGTATTATAAAATGTATATAAGTTAGTTGAGATGATACCCATGTTTTAGCAATTGATCCTATTTTTATTATTGCTCAATCAACTTTAACTCATTATAAAATGAATTGCGTTAAGCTTCGTTATCGAACCAATCCGTCTTTGATATTTATTGCGTTGCCTTTTCGATTGAAGCGTCTCCTTTTAACATGCGAATACGATATTATGAAAACGTGGGTTGCCGTGTTCTGTATTAGATTGCTAATTAAATTTCCACATAATAAATCCAGCACCTCGCTTGAAGTAGGCGGTTATTTACGAGCACCATAAAAAGATACAAAGGACACCATCAAGATAAGTCCAGACAATTAACGACGAGTGCAGATTTAGTGCCCGTGAGTAATGCAGTTACTCATTATTTTTACGGCAATTTTTATATGCTTGTATTTATGGTTTACTATCAGCTACCCAATCGTACACTTTATGAGGTCCATATACTTATGACTACTTTTAGATTTTATAACATAATGATATGAAATTAGCTTTCAAATTAACTCACTAACACTGCTCCCTGAGATAGTAAAAGTTTTTCCATTAAAAACGTAGTATATCAGAGATTGGTTTCATTTTGTTTAGAATGATATATGGTGATATTTTTTTTACATAATTTTATATAAATCTCTAAAGTGTCTCTATATTTAAAATATGTAACACTTATTACCTCTAAGTCTGTCTCAATGCACATAATGTATAGGCATTGAAAATCACTTTTTAAAGGCGTCCTTTAGCTCAAGTTGATTTTAATCCCTTTCTATTAAGGTATAAAGAAAATATGCATGATATTCTATTTATATAGTCAACATTGTATATTATGAAAGTATCAATTAATTGGTCATTCCTTAAAAATCATTTATTGAACACAAACTATTGAATATTTGCAAATTTTAAAAGTTTTTGTATTCTTAATTTTACTAACGTCACAGCTGAATAGAAAAATTCTAAAGAATATGAAATGGCGTCCAATAATACCATGAACACTCGTTTGCACATGAATGCCATTACATAAAATAATAATAAAACTGTTTTATAAACAGCAGTAACAATTGAAATAGTATCGGTTAGTTCAATCGAACTTTATTCAAGAAGTTTGATAGGTACTTAGACTTCCAATTGAATTCTAGCTATATTCGTTGCTCTAGTGATTAGCATGTTCGACTACAGACATGAGGTCCTGGGTTCGAGTCCCAAATCGGGCGAGTTGAATAATGAATATTAAGTTCTTTGTTAAAAAATTCTTTATATTTTCCTGAAGTTAGGAAGTTGATAGTGTGTTCCACCTTCGTGCTTCAGAGAGTACGTTAAGCCATCTGTCCAACACCTGATCTCTCTTCAGCCATGTCGGATTGCCATTCCATCGGACTACGAGAATGATGGAATAGAGAGTGCACTTTTGTACTATGCCTGCCAACTCGCAGCGGAGCAGTGTAGTCTATGCTCTAAAAACTCTCCTTTCCTATGTGCAATGAGGCATGTACCAGAGTAGATTGTATTAGTGAAACCCTGGTTCTTCCGCTGCGTTTTACTGAGTATCCTTGCTTGTCAGTGAGACACCCACACTCCTAACCCAGGGTACGGAAAGACATTTTGCAGGGTCAAAAGCAATATGGCATTGTGTTATTTTTTTCATATGTCGGAGTGCAATAGTCTGTGGAACGCTGGCGCCATCTGTCTATCGGCGTGTGGCAGAGTCAATAAGTGGCAGTCCGGCGCGTCTCTCGGGAGTTCTCGGGTGACGGACCGCCAGGGCGGTCGACTATTGAAACTGTCGCGTTCCTAGCTATTATTGGGTAAATTGATATCGGGAATATTAAGTGACTGAACATTATAATCTGAGTTAATTAATAAAGTGTTTGATTGCACCAACATTACCCACGAACGCTCACAGTATGGAAATTATGGATGCCATTAATGACGATGTCGGCGGAGAACCCTACGCCCTTACGCTTCATGCTCTCCTTCTCTCTTATTCTCCGACACATATATTACCTGTCTTCTTTTAAATCTTGCGTAAATTCAATCATCGCTAATTGTGGAGAGAAGATTCTAGAAAAACGTGTTACAAACATCATGACACAAACAGCTTCCAAGTTAATATTGCGATGTGAAATATGCAAGACGCCCTACATGGTTTCTTCATACAATTTCTTAATCATCTTGACGGACGGAGCACTTTTAAATCTCTCGTGTCACAATGAATATTATCGGCAACATAATCAGCTTACATTTAATCGTAATGTAATTTCATACAAAACTTGCGTAATAAATAACGAAGTCGTGTCAAGCGTGTTACTGGTAACCATCTTATGATTAAGTATAGCCATTTTGGTTAACGCTCTAACAAACGGAGCGTGTGACACTATAGCCATATTTTATTTTATAATGAGATTTAATTTCCTTACGAAATACGCAATTTCATTGTATGAAATATTTAATTCTGTAATGGTCGTAATATAGTTACAACATTTTCAGTAGATTAATGCAAGAATATTATTTGCTTATAAACCAAATGAGGTAATCCAAACGCAGTTCGTTTGTAATTCTTGCATATGGATCTGATTATATATCACACAAGGTCGTATTGTGGCTTTACTTCTATTATTTTGTTTTAACATTGTAATTACTATGCACATTTACTAACAAATAAAATTGGAGTGTCTGTTTGTTATCTCAAATTAACAGCTACTCAAAAATGCATATGAAAGTGTAATAAATATTGTAGTTATATAAATGTTTTTCTCCTTCTTTATTTTCTTTCTTTTTCTATATATATCGGAGAATCTCTGAATGGTAAATAGGTGATGTTAAAATATAACTTAGTTAAAATATAGAATAAAGGGCAATTACAAAACTCGTAGAATACACGTAGTGATGCCCCTATAATATCATAATCATGGCTGTAAATGACTTTTGCAAGAATCATGTATTGTTTTCTTAAGTATGATATACATACATACATACCATCAAGCCTCATTCCCATAGGGGTAGGTAGAGACCATGTTCTTCCATATCTCCTTCGCTTCTTTCATTCTCATTAAACCTTTCATACAAGTTCGTCGGTTTAGAGTACTCTCGACCTGGCCCATTATTTAAAATATCCTGGATTTCGTCCAGGAAAGTTCGCCTTGGTCTTCCTCTTCCAACTTTCCCATTCATTCTTCACTCATAAATCCTTTTTATCCGTCTCCTTTCATTCAATCTCTCTACCTGCCTAAACCATCTATGCTTATTCAGTATGATAGCTTTGTATTACGATTTTATTTCTTTGAATTTATCTATTTACATGTGCTGAATACGATTCACGCTACAACAATTTTCAGTAAAAGAGATATGATCGATTACACACGTTCAAGGTAACCCTATTCACAAAAAAATTTAACACTTTATTGCGTTACGTCCCTTTTCAATATGTGTACAATATTTTCGATGGAAAATCACGAAGTCTCACTTCTTTCAATGAAAATATGTATAGCGAGATACTATTCCCAGGATTTCAGGAGCATACACTGTGAATGTGTCGATAAAATTGCAACGTGATTCCTTCGTTGAATTTTCCAATCTTTTCATCTCCCGTCGATCGTCACTAGCTCTAGCATAAGACGTAGTAAGCGCATGGACTGTCGTCTGGTGGGAATATCTGTGGCATTCACATTCTGAGCGAATCGTCAAACCGTATTATTAAAGCACTCCCTTGCGGGTATTAGATATATCGGTAGTTTGCAACGTCCAGCAGCAACGATAGTAAAGGAACTAATATTATTTGATACAAGTGTGTATATTGAATTTACAAAAGAGCTTACTCTTCAAAATTCAAAACGTACATAAGACTTATTTATATATTTGAAAGTCAGTTTTAAAGTAACTAAATTACGAAACATATATACGCATAGTTACACAAGCTTGCACCAACTCATTTATATACTCTCTATAGTTTACATTTTATTCCCGTTTTAATCTTTTAATATAAGATTTCATTGATACTCTGTCGTTGTAAAACTATTAACGAGGAGTGCGCTGTCACCTAAAATATCTTGTAAAAGGACAGATGTTTCTCATACAGTACTTTAATGTGAAATGTAAAAAAGGTAAGTTAGTAGCAGCCCATTAACGTCCCACAGCTGGGCACAGGCCTCCTCACTCCGAGGAGCAAGGGTTTTTAGAGTAAAGACCCACCAATCTACTTCACTCTCATAGTCAGATGTGACGGGAAACCGACACAGCCGGAGAGAGATCTGTCGCAGGACCGACGGCTTAACGTGCTCTCCGAGACACGGGGGTGGATCACACCGCCAACTTCCCAACTTCTGGCAAAATTTCAGAAGATCTTAATAGAAAACCCAGAACCTCATGTCTGTAGTCGAACATGCTAACCACTAGACCAATGAGGCAGTTTTTAATTTACTAGTAAAAAATAGTATAAGTATTTGACATTTAGTTTTGTATTCCTACTATCGTAATTACTATATACTCTTACAAGTAAACTATTAGACCAGATTTGATGGCTTCACTGAAGCACTTATGCCCCCTTCGCTGACCAAATTCCTGTATTTGATACGCAGCAGAGCAAATTTTGGAAAATCTATTTACTAATTTGTCTGATTTTAGAATTGGATTTGGAGGTATTGGCTGGGACTAGTTACCACCTTACCAGCAATGACGTTGCAAGCGAAACATTTGCGCATTTGTGTAGCAATCACAAGTAGGATCTTTTACGAGGTTAAAGCGCTTCCAACTTAGATGTATCACTTACCATTATATGAGATTACAGTCAAGCGCTAACCTACCAGCAACAATAAAAAAATCTTAAAGTTCAACGGTTTTGGAAATGATAATTTGATATAAGTATAAAAAGGGAAATTTTTACACAGTTTGAGTTCTATGTCATCGAAATAAAACTATAATTAATATAAGTAATCGCGATCAAAGTAATAAGATATTGATTTGGATAAATGGATGTCAATGGAAGCGGAGACTGTCCGGTAAACAAATAAATGTATAGGCAATCAATCGTATGAACCACGTCCTCGTTTTACATTATTTATTTTAAATATCTGCCAAAGACAGCCTTATTTTTTATCTGTTACAACAACATTCTAAAAAATTCAAGTAATATTCGAAGTTCTGTGGTGCAAGCAATAAAACGAAAGTGATACTTAAAGTTAAGACATCTAAGTCCTTGATATTTCTCTAGGGCGCTGCATACGTAATGCAATGTAAATTCAGGGTAAATGTCATTTAACTTTTTTAATTTATTTAATGAAATTTGCTCTCGTCTACGTTGGATATAAAACGGCAGCTCTCGTATCAAATTAAAATTCCCTTATTTTATGTTACAAAGTGGACTTTGGTCATATGTTAATGTTTTATGCAATTTATAATTAAAGCAGTGACTGTAATTAAAAAAGTTTTATAAAAATCATAACGACCACAGTGCTGATATAATATGTAAATAAAGTTAATTATCAGGGGACTTACATCCCGTGGGAACGATAACAATTTGCTCGTTGACACTCGAGGCCGGAATACACACGTTGCTTTCAATAATTCATGAAGTCCTAACGTCCGCTGTGCCGAACTCTCTAATTATGGCAAACAACACAATTGACTCATTCCCACTTCGCCGGTTGTCGAACTCACCTCCTGGAAGCAGCATACGATAGAATAACGACCGGTTTTACTGCACAATAACTAGGTATCAAGGTGCTGGAAGAAAATATCGCAAATGGACTTAGTCATTTTGGCTTAAAGTACTTCAAAAAGCTATAAATGTTAATAAAGATATAAAAAATTAAAAGTGCGTACAAAAGTAAACATGTCAAAAGTGAAACTTCTATGGCAAACTAATGTTTAAGTCTTGTTTATATTTAGACAAATCTAAAACTTAAAGATTTCCGACACTTGTAAGTAGTAAATAAGAGATTTTTAGAACATAGACCCACCACGCTGCTCCACTGCGAATTGGCAGGCATAGTACACAAGTACACTTTCCATTCCTTAACTCTAATACTCCGATGTGACGGGAATCCGACAAGATAGAAGAGAGATCAGGCGCAGGACCGACGGCTTAACGTGCTCTCCGAGGCACGGGGGTGGGTCACACCGCCAACTTTCCAAATTCGGGCAAATATTGAGAAAATCTTAATAGAAAACTCAATATTTATTTTTGAATTGGCCCGACCCGGGACTCGAACCCAGGACCTCGTGTCTGTAGTCGTACATGCTAACTACTAGAGTCGTACATGCTAATGATACAGTCCGATACTTAGAGGGAAGAGAAAAAGGAAGATATGTTAGGAATTTAATGAATTTTACTGTCATAAAAATATTAAAAGTGTCGAAAATTAATATGAATAATTTATTGAAATCTCAAATGTAAATAAAAATGAACTTGTCAGTTCTATTTCCGCGTCGACAATGCCTCTTGTTCCGGAAATACAATACGTATTGACAATCGTATACAGATTGTAATCTGTTGATTGTCCCGAGGCGCCAATCGGGCTGCTACATTTTACTTTATTTTATCGAAAATCAAGTGAATAAATTTATCAATTCATTCTTGTAGCCATTTACTGGCACTAAGAATATTTAATGAATAAGTATTTATCTTAATAAATATTTCAGGAATAAGAATTTGATGGTTTTTGATGTAAAACATCTGACTCGTCCCCACAAAGGGAAGGTCAACTTTATTTTCCGTTATGCCATATTTATATCCAATAGTAAACTATCCTTGTATGCAAAATATCTATCACATCCCGTGACGACTCTTACATTTTTTTAATTGGTGACAATTTCAGACAGATGTTTTAAACTATAAATATGATATAAACATTCTTTTTGTTTATTTGACTTTATTACACACATAAATACATACGCCAAGAAACAAATTTATAAGAATTTAAAAAAAACAAGCAATATTTGGCAATAAGCGTGCAAAGCTTATTGCTATAAGCAATCTCTTCCAGACAACTTTTGGCGATAGGAGTTATTTAAAAAGAAGAATGGGACGCAAATTAAGATATTTAAGAAAAGAAAAACATCTATTGTAGATACCATAAACATAAATATATATCTATATAAACATAGATATACTAAAAGTACAATATAGTGAAATAAAATAGAAACGCTACTGATTTAAGAAGTAGTTATACATATAAACAAAGTTTAAAAATTGGGAGTAAGTTTGAGTGACGGATGTTCTAGAGAAGATCATTCCACAGTCTAACTGAATTCGCAAAGAAGGAGTTCCAGTAACAGTGAACCTGTTACAATTATTTATTTTTATTAATTAAATTACTAGTAGTTTCCTATCACAGTACTTGGTTAATCATTTTATCCTGGTCCTGTCTTGAGGTTTTTATTGGAGTCCAGAATTTGATTCTGGTTCCGTTTTCAAGTACAGTTTCGTTTACTCTAAAATTCTAGCCGAGTTGGTCCAAATTAAGATGATTAGATTTGCCACCTTGAAGCAGTTTATATTCAACCTTATTACACTCTTTATACTACTTCTACAGAACCCATTTACAGACGAACAAGCCATTTATTATTACATAGGACTATTAACAATTGGATATATCTTGCATTTTTTAACTTTCGAACCCATTACTGTACAAGTGTTATAATCGTATTCTTCTTCATCATAGAAAACATAAACGCCAAATCATGTGTCCTCTGTATTGCTAGCGTTGTATTTTACTCAAACATTTGATAATGATCTGTAAAAGTTTATCGCCGCTCGTAAAAGCACTTCCTCTGCTTGATCCGAAGGCTTGATGCGATGAAGCAAAAACATCGGCGTGGGTGATCTGTGATCTCACTTTTACTACATCCAATATCGCACGCGGATAATCTATTGCTCCTATAACACTGTGATTCATGAATGAACTTGTTTTATTTATACTTACAATATTGGATCCCTATTTCCTTTAGTTACGGCAATATGCATGAACAGTTAGACTTAATTCGCTATTCCTTAGCGACAGTTATTATTTCGATATTTAAAGGATCATGAAATATGTTTATTTCGAAACATAACTCTGTTACTGATGTGACATAAATGATAATTTCTATGAAAACATGTGCTTTGTTATAAAATTTATTACGATAGTTTCAGTTAACGTTAAATACAATGAAATAATCGAGTATGCACGTAATAACGTAATAAATAGAGTATCATCACGCAACTGTGAATCGCTTCAAATTTATAGTCGCTTTTGCCACTGTCGTCTATTTATGTTGCAGTTTGCATATAATAATTGTTGAAAACTTCTTTGATTATTGTTTACATTTTTAAAATGGGTGACTGTAATCTCATCAGCTAGTAAGTAATGGTACAATCTAAGATGGAAAGAGGTCTGTTAAGAGCTCTTTTTAGCTCTTATGGTTTCTACGCAACGTCGCGTATAGTTTTTTGGTTGGCGGCATTTTTTTTGGGCCACGGCCGAAGCCAAAAGCCTACCAGTCAAGACTCAGATTGTAGCAATTTTCTAAATTTTCTCAGCCGGGAATCGAAACCGGAAACTCAGCAAGTAAAGCGATTGTTCGTTTCATTGGAGTAGCGAGGCCATCGTTTTACATAACTCTCTCACTCCAGCTTCTTTTACATTTCCTTTTCTTCTTCATTCGCTTTCCTACTTGAGCTGACTTTACTTATATGAGCATTACATAGCTTTTAGCTCAGTCTTATTCAATATTCACAAAATAAAGTGTACACGCCTGAAGAAATTTTACGTAAAATATTGCAGATTAGTAGATAACGCATCCATACAACTCTTACCCTAGTAATAACAGAAATAGGAAACTTAATATAGTCTCGTTTAAGTATAATAAATTATAATGAATAATATTAGGCAAAATATAACACCGCAGGTAATTGTAACTTAAGCTTCTTCAGATATTTTCGTACGAAAATAAACAACACATTTATCTTATAAACATCCCCGCTAATTACTGTCATGATATTATATTTCGCTATGCGTCATAGTAAAAATAACCGATAACCATTAACTTCGAACTTGATACGAGAAAAACACGTTTTATCTTATTTGGGGTATTTGACCTTACGTCTGGACTTTCATGTATTGACAGCGGGACAATAGGCCCGTGATTTGGGTTGCAATTTGTGAATACCAGGATTTCAATATGACATGATACCTTTATATAACGCAATGGATATAACACCATGGAAATATATAAAGCCCCTTCGTACACAAAGTAGGTATATAAGCCTAATTTTGTAAACATTTTTGCCATATACATGTTGTTATTAGTCGAAGCCTGTCATGATTTAATCAAAATTAATTTCATGTTTTATTTTATAACTTAGCGACATAGTTATACAGTGACTGGACTCACAAGTAAACACACACTCGCTCTATATGTTTTAAGTAAAAGTAGTAAGTAAGTAAGTAGCAGCCCATAAACGTCCCACTGCTGGTCACAGGCCTCTTCACCGATAGGTGTGAAGGTTTCAAAAATCAAAATCAAAATATTGTTTATTCAAGTAGACTTAAAAAGCACTTTTGAATCGTCAGTAGTCTGTCCGTTGGTAACAAATCTACCACTGGTTCAGAAAGTTGATTCCGCTGAGAAGAAGCCGGCAAGAAACTCAACTGTTACTCCTTTAAACATAGCTTTTTTGTAGGTTACAATGTGTTTAGCTTTCATGTGCAACTGGAATCATGTCCATTTTAGCAGTTTCAACAGCAGTGTATTGGCTCGCCTTCCTAACAGCAAATGCAGCTGAACTAAGTTTTTAGAGCATAGACCACCACGCTGCTCCACTGCGGTTTGGCACGCATATTATACAAGTGCACTCTCTATTCCTTCACTATCATAGTCCAATATGACGTGAATCTGACACGACCAGACAGAGGTCAGGCTCAGGACCGCAGGAAGTGAAGCACACCGCCAACTTCCTAACTTCGGCTAAATATTGAGAAAATCTTCATAAAAATCTCAATATCGATTTATGAATTCATCTGGAACTCGAACCCAGTATATCAGGCCTTGTGCGTTTTTAGTATCATATTTTAATATCCATATGATTGAAAAGAACGATGACCTACGTTGTTAAATGGAATGATATATTCATGAAAATAACAGTGTTTAAAATTAACCTCGTCTGCGTGGATTGTCTATTGGGTAGTATTTTTAACTGACCTCTACTCGGCAAACGGTATATTGCTATCAAATTTCAAGTCTACGCCTTATGATTCCAGAGATATCGGATTGAGTCAATAGTTAACACCTCCGCCACCCCCCTTACGGGTGGACTTTCGTTAAATCCGTTCTTAGCTGACCTCTACTCGGCAAAAGGAATATTCCTACCAAATTTCAAGTCTCCACGCCTTATGGTTCCAGGGATGAGTCAATAGATACCTGGATATCTAATATATATTTATATATGTAGATATAGAGCCCATCGTTGTTTGTGTACGAGATATCGGTACAGAACCTGATATCACTGCACAACTTGATATCGCTTCCTCTATAAATTATAGGTTCCAATATATTGACGGTCGCAGAGAGTCGATAGAAAGCTCGACATTGGGCCGGTAAGTGGGTTGGTGCAGGCGAGGCGCAAGTAGGTGAGCATGTCGAGGCCGTGACGTCACGCGCTTTCTCTGCGCCCGCGTTGTTGTGCAACGACTCGATGCTTCGTCGATAGCTTGTTTTTCTAATCTATCTATACTAACAAGAGATCTTTTATTAGTTTAAACTAGCTGTACCTAGTGGTGCTGCCTCTTTTTGAAGGAAAACTTCTTAATGCACATGAGGGTAAAATTCGTTTGAAGATTATATAGTTTTAAATCGTTTATAAAATAATAATATTATTAAATTCAATAAAAAATTTAATTAATAATTTCTAATATTGACAAATAACACGGGGCATTTTTATTTACAATTCGTCAATTGAGAATTCAATAAATTATTTATTTTAATTTGCGACACTTAATATATCAATGTCAATTAAATTCCTAACATAACTTCCTTTTTTCCGCCCTCTAAGTTTTAAGTATACACGCACTTTTTTTGCTGGTAGATAGTGATGATACGGTCTAAGATGGAAGCACAATGTGATAAGAAGCAATTTACCTCATGGTTTCTACACAGCGTCGTGCCGGAACAAAAATCTCTTTGCTTGGCGGTACGTCTTTGCTAGTAGGGTGGTAACTAGCCACGGCCGAAGCCCCCCACCAGTCCAGACTCAGACAAATTAGAAAATGCGATTTTCTAAATTGTATAGGTAACAAAAAATAGCATATTACAGATTAACAATTTAGTGCAAAGGTCTATAATGGCGGTCTTATTGCTGTAAGCTCTTACAGGCAACTCTTGATAAAAGGAGTTTATTAATTAGATCAATGAAAAGAAAAGATAAAAACGCATGTGGTATTATGCTTACATTTTTTTTTTTAATTATTTATTGCTCACCAACAAAATACATTATAAATATACATTAAAAAAAAGTATTACAAGCTTATTAACTAAGTGCTATCTTACTTACTGGTGAAAACTACGTGGATAAACTTTAGGCAACACTGTCGTAACAAAAAAAAAGTAAGTATTACAGTAAAATAAAATAAAAAAGTTATACAATAAGATTAAACGAAATTAAAAGTTATACAATTAAGTAAAAATATAAACATACTCGTACATATAAAGATTTTGGAAAGATAAACGGCTTTGTTTCGTATTAACAATAAGAAACTATATAAATTTACTAGCTGTTTCCGGGGTTTTTTTCTGTTTCGCTGGGAAATGCTTTTACGCGTCCCGGCTGAAAAACAGAACACCCAGCCTCCGGTGCAGCTTCCCTCTCACTCTCTGATGCCTCTCAGGAATGTCATCTCACAGAAGGAAGGTACCGCCCGTCAACCAGTTTTACTACTTAAGATATAGCCAACTACTCATCAGTGAAAGCTCACCGCCATCCAGAGACATCATAGGGTGCTTTGGGGCCCCTAATTCCGATACTGTTGCTCGCGTAAAAAAGCCTTTTTTTTCTTAAATAATGGTTACCAAAGTTACTCCTTATAACATCAGCTATCGGCCGGTGAATTTCCCGTCTAAATCGACCCAGTCGATTCAGAGAGCTTTATATTAACTTAACCATTTATCCTGTAATAACTACTTTGAATATCTTTATTCCGATATAATTAAAGACAAAAATCTTTTATGACGCTATTCACATAAATTTTACAATTCAATGATAATAAAAGATTTAGTTTTATTCATATTAACTGGCAACAGGAAGTAAGCGACGATAATTAACTTTCGCAATTCATAATTGTTAACGCTTTTCGATTCGACCTTAATTTAATTCATTCATTGTTTTCCTTACAAATGTCGAGACCACTTTGGAAATCGGCTTATCTTGATCATCCAAATCTTTATGAGGGAATTTTATATGAGTGAAAGTGTGCGAAATCATATTTAGACATTACTAAACTAAAAACACCATATTTTTTTTAAATTAATCTCAAATTTACATATAGTAAACGCAAAAATACAACAAGTAATATAAAAAACAAGTGTGCGTGTTTAGAGAAGTGAAGCTGACAAGTTTTTTTGCTAGAACTCGATGATCTCAGGAGTTACTGGTCTGATTTGAAAAATTATTTTAATGTTAGATAGTCCATTTATCGAGGAAGCCTATAGCCTATCCATCATCATGCTAGGACCAAAAGGGGCAGCGCAACAATGAAATTCAATATCGGGTTATTTCTTGCTGTTGAAAGCTTTCGCTGCGTGCGCTGCGTAAACAATTAAAGTGTTACAAAAATCATATATGACTCAATCGTTTTCCTATAAAAGATCTTAAAAAAAGTTAAAGACAGCATATGTCTATCTTTTAAGGTTGGTTCACTACAACCTTTTTTATGCTAACCGAATTTGTTCTTTCTTTGTTTCAGTTATTGAAACGTAGAGAACGAAGATGTAGTTGCGTGGATCACTTACTCTCATATATAAATATTCTGTCGTATTTTTATATAGATAGATTATTTATATATGCATTTAATTTAATAACATATCATACTTATTTACGTGTCTCTTGTTTATGTTTTGCGTTCATCTCATGTGTTTTGTGTATTGCTCAATTTATATTTTATACGCTGTCGTAAAATGTTTAAGGCACAAGTTTATTATTGCACATAAAACAATGTAAACATGCATACCTACTGCCTGCATGCATATGCTATTCGACAGCATCAGCTGTAAATTTATGTGTGGCGATATAAATATGTGAAGAGCCCGTGTATGGAAGGTTTTACTTTAGTTTAATGGTATATTACTTAGAATTCCATGTTTAATTGATGCTTATACGTTCCCCCTATTTGTCTTCTGCGTAACTTCCGATCCTGTGGGGATATGGAGAGATTTCTTCCTCTCACTGTTGAACGAAGTTGGGTACTAGGTGGCATATGTTTTGCGCACGTCCTCTCTCCTTCGAGAACTTTCAGTCGGACTCATCCAGGACATCAGAGAGGAATACATGAGTAAACATCGGATTTCCCAAAACCGCTGGGTCGGTATTTCGAGATCTCCTCCCCCGCCGAGTTGCATACTCAAATCATTACGGATGGAGTGTACAATTGCAGTTCCCAACGACAAAAAAGGTAGATATAAAGGTCAATATTAAAAAAAAACACTCCAAGCTATTAGTTTCTTCTATACGACCTCGATGTAAGGAGATTTAAGGTTTCTTGTTATCACGATCTACTGCAGACGTGTTAACCTACTTCGTGACAAAGAGTGCTTCAGTGCTTGCTGTTGTTTATTTGTAAAAAAAATGTCCAAGGCCGTAAAATTCGAATATGTGTATTGTAACATGCAATAGCGGGTCGTTAAATGTTACGATAGATTATAATTAAAAACTGGTTGATAACATATAACTGCATGTTACGATAGTATAACAATAAGAAGCTGACATGAAAGACACAGAGCTCAATGGAAAGAAGATGACCAGCCTTAAACTAAAAAATAAAGTAAGAAAGGGTATAATCTTAACAGATATACTTACGCAAATTGACAAACAAAACTGGAGATGGTAAGGTCATATGATGCGCGACAATTTAGAAAATTGGAGCAAAACAGTATCGGAATAAATGGTAAAAGACGGCGCGGAAGACAGCACATAAGATGGGAGGATGAACTCGAGATAACAACAGGAGCTAGTTGGAAAAGGGTAACACACAGGCACCAATGAAAAATCTTGAAAGCGGCCGAACTACATGACATTTAATCAATGAGTTTATATTCTACGCTAGTTTTAAGGAAAATGTATCACTTACCGTTTGTAAAAAAAAACTTATTTATTTATTTATAATAAAGAGACAGTAAAAAACAATATCAGCAGGCTTCTAACTTACACAGTATCGTCACTTACCACCAGGTGAGATTAGAAATCTAAAAGAGTGTGTTTTAATATTTCAAAGTTTATTTAAGAATCATACTAAAAAGATGCCTTTGAATAGAGATTGGGCTAATATACTCGTATGTTAGTCGGGCAAGTATAATCACACAAATATAAACGTTCACATGATTTTCTATTATGTCAGTTAATCCCAGACGAAGGTACTTACTTGTTACAGTCGTCTGAGATTAGGTTTAAGATGTACGTGGGTCGTTTCAAATTTACTTGTTACGGGTGCGTGCCCAATTTTAATTGAATACCTTTACTGAATAATTTACAAGAGGAATCTTTGTAGCGTAGCAAAAGTCTTAATTTTATTAGTGTTTGAAAAAACTATTAGATTGTATTTTGTATCTGTATTTGCAGTCGTAAACTGCGCCTTCACTTTTAAACATTTAAAACTTGAATGGGAGATGGATTTACCAAATTCAGGAATAGAAAGAAAATATCTTTATTTATACATTATGCCACACACTATAATATATTTTAGTATGTTTTACAATACCCTGCGATGTGTGGCATAACCTAGAAAATGGACCCAGGACAGCATTCGTGTTACACAATCTCCAGACCATGCAGCGCTGGTTTTCAGCTGGATCCCTAGTCCAGGTGCCGCCACGAACGCAGCCCGATACAACCTTATAATCTATGCTATTACTAATAACAGCCCTATTTTATTTCTTATTACATCAAAGATCTGCCAGCATTTGTGCCTTTGACTTATAGATACTGTTACTTGTGCAATACTTTCTACATCTTTTATATCCTTGGTCACAAATAATTATAAAGCAATATAACACATCCATTTGAAATTCAATCGGAATATTGTTAAATATTCATTTGTACACCCGACTGAGTTTGTTGTGGGCTCTTCTCAGGACAGGGCGCGAAGAGACTCTTGTATGTTTAGATTTCAAGTCGGTCTTTAATACTTTACATCACTAGTCGCACATTAGAATTCGTGTTTTTATTAACGTTTGTTTGAATTTGAATATATTATATCCAAAAATAACAATTTTGTACAAAGTTATATAACAATCCCTGTTTAGTGTTTGCCAGTAATATAAAAGGAACCCGCATCGAATTTTTTGTGGTAACCACAGTATTTCGAAACAAAGATACACATATACAGATAAAGAAGGGGCTCATGGGACTATTTTTCATGCTAATATTACCGTCGTGCTGTCCGTAGTTTATCCTCCATAGTTTTTGTTATAACATTATGTATAAAGTAATAGCCTATTAACATCCCACTGCTGGGCACACATCTCCTCACTCATGGGAGAGGGGGTTTTCAGCGGTTAGACTCACCAGGCTGCTCCGTTGCGTGTTGGCAGGCATAGGACACAAGTGCACTCTCTATTCCTTCACTCTCATAGTCCTATGTGACGGGAAACTGATACGACCGTAGAAAGATCAGGCGCATGACCGACGCTAAATACCCAACCTAGGGTAAATATTAAGAAAATCTTAATAGAAAAGTCAATATCGATTTTTGAATTCGCCCGACCTTGCACTAGAACCCAGTACCTCACGCCTGTAACCACTAGACCAATGCGACAGTTCAAAAAATAATGGTAGTAAGCCATAAATAAAGTCTACTGAAACATGATAGCAATTGTTCAGTTCCTTTTTCTTTGTTGACAGAAGTGTGGAGTGCGAACGGCGGGGGCGGCGCGACAGCATGCGGTAGCAGCGGCATGGACCTGAAACACGAGGTGGCCTACCGTGGCATCCCCAGCCAGGTGAAGGCCGAACCGGGGGTCAGTCATAACGGTCACCCCAACGGACACGTTCGCGACTGGATGGCCGGCGGGGGTTCCCCATCACCGGCCGCCGCACAGCCGCAGCCAAATGGCTACTCCTCTCCACTGTCTTCCGGCAGCTACGGTCCTTACAGCCCCAATGGAAAAATAGGTACGTAATAGATTTAAACTATGCTCATCACAGGACTCATTGTGACCTAATGACACTTGACTTAAAAATAAAATATAACATACATACATACATAGCATCACGCCTTATTCCCATAGGGGTAGGCAAAGACCACGTCCTTCTACTACAGTTTCATTCTCATTAAATCTTTCATAAAAGTTAGTCGGTTTAGAGTAATTATGACCTGGCCTTTATTTAAATGTCCTGGAACTGTCCTGGTCCAAGAACGTTCGCCTTGGTCTTCCACTTTCAACTTTTCCATTAAATCTTGACTCATAAATCCTTTTTATATATATTCACAAATCGCTGATTTTAATACTTATAATATAAATACAAAGTAGTAAAAAAAAAGTAAGGGTCACTGAACCGCCTTTAAAATCCATTAGAATGAATGGTCACGCAAACTGACAATTAATAATGTACCTACACGGGTTACAATTTACGTGTTACACAATATTCATATTATTAAAAAAGAATTTTCTAGTAATAGAGACCATAACGCTGATTATGATACGATTACTAGCTTTTTTACTAATATTAGCTTTAAACCAGGTGTCGCTTAATCTGATATTATTAACATTTCTGAAATTACCCATTCCTATATACAGACACTGGATATCTGTTCATTTATAGATATGTAATGATAATACTATTTATTGTACACCTTAAAAAAATATAATTACAAATTATGATTAAGGTTTACAAGCAAATGTACAGAAAGGCGGTCCTATCGCTGATCAGCGATTTCTTCCAGACAAACTTAAGGAAACGAAACCTAAGGTTGTTTGGTAGAAATGTACTGAGTTATGGGTGTAATATACTTAGTTAAAATGGAGATATTTTATGCAATTTAGGGATAAATCGTTATCTACATCATTCCTTAAAACATCAGCTATCTTCCAGTTTAATATGTCAAGCCATTTCAGAGATTATACCTACAGTCAGACTGAGAAGCAGAAATATAAGTACATATACATTTATTGCGAAGCTGATTTGACTTACATACAGATGTTCCTGTTTCACTCATTTGCAGATACAATATTGTATAAATAAGCTTGATTTTTGTTATGGAAACGGAGTGAAATCTTCAATACGAATCCTCGACTCACGACGGGGAACTTGTTTTCTACGTTAGCCCACCAACTGTTTACATATAGAACTTCCTGAAAGCATCAAACTACGTATTTAACTTGCTGGCAGTTACATATTATTACCATTAGGCTTTATTTCCTCTATTTGAAAGTATTAAAACATATTTTAACATACCAGCTAACAAATAAGACTACGTAATGAATGTTCCATCACTTTAAAGGAGATATTTCAAATTGTTATGTGCTTTGTTTAATCCCTACTTCTCCTTATGCATCTCATTCAAATTTTGAGTCGTCAATAATACTTCTTAATACTTCTTTGAATATCCAATCCAATATTAAAGACTTGGATGACGCTTGATATTAGTACACAGCAACTTTAAACAATTTTTTTATATTTTTTCATTCTATCACCCACATCTATTTTTTAATAGCGATAACAGTAATTATATGGCAAAACAACGTTTGCTGGGTCAGCAAAGTATACTAATTACAATCTAGTGGTAAAATAAGACTTGTTTGCATTGACCAAAAACGTTCCTTAACATAACTTATACGAGGTGTTAGTGGTATGTACAGGACGGCTCCTATAAAGTTACTGAGCTAAGGTAAAATTTATGGCCCTATGTCACGCTATTTACTCCTTAGTTGTAGAAAACAATGTTGCCAAAACAATTCTAATATTTCTTGGTGATAACATTCTTACTATATACGTCATTAGTTTGGCACTGCGATTCTGGCCGCACTAATGTGGAGACAGATAAATAAATGTATAGTTTACTGACTGCCTCATTGGTCTAGTGGTTAGCTTGTTCGACTACAGATATGAGGTCTTGGGTTGGAATCCCGAGTCAGGCCAATTCGAAATTGGTATTGAGGTTTCTATTAAGATATTCTTAATATTTGTCCGAAGTTGGGAAGTTGACAGTGTGATCCATCCCCGTGCCTCAGAGAGCACGTTAAGCTGTCGGTCCTTCCCCTGATCTCTCACCGATCGTGTCGTATTGCCGTCACGTCGGACTATGAGAGTGAAGGAATAGAGAGTACACTTGTGTATTATTCCTGCCAATCCGCAGTGAAGCAGCGTGGTGGGTCTATGCTCTAAAAACCTTCTCTTATATGAGTGAGGAGATCTGTGCCCAGCAGTGGGACGTTAATGGGCTGCTACTCACCTTTTTTATACTTTATTGAACGACATAAAAAGGGCACAATAGAGAAGTGCAATAACTTAACATAAACTAGATTTAGTGTGTAATTGGGCGGTCTTATCGCCACATCTCTTCCACAAAAAAAACTGCGGTTAGGGAGACCGTCATAGAAAGGAAAGCAAAAGTAGGCGGTGTTATAGAAATAGACATACATATATTCTTCTTTAGGTTCTAATTCGAAAAGTATTGATACTAGGAAAAAATTGGTCAGGACCAAACTTGTAGAAAATTTTATTTCTAACATTTTGTGATATCATCATTTTTGCGTAAAGTTGAAAATTTGCCAGTTATTGAATAAACAAAATATCACCTTTAACTCCAAGATGGCGGATGACGCAAAAGGATTCGGAAAACAGCAAGTTAAGTTCTCGGTGACCACTTTCGAAGAAAAATTCCTACTAACTTATTAATGCAATGTCAGTCAGCTCGTTTTGTGTGCTAATTCGATTGAGCTAATTCAGCAACCAGAAAATTCAATCTAGAGTTTTCACTTGAATAGAATTAAAACAAAAACAAATTGGCATTTTTGTCGTAGTCGATGTTACAACACTGTGTAAACATGCTCATGTCGTCTTGGCGTTACAATTCAAGTTTACAGTGTCATTCGTCACGCCTCCGTAGCTTCACATTTAAAATGACAAAAATATTTGTATGATTGTATAAATTACATCTATCTCGTATATCTTTAACCAGATCCCATTCAGTTCAAATATTTAATTTATGGTTATAGGTTAACTATGCGAATAAATGATAAAAAACACCCTATTTTTGTGACTTTAAAACTTACTTCTTTGCAGAGAAAAATTAAATCAAATTTTCAATAAATCGTCTTAAAACTTGAGGTATTTCAAATTTACTAAAGATGGCGTTAGTAAGATCTTTTCCTCCAATACCCCTCAGTGCCAGAAGACCAAAGTCTTCGAATAGTGCGTGTTGCCAGTGACCACCTACGGATCGGAAACGTGGTCGATGACTATGGGTCTCATTTGAAAGCTCTAAAGTCATACAGCGTGCGATGGAGTTTCTCTACACAATCAAATCAGAAATGAGGAGATCCGTAGAAGAACAGCCCTAAGGATCACGAAGCTGAAGTGGTAATGGGCGGGGAACATAGTCCCACCAACCGATGGACGTTGGGGTTCAAAGGTGCTGGAATGGAAGTGCTCCTCACCGGAAGGCTCAGTTTAGGCAGACCCCCCGCCCAAGGTGGAACGAAGACATAAGGAGGGTCGCCGGTGGCCGCTGTAGCCAGGAAGCACAAGATCGGGCACAGTGGGCATCATTAGGTGAGACCTATGTCCAGCAGTGGACGTCAATCAGTTGAAGTGAGAGAGAAAGTTGGCGAGGCTAATTATAAGAAAATCCATATTTTTTTTTCTTCCATAAAAACATCAAAACAGCTAAATCCAAGTAAACAATGTCAGCCACAGAAGGTAAAAGAACGATTACCTTCACTCAACCTTAAACAGTCAAACAATGCGGTTTATAACTCAAATATTTACTAACCTCTGACGACCTGAGTGACATTACGCAGCCAAGGACATATCTTTTATTATCGCATTCCTAACCAAAAACAAATCACTGGAATTATCAACAAAGATCTCATTTACTTAGTACGCGTTTGCCAATGGTAGCTCATTTTAATTTGGCTGGCAGTTTATCTTTGTTAAAAAATTTTCCGTATCAACTATCGTGCCAAACTCGATAATGAGGGCAATGACCTAAGTAGCGTGATGTGTCAAGATAACATTGCGCTTATAATTTTTTTCCTGAAACTAAATGCATTAGGTTTTACCTGGTACTTTCGGTTTGCAGTTTAGAATTCGGGATTATTTAAAAATTGTTGTAAAATCGCTACACTTTCAAATTTAAATAACACTGTATAAGTAGCAGCTGTCTACTGGTTTAATGGCACGAACATTTGCTTTACTAACAGACAATCTGGATTCGATTCCAGGAAAGGCAAATTTAGAAAATTGCTTTTTATAATTTATCTGAGCCTGGACTAGCGGGAGGCTTCAACCGTAGCTAGTTTGAACCATCCTAGAAGCAAAGACATGAAAAAAGTTTGCGCTATGGTAAATTATCTCTTACCAAGTTATCACGCTTATATTTAAGATCGTATCATCACTTACCACCAGATGAGATTACTGATAAGCGATAACCTTTCAGCAATAATAAAAGAACACTTTTTCTGAAAGGATTACAAAATATACCGAAACAAATGATGCAGTATTTCATTAATGTTCTAATAATTGACTAACAGTGTTATTTCTAATGAAGACAAACAACTTATAACACAAAAAAGAAAGTCGGTTCCTACGCCATCTAGCTTAAATTTCTTAAAATCATTTACATAGAAAGAAATCTTTAAAACCTTTACACGAGCTTTATTAATGACGCTATTATAATTTTCGCAAATTAATTTAATCACTGAATTTATATATACAGTATAATATCAAGTACAGGTCAAAAACAATGTTATTTATTACAACTGTATTTAAACATTTACTTCGCAAAATGAATTAATTTGATTTTATATTGTAATTTCATTCAATTAATTTTAACTGGTACAAGACATATTTTCCTTAACAATAAAATAATTTCCATTACGTGAGGCTTGAATTCAAATTGTAACGTGGGAGGTGATTAGCTAACAACACCCTGCTAATGAATCTAGAAAAACAACGACTGTGTGAATTTTAATACCACACAGACATGTTTATATTGTTATCTTATTAGCAATGAAAGATATATTCGTAGATCAAACAAATCGTCTATCTGTAATTTTAAAGTAAGGTTAATAATTGACGACAATCAGGCAACACAATTTGACGTCCTTGTTGGCACTCACTTCGCTACCAGTGATCCTGGTTACGGGAATAATCCATTTACCTAATAAATAAATAAAAAAAGTCTTTAATGTTCAAATAGGACAAACATTACGTAGTTTAATTCTCAATTCTGCTTTTCTTTGAAAAACATTTGACAAAGTCAAAATTTAGCATAAACATTTTTATGATAAAGCATGATACGTTGTTATTTTAATTTAATATACGAATTCAAAGAGAGTGAAATGTATTTTTTATGATACGAGATAAACTACACATAATTTTACGCAATTCTGCCACCGCTTTTCAACCTGTCGTAAAGTTGCTGAAAATAAAATCAAAATAATTATAACTTCCTGTTCTTGTGACTTTCAATATGTGTTATTTTTAGTGCAATTTAAAATGTCAGCATCTCAGTGCAGCCCACGCTGCATCACATCGCAACGAAAATGAAATTGGACTTTTATAACAGCTGCATTGAATGAAATTGACTTGAAAGTGAATGCAATGGACTGAAATTCTACATTTTTCGTAAGGAATGCTCTATTGGTTGCATTTGCAATAACAGCATAATCTAATGATGTATCTCTGGAACTCAAATTTTTTGTAATAGTTAAATTATATCCATGGACTTTTCAAAATTTAGAGGAAAAACTCAGTCTCCCATCTTCTTCAGGAAAGTTTATTGAAACTGTCCTTTATATATGTATACCGTCTTATAAAATAACAATATTTCTGTGCACCGCCGAATGATTGTGAATCCATTTTTCTTTATTAAAATATACGGCTTAATTTCCTTTTATAAAGCAATTTATTCCCATTAGTTTACACTCGGCCTACGTATTTCATGTTAAAAGTTTCAATTGTTAAAATAGTGAAGAATAGGTGCAAGACCTTTAGTGGAACAATAAAATACAATTTTATTACCCTACTTCCTGTGCCCGCGCCTGCGTCCTGTTAAATAATATTTTTGGGCTGCATTTTAATCATTTAGTCTAATCAAATACGACACATATGTTTGAATACTTTAATTGCACTATTTGCAATGTTTCACTGAGAAGAGCCCATTGTCCTTACTGAACTGTAGACAATCTGTGTACCAAATTTCATTTACGCCAAGGCAATTTAACACTTTTTGTTGAATCTTCAGTTGAGTTTTTGCCAGTTTAAGTATAGATAATGAAGATAAAGATAAAATCTGCAGCGTTTTATTTTGCGGAGAGCTCGGCGGCTGTGTCATGAAATAAATCTTAACGAGGAATTAATGAGGGACGCCAAGCAACACGATGCTTTTAGTGAGGAGGCAAATATTTTGAGACAAGTTGGTTTAATTGGTTCTTGGAAATCTTATTTTGTTTTTTGATTGGGTACAATATTCTGGGTATTCATCGTGCATAAGACTTAATAGCCCATGTTTTCGTTGCTTAGTAGGGAGTTCTCATCCCTAAATTAAAATTAACTATGAAATATATAGGCTATCTGAATTTAAAAATTTTACATACTATTTTAAAGAAATCTCTTTCATAGATATTAAAAAAGATAATAATATCTAACTATCGGATGTCTTTTTAGTAGTCATTCATACGAAGTCTGTTTGGCAGAATAACGTATCCTTATATAATTTGCTCACAGGATATTCAACTTTCCTCTCGATGCTTTCTTCACCGAAAAACCCAACGAACTTTAAACTACAACTACTTGGTCCCTGTGGTAATACCCGCGTAGTTCCCTATCCTGTGGAAGTAAGAGGAAATACATTATTTATACGATTGAATTGTCAATCTACAGCGGTCTTGAATCCATCTGAATACACATAAAATTACGCACAGAAGAATTGCATATATAAAAAGTTAAATTGTCCGTTCGTTAATGTTACCTCACATTGCATAAAATTTCGTAATATTGCACAATGTCCCTGGTATTTTAAATGTTTCCACTATACCACTCAATAACTACCAACATTTCAGAGCCATCTGTAACCATATCAATATGATGTGTCATTTGAGGTCCGCTTTCTTTTCTGACTATTTTAAAGAACTAAAATGTTAAATTCCATATATATTCTCCAATCAATTTTGCTGACCATAGAACCTTATTATTATATAAGCAAACTGCATCCTGAATAAAATATGGTTGTACAAGATACATCTACATATCGAGCAAATCGTGATATTAAGAAAAGTGCTGGTTCAACACATAAATATTCAGTTAAACCTTCAACACAATCCCACACCGATAGCAATAACTTCAGAAATACGTGCACACGATAAAATATCTCCGTAGTGGTTACTTTACGGCCCGACCATGAGCTAAAGATGTATTGACCATGTATAAAATATCTTTATTTTACAACATTTATGCCTGCCTCCATAAGAAGTTTTAGTACTCTAAACTTGCCCTATTAATGGTTCAGTCTACGCTTTATTACCTGGACAGGTGATTAAAATGAAGATATGCTAATCCGTAATCGCAAGGTACAAATGCGCTGACCATTTACCGCAGTATACGTTTGGATTTTCAAATTAGACTTTTATTTGCCGTTGTAAAAGGAAGACGGTGAAAGTATATTTAATTACAAGATAGCTTCTCCTTTATTAAGGTTAATTATGATACGACACTTAATCTAATCTGAGAACATGTCTTTGTTATCAAACGATCGCGATGTCATCTTTAACCGAAATATATATGCCCTAAATTCACTAAAAAATCTCTAATAAAATGTTTTCTTTCTTATTGTAACGGACTTGTTCATTAATATCCTCTTCATATCCATCTATAATAAAAATAAAGAAAAAAAGGATCAAAATTGGCCAATAAATTTATGAATATATGGATCATAAACTTGGGAAAATGATTTCATGTACCTGTATCATATATAATTAATTGGACAGGGACAATTTGTTAAGGTAATTTTTATCATGCCTCATTGGTGTAGTAGTTAGCGTGTTCGACTACAGATATGAGGTCCTGGGTTCGGATTCCGGGTCGGGCCAAATCATAAATCAATATTGAGTTTTAAGATTTTCCAAATATTTGCCCGAAGTTGGGAAGTTAGCGGTGTGATCCACCCGTCTGCCTCGGAGAGCACGTAAAGCAGTCGGTCCTGCGCCTGATCTCTCTCCAGTCGTGTCGGATTCCCGTCATATCGGACTATGAGAGTGAAGGCATAGAGAGTGCACTTGTGTACTATGCCTGCCAATCCGCAGTGGAGCAGCGTGGTGGGTCTTTGTTCTAAAAACCCTCGCTCCTCGAAGTGAGGAGGCCCAGCAGTGGGACGTTAATGGGCTGCTACTTACTTTTTTTTTACTTTTTAATTTTTGGCTTTCTCAGCTTGTTTACTACCATTGCTATATAATCCAGAGCTATTATATTATTTATCAATACTTATGTTATGGTAAAGTAACTTATTTCGGTCTGTCTTAAGTGAAAGAGAGACATCAGATTTTATATTAAAATTATTGATGAATCACTAAAAAAGATGTAAATTTAAAGGTAATTTGTACATCATTATTTGTTTATACTCTTTATTAAATAGATTTATAACAAAAACTAATGAGGTCTATAGTTAATAATAACTAACCAGTTGATAAGCAGAACTTTGGTGGATGAGGTGATGCTTTTTACATAAAAAAACCGATCTAACTGTTTTGAAGGACTTAGACAATAAAAATAGTGACACGAGAGTTTTATATATTAGATTATATTACTTAGGTAACAGACAGATTATAGCAGAGTGAAATTGAATTTGAAATATAGCGATATTTATATTATTATATATTTATATTTTCGGTTCGTATATCTTAACAGATATATTTAATTTTTATTCAACAGTAACATGAAGTGTTACTGCGTATTTTAATATATGGTTTACGATTTGATTTTGTACGTCTTATAACATTTAATGGCTACTTTAAGCTCGACAGTAATAACGCTACTATGTAGTAGCTTCAATTAAGTTTATGGTTTTCATTTTTACTTCTAATAACTTGTAACGGCTTCATAATCGTACGCTTAAACAACGTGATGAACTTTAGATATAAATTTACTGCATATTCATTATATAACAGCTATTATGTGTGATCAATTCGAAATTTGATATTTTTATTGCATACAAGTTAACGCTTGACCGTAATCTCACTTGATGGTAATTTACCTCTTGTGATTTCTACACAGCATCATATCGACTGAAAGCTCCCGCCAACCATGACTCTGATTAGTTAGAAAATGCAATTTCTTAAATTTACCCTGCCGGGAATCAAATTCATTGTATATGCTAATTGATGGGATTGAATAGAGTACTCGCACCATTGAGTCAGTGACGTCGACAATAGAATTGTTGCGTCTGTTTATAACTTCAAATTAACAGCTTTTCCTTAAATACATACGAAAGTATTTGTGCTAATTATCTTACTGCTTTCCTCGTCGTCTGAAACGGCTGGACCGATTTTGACGGGATTTTCAAGGACAAAAAATGGATATAATAAGGCTACATAATGGAAGGGAACTTCATGGACATCAGCTAGGTAATAATGAAGTCTGCGTTACAGTTGTTGAAACAAACAGTTGCTAGTTTTCAAAAACTACCAATAAAGATTGTTTATTTAACTTCCATGCTTACACTTTGTATGCGAATATCTTATGCAGTTTCGCGAAAGCACATAAATATATTTACTGTAAGACATTATGTACGTGTAACTAAGTGCCAGTTCTCAATAAACAAGCCAATTCGTCTAATAAAGAAGCTCAATAAGAAGCAATAAAGGAAACTAGTGATATCATCACAATAAAGAATCCACTTTGCGCTCAGATTTATACACAATACGTATTGGAAATATTGCTGGCTTTCTTTTGAAATATATTTCTGCGGATATTTGATAGAAAACACATTTCGGTAAACGTTTAGCGAGATAAATATATAAGGTTAATACAACATGTATCTATTCTTTAAAATTGCTTTGTGATGTGGGCTGGAAATTTCCGTTTCTTTTAGCTTGACGGAAAAAATTCTATTATACAATATAATACTAGCTGATAGCGATAAATAAATGAGGGTTTTGAGTAGGAAAATGAAAAATACTTTATGGTCTATTCTCAGTACAAAATATATATGAAATAAAATATAAAAATCAATTCATTTCCGAGGAGTTCGATAATAAACAAATTTCGTATCTCAGACAGGAAATTCTCAGATATTACAGTTATTGTAATATCATTATTCTATTCGCATACACTTAAACAAGTAATATATAAAAAAATTCAATAAATTCCTTCGCCACCTTCATATCAGGCAAGTAATTTTGAAGATCTCGCAGTAAGAGATCGTTGGTTGCTTGTATATCCCAATCTTTGGAAAGATAGGGAAACCTGGTTCTTAATGAGCGTCGACATCGCGACCGGAGTAACTGGGCCAAATATGCAGTGAGCCAGTTAGGGAGATTTCGTGATGTTTTGCTAATTTATAGGATCGTTGCTAATATAATATTTTTAAAATCTCACGATACCCCCTAGCGATTTAACAGAATAATAAATCAAAATACTGTTGAAATCGTTTGCCAAGTTGGCAAGATCACCCCATTGACATAAGATTGCATAAATTAAAACGACCAGTTTAGATTTTGTGTCTTTATTTTACGGCACGAGAACACATTTCATATTGTCAACATTGTATCGACGTGTTTATTCAGAAACAGAAGCCAAAGCGTCAATCAATAAAGTAGGTTATTTATTTTACGTTGGTTTTTGAAAGAGTTAACAGATTTGTTTTATTTGTTTAAACCCCTTTTTGCTTATATTGGAGATTAATAAATAACTTGCTTGTAAATAAATGTATAAAAGGCAGTCTATGAGCAATATAATCAACGAATTCTTCCAGCTAATCTTTTCAAGTCAATACTAATGGGGCTTTTCTAGAAAATCGCTATAATAGAAATTGTATTAACTATAAAACGTCATAGAAAGTATTTTAAAAGAGATTTGGTCTTAAAGTGATAAACGAATCGACAGGAGATGTAAGAAGAAAATTAAAATACAATCGTTCTTTTATTTGAATAAAATATATTCATAACACAATGAATCAAATAAAAAAGTCAAAATATATCTTCAAATATTTTAGAATAACTTTTTATGTCCATTTAAATCGTTAAATGGACATAAAAAGTTATTTATAATGCAGTTTCTTATTGATTTTGGAAAATGCAAGGTTTATGTTATATGCAAGGCTTTGTAGGTTGAAATTTTGTACAGAGATTCATAAAATGTGAATATAAAATCAATGGTATTGTATATGAAACAGACTGTTTACATTATAATACAGCCCAATCCAGTTGAAACAAAACTGAAAATACATAGAAAATATTTTTAACTGAAATAGTCTGTAAACCAATTGAGACTTGAATTTCTATCGAATTTTGAAATATAATTGTAGAATTAATTAGGAACAAATGAAAGGATACGTGATTTTTTTTATTGTTACATTAATTAATGAGTCACGAATGAATTTTATATCCCTTCCATTTTATGCCCAACCTCAAACACTCCTTTATGACAAGGCGAGTCTATTTAGTGCCACTAAAATTCAAACAGTGAACAGTACCTACATTTGTTATATAAAAATATTCATAATAGTGAAGCAACAATAGACTTCTGTAATTGTTAAATAATTTGGCTCCAAGATTCAGTTGCAAAAAAGTGTATTTGAACACTTAAAGAAACTAAATTACTTTTTAATTTCACTACTGATTCATTACGTGGGAACAAAATAAAGCTGGTTTTAGCGATTATATTCGGAGATCTATATATATATATATATATATATATAAATATATATATACTAGCTGTCCAAGTGGTGTCTCCGGCGTAAGTCATGATTTCGAGGAGATATGTATTAATTCGCTATTTATCGGATCGAACTGTCAACCTAAACTATTCTCTAATCCACCCGAAGAAACACAAAAAATGTCAACGAAATCAGTTTAGATATATACATATATAGTTTTATATAAAACTGCCTCGCTGGCTGGTGGTTAACTGGTCTAGTTGTTAGTATGTTCGGCTACAAACATGAGGTCCTGGGCTCGAGTCCCGGGTCGGGTCAATTCGATATCGATTTTAAGTTTTCTAATAAGATTTTCTCAATATTTGCCCGAAGTTGGTAAGTTGGCGGTGCGATCCACCCCCGTGCCTAGGAAAGCACGTTAAGCCGTCGGTCCTGCGCCTGGTCTCTCTCCGATCGTGTCGGTTTCCCGTCACAACGGACTATGAGAGTGAAGGAATAGAGAGTGCACTTGTGTACTATGCCTTCCAACTCGCAGTGGAGCAGCGTGGTGTGTCTATGCTCTAAAAACCCTCTCTCCTATGAGTGAGGAGGTCTGTGACCAGCTGTGGGACGCTACTTACCTTAATTTTTATAGTTTTATATCCACTAGCTGGTTCGCCAACTACGTATCGCGATTTAAAATGGGGCTGGGGGTAGGATGTTGAAAACTACTTCATAGTTTCATACCTATGAAATAGATATAAAAATTCCTACGTCTATGAGTTTAAAATGTTTTGAAAGCAAAAGCACCAACTACGAAAAGCAACTTAAAGTGACTGATTTTTACTTACCCCTTTGATATTACTTATCTTTCATTGAAGATTCCTTTAAGAGTCTCTAGAATCTTCAAACGCTTAGTAAAGATATTGCCAAACGCGTTTACGTTTAGCAATATCTTTACTAAGCCTCTAAGCTATACTATAAGGTACTCTTATATAACAGTTGGTCTTGTGTGTAGTTTATCGACTTTATCTTCTTCTAGTTTAAATAGGTAACGTAACCTAATATTTCTCTAATACAAGACAAAAAAAACCATTGCTTAAATGAGTTGCCTAAAAGATTATGTTTTCCCGTAGATTTCATAATCACTATTGTCTGCGGGTGCGGAGGCCAAGGCCGGCGATATCGTATAGTTGAACCCGTGTGAACCCTCGTGAAGCAATATCACCTATAGTTAGAATTACCAACCGTTTTTAACTCTACGGAATAGTCTATGTTGGTAAGAGTTTCAAAAGCAAGTCAAAAAAATTAAAATTAACAAATAAAAATTTGAGAACTTTTAATTTTTTTTTAAAAGCCGTATATCGGGCATCATTTATTCTTAGCGTTTAATCTTGTCACATTACACATTTTCCGATAATTTTAAACATTTATAGACATATACAGGGTTATTGTTAATTTAACGTCTTGACGACAGGAAGTGATAGGGATAACAATTTTCGATAATTTTAATTATCGTGTTTTTAGCTTTTTCAAAATAAGTCGAAATGGGGCTTGAAAAGTTTGTTTCACTTTTTTTATTCTAAGTCATGAAAACTATTAAACTGATTCTTTATCAATATTGATCTTTCTTTTTATAAATAATTATCGGTCCAAATTTTAAAATGCGAGTCGTGAAACGATATTATTTCAATATTTCTTTTAAATTACATAAAAGTTATGGAACTTCGCTTGCAGATTATATTAAAAACAGCCGTTTTTTAACTCTCCAACAATGTATAACAACTAGGAACTTACTTCCAAGAAATTGTAAAATAATATTACAAAGCTAGTAGGGGGAAATTAGTATTCGAACTAAACATAAGATCGCCCTTTAAAATCTCCTATAAAATCACACAACCTTTTTAAATAAAACATAATAACAAAAATTTGAAATAAAATTGAAAACCAGTAACATTATAATAATATTAATAACAATTGTGATCCAATGAAATTGCCTTTTTCTCTCCTTTACTTTGTCCTGTTTTCGTGGTAAATTTATTGGTTCGCCTACCTTATTTAATGTGCACGGTCTAATCTACCGCTCGTTAGCGTTGATTACGCCCCTATAAAAAGGTTTATTGATATAATCTATAAGAATGATCAGTTTGTTAGTGGTTAGAGAATTTCTATTAATCATAAGTATTTTTATGCCATTACCGGTGGTCTAACGATGTGCACTGGTTATTAAAAGCGATACATATTTTTCCGGAACCATAAATTTAAGTACGATAAGTAAAAAGTGGCTTTTCTATTCTTCCAAGTTCTTAGAAATACGGTATTTCAAACTCGGACTATGTTTGTTTTTTGTAACAACTTTGCATGTATTAGTGTTTTTATTAGTAGTCATCTAACAGTGCGCAATTATTACATCTTATTATTTATACGCTTAAAATACTAATACTTTACTACTACTAATATATATATTTTGTCTTAATATTATATTTATTACAGAGAACTTAACTATAAATTAAGACACAACAAGTTTTTTGTGCGTGTTTGTTAAAAACGTTTTTGCAATACCTAAACCAAAAACTTAAAATTTTTATCTCTCTATTTTCATTAATGTAATTATACGTTTTATTTATATAATTTGAACGCGATTTTCCTGGGATATTAATAATATCAGATTGGTGCATAGTGAAACATAGTCGAATTTTGCATTTTTGTAATCTATATAAACGAAACAATCACCTATTCGTCATGAGATCTCCAAAATTATATGTCAGATACTCACAAAACTGACTCATTTTACGATGTAAGGACTCAATTAGAAATAATTTCCCCATATTCCCACGTGGTCAGTAAATACACGAGTGACATCGGACAGTTAGGAATAAATAAAAGTTATTGCTTAAAAAGTACTCTGATTTGTGATACTTATTGTTTATAATGGAATATTGGAATTTGGCGGTCTCGCTAGCACCGTAATGCGAGTACTCGCTTAGCTAGCAGAGGTCCTGGCTTCGATTGCCGACTGGACAAATGATTCTGGACTGATAGAAGGAAGGTTGAATAGCATTTCGATACGATGTTGTATAGAAACCATAAGAGGAACAGAGGTGATGTACCTCTTATGGTTTCTATACCACGTTGCCAAGTTAGCGCGTGTCCGTCTTAGACACGAAATGATTTCACAGTCAACCGCTAACTTATAAGCAATTATAAATAATAACTCCAGTAATTTGAAACAGGTAAAATAGCACACAAAAGGTTAATTTATTTCACGCCTTGGCAACGGAAATGGACGGCGGGTCAATCTCGTTGTGTGAAAAGCGAATAATGGAGCGCACGCGCATGCAAACAACATATAAGATCGTGCACGGAATTGACGTGCGTTGTGTCGTGCTCAAAGTACTTACAATGTTAGCTTCAACAGGATGCCTATTTATTTAGTTTAAACTTATAATATCCTTCAGCAAATTTCGGCCACGTCTGCCAATTTGCACATACAATAATCCATTATGCCTTATTACGAAAGTGGGATCTACCAAAATACAATTATTCAAGAGATCGGTTTAACCTTATTCTCATTGGAATTTAAGTTCTGATGACTATATAACTTAGTTATAAAAAGATATCTTTAAATCACAGAAAGAATTATTTTACAACATATAACTTGAATCTACAATTGCTAAATGAAATGATAATTGGGTAGAAATCCACCTAAAGGTCCTGTGATTCACGAGATCAAAAAATTGTTTCAAAAGAAGCTATGTTTTTGAATGGTACCTGGAGAACTAGACTTGCATCCGGGGCTTCCCCCGGAGATCGCGAAGCCTAATTTGATGACGAAAGAAATTTGTAAACAACACTTATTAGGTAGATATTAAGACATAACCCTTGTCCCGTTCATTGTTTAATTTATTAATATTACAAGTCTTTAAGACTTTATTCTCGTAACATATAAGATTGTGGTCCTGCAGCAGAAGTTATTACTAATACGTATGCTATAAAAGTTAAGTGCATTTAGATAGAATATACGCTTTATATGTATACAGGGCTATAAATCTTTATTACCATCACACAATGTAACAAACACCACTCCAATGGGATTTGTGTATTGTTTCGCAGCAACAGAGCATGAAATGACTAACGCTTATCTATGCATAATATAACAAAATGGTAAAAGGTTTGGATGTACGAATACTTTTTTATTGTTTCATGTTGGGTGATTGAATGAGGACTTTGATCTCAATTGTTTTTTGCAAACACTTGATAAAGATCTTACTGTAGAACCAACCAAACAATATCCTTGACGTTTTATTTCAATTTTATTAAGTTACATTCGCTTTAAATAAGTCTTGTTGAGATTTTCAATCTTTAATCAAATTATTTTTTATTCATCTGCTCCAGTAAAAACTTAAAACAGAGTTTTTTTTTCATTCGAAGTAATATCGTTAGTTAAATTTATTTTACCAAAGTTTTACAGCGAAATTGAAAGCTCACATAAAACTTAAAGGTTTCCTTTATATGTAACGATAACGATCATATATAATACTACAGTGTACTTAACAATGTAAAGTCTCGGTTAAAATGATAATTTCAGAAAATACATTTTAATGCCGTACTCTCATAATGAGAAAGTTCAATAAGAGATCGTTAATACTCAAATATTCGTGCTATGACCTCTATAACCGAGATGGGTACTTATTGACTCCTCTGTAAGTAATAATTAAGCATGAATTTGCATGTGCAGGTTTTATTTATTTTATATAATAGACGAAAGGGAGCTATTTTAAGAGAAGTGAACATTTAGAGTCTCCCGAAACCAAGAACTGCTTTCTAGAGTGGATCAAACTTCTTCAAACATCCTTTGTCTATGAATGAAAATTACCATTTTTTCACCTCTTATAACTAAGAAAACCTGGGGCATTGAGAAAAATCTTAAAAAGAGAAAGCAACTGTCTCTTGAACTCTTTTTTATCTAAGTTCGACTGTATATGAAGCGGAAACTTTAAATAAACAGTATCCATCAAATAAACGTTAATTGGGATATCCAAATCTACGGCTTTATTATTTCACATCGTTTATTCGTGACCCTTTATATTAACTCATAGTAGATAATGAGCTATAAAAGGCTTTGAAGATAGAAATCTTTGAAAATAAACTGTATGAAACAATGTTGCCATTTTGCAGAAAGCCTTCTCCCGAAATGGCCCGTAAATCAGATTTATCACTCTGGCCTTTATTATGCTTTAGGTGCAAATGTCTTAAGATCTGCATTATTATGAATTTTGATGATCGTTAGTGTAATCAGAGAATATTGTTTTATATTCACATTTTTAAGTTATGAACCCACGTCAACTAAAAATTAAAATAATTTAGGAGAAATCACCGTTTAAACAAAACCTTATTCAAGAGAATTTTTAGAAGATTTATCTCTCTATAATAAAATCATGGCTTATTTAATATAAATTCTTTATAATGCCGATCTATAACATTCTTAGCTTAGCTATAAAAAACAATTATCTACTGAAAATAATTCAACATATGCTGATAAAATGGATGGATCATGAAGTTCAAAATCAAAATGTCCATTACTTAAAAGGATCTAGCTTTGCTAACTTCTTTTGACTACTTCTCGGGCGTCGTTAAATGCGTATATCTTTTGTCTGGCAGTTGCTTGATTTATATTCCTGGTAATGCATGTAATGGACTTTTTATTAATTCTAAGACTATTCTGGAGTACTAAGGTTCTTCTGAGGCTAGTAATCATCTTGCTAGAAAAAATGTGTTACCGTGGAAAACTATGTTAATAATTAAATTTCCATAAACCTGTTACCAGATTAATACTCTTTTTTCCGCTGGGAAACGCTTTTACGCACCCCTGCCACGAGGCAGGTAGTGTAGGATTCGTTGGCGGGTCTAGGATTCCCACAAAAATTCAGCGATACCCTCCTAACCTTGAATTGGTGGTGTCAGAGGTTCCCTTGCGCATTCGCCCTGACTAACGGCTAAGGCTGTTCAACGAGGAGACAATACGCGTTCGTAAAGACGCCTACCAGGTTAATACCCGTCTAACAATATATAATCATACATCCTCCGACGGTATCACTGTTAATCTTCTGCAGACTTATATGATATTCGTGTGAAGACAAAGGAAGTGTTTTTCAATATTCATTATTTAAGTAAGAGAAATCGTTAACTTTATTACTTCTTAAATGATCTTTGGCTCCTTTAGGTATTGCTGGTCATAGCCTACATATCATTTTTATGTAAAAAATAAAATGTTACAGATAAATGCGCTTGACAATAATCTCAACTGATGGGAAATAATGATACAGTCTAATAAGGAAGAACGATAACCTCGTAAGATGTAATTTATCTCTTATATTTTTTTGCTTGTCGCTATGTCTTTGCTGTTAGGCAGATTACTTGCCAATTAACCAATCCAGACTCCGATAAATTAGACAATGTAATTACTCGTACCTAAGTTTTCTCTGCCGGGAATTGAAACCTCCGTTAGTGAAACGAGTGCTCGACCATTGCGCGGATAAGCCCGTCAAAAGACTGGGATTCGAGCAGTTTGGAACAAAAAAGACCTGTATAATACAAATATTCTCTTGGAATTCATACATATCATATAAAATCAATTTATAGTTTGTACGCACGGTCAGTGGCAGTGAAGCTTAAACAAATAGGTCGTGGGACAGGTCACGAATGGAATTGGGCCATTCGTGCCTCCGCCCTACTTCACCCGGGACCTCAGCCATCGCCACGTATACACGACAAAAATGTTTAATCAAAACTTAAGTAGGTCTAAGACTCATTTATTATATTCACCAATGAAACTTTTATGTGTTAAATCACAACTGACTTAGATTTGCCGATTCGTTTGCAGTTGTAAACAAAGTAAATAAAATTAAGTCAGATTTTCATACCTGTTTGGAATTGTAGACAAGCTAAATTAAACCAAATCAAAAATTCTTATTCAAATAGGCTTTTAAAACTTGAAATCCAGTCACTTTATCTCATTATGTAAATGTAGTGATAATACTAAATATATAGACTAATATATATTAATATAAGATACTAAAAACCAAGGTAAAAACTAAAGTTATGAACTTTCCTCTGCGCCCTTTTCTAGGAAGAACTCACAACTAACTCAGTTCCGTATCCTGTTTTCATCATCATCATCCATGCAATATAATTTTATTTATGTTAGAACAATATATTAACTCTAAAGGTTTTTATCATCTAAGTTATGATATGATTTCTTCATTAGCTATCATAAACAAACGAGACGTAATTAAATGTTTAAAACTGAATTGTTTCTAGGTAAACTACATATTTAATATTTATTTACAGATTCACGTACATGACAAAACGTGTGGTAAAAGTTCAACATTAAAACCCTACTGAATATATATATATATATATGATCACTGCGTAGTTCCCAAAACGGTATTCCTACTTAAGATCACGGGTAAGGGTCCACAACGGACCCAAAGTTCAGTTATTTTATAGATAATTTTCTCCGATATTTATTTTGGTTGTGAAAATGAAATATTTTGTAAACAGTAGTGAAGTTTCAACAAGTAGGTCGTGTGGCAGGTCACGATAGGAATTAGGGCACTCGTGCCACCGTCCTATATATCCTGGGACAAGCTGCAACTCGATTTCACAAGGACAGGTCATCTCGAAAAATGCGTTTATCGTTTGACTTCATATATGCCTTTATAATTAGTAACCAGAGGACATAAAATTCTACCTCGGACATTCGTAAAGTAATTTATAACTTAAATTATATATATATACACACACACCAGCGTATGAAGCGGAACATAAAAAAAAGTTGATATCAGTGACAAGGTTATGATACTGATATCAAAGCTTCATTTTTTTTATGTTACGCTTAATATGCCAGTGTGTATATACGAGTATATAGATGTGAAATTAACTGCATAGTTTTGGTATTGACTAAACAAGTTAGTAATCGTGCTGATTTCAGTTTTTTCTAACTTATTTATATTTGTGTTTGAACTCGCTTGTTTCATAATTAATTAAGACAAGATAAACGAGTTGATATTTGAGCGACAGGAGTATTTTCTTATTTATTTATTTAGGAAAGCATTACGTTCCATATAATTTTTAGGTTGTAATTATAGTGAAGTGTAAATGGCCTAACAAATTGAACTTAAAATATATCTTAATTGATCGTTACATATTTCAATCACGAAAGTAAGAAAAAAGTATATTGAAATATAAGAAACAGGTCAATTATTATTAATACACACAGATCACGCTCGGAATTGGAATCAGATGGGGCAAAATATTTCATCTATTTGTGTTCTGGCTCCATTAATCTCTGTCCTATATTTTGTGTTATTGGTAGAAATATTGCGGTTTACAATTTCAGAAAAAATACATTTGATTTAATTTTATTTACGTCCGAACACTCTGGTATTTCTTAAAAGATATCTATTTCATGACAAATAACAGCATACTAGTGTGTGGGAAGCAATATAGTTTTTCGTAGTTGCCCAATATGTGTACTTAGAACATATATAACACGTATTTTATACATTAAAAAAAAATCGTCAAAATCTTTTGTACAAAAGAAAGTTGATTACAAATTCATTTTGAGCTTATCAACCATTTGACAGTCATATTTTACTAATACTTAGTCATATTTTTTTACTAATTTATAAACTATTTGCTTGTTTTTACATATCCAAGTACATGTGTTTCCCTGTTAGAGATAGGGTACATTTTAGTCTATGAAAAATTGGCAGTCACATAAATATTTAACAGACGAATCTCTATACTACAAAGAACAAATTTTCACACCCTCAACAATTTTATTAAATTGTCGTTGTAATTTATATACACATTACAAATTTTTGGTACTAAGATTTTCTTAGTTAAAATGTAAAGGCAGATTGACGACAGTGATAAATAAATAAGAATATTTATTTATTCTTTGTTTGTAATCAAACAGCGTACAATTTTTGCAATTTTCTTTAACATTACATTTTATACTTAAAATAAGGCCTTGTCACATTACGTTTATTTACATAAATAAAAATTAAAAACTAACTGAGTAAAGCTAACTTAAATAATAATGCAAACAAATTTTTTGTATGTGTTTTGGTGTGAGTGCATTGGTATGTGTGTGTGTGTGTGTATGTGCGAATGTGTATGTGTCTGTAACTATGTATGTATAAATGTTTAGATGTTTAATATCTTATAGTATAAATGTTGTAATATAAATGTTAAATATAAATGTTTAATAACTTTCCTTTTTTTTAATCTATGAAATAGCACAAGGTCTTTTTGTTCAATTACTTCCTTTAAATATTACTAAAAGACTGTGTTACTCGTTCGATGAATCTTAATTGCTTAAAAGCTCTGTTCGCCACTACTTCAATTTGCTCATTAAAAGAAAACTTGGTGTCGATTTCTATGCCCAGAGCCCTGACGCTATTTACTTTATTTGCGTTTTAACCACTAATTTTATAGTTTAATTTGATTGGATTATTTTTACGGGTCAACGTGATAAGATGGCATTTTTTGGCATTAACCGTAATTCTATTTGTAGTATAATATTCCGTTAACGCATTTATATTCTACCTATCCAATATATCTATCAAAATATTGCTCTATGCCGCAATCAAATGTTAGGTTCATACACGATTGGAAATGTTTTTACCAGTAGCAATATGCTGAGTTGAAATAATCAGACATTTCGCCATAGTAATTTACGTTCTGCATACAAGGTTACCAAAACTTATAATGGAATTGACCTCAGTCATAACGCGAATGCTAATGTTGCTTTTACGGACGGTTAAATTTCTATTGTTATATTCATCTACGAAATGTAGCTGGTTAATATTGTTAACTAAACAGACAATTGAGACTATTTTAGTTAAAAGCTCTAAATGTTAGTAAATGGGTTTTGAATTTACATTTTAAGACTGGAGTTGTTACCAAAATTACTGAGTAAAGTCCAAAGCAGCTTTAAAGGGAGCTTTGGAATTTCATTCACAAACTGCGTAACGACTAAAATTAATTAGTCGTTTGTTCTAGTATTAAAATAGGTCAGTTTTTTGCTTTGTCAAAAAAGTAAATATAGCCATTGCTCTTATATCTGAGATTTCTTGGTTCGTGTTCATATATAACTATGACAGTGTATGGTAGTAGAAGTGCTAGGTATTTTTATTATATGTATTTCCATCTTTGACTCTAATAATGTACTGTTATAGCATGTGGGAGGCATATTGTTATGTAAAATCGGAAGAACAAACATATTCTTTATAGACATATTACTCGTCCAAAGTGATTTAGGTTTTTTTGTGAGAAAAACTACCAAGAAACAGACAAGACGTCTATTTTTACCACACATATAGCCGCGTTGTTTCACAATATTAAAATGCAAAGAAAGTAGTAATATAAATAAAATCAAGTCAATGTCTACCTATTACAATTGTCGTTTAGCTCAAGACTCTTAAACTCTTAACACAAAAAGAAATCTTTCAACCTTTCAGAGCTTTCAGTGCTGTCAGATAAATACAACTTTACAATATTTTGCAAATACGATTATTAATAAATTAATATATAAATCTCTAATAAAACTTGATAACAAAATCGAGGGATACATTTTGATGTCATACCTACATATCTATCACTCTCACCTGCAAATCAATTACACCACTGAATAGCTAAAGGATCATAGAATTTATTACGCTTAGTAAGGACTGTAACACATCGGGCGCGGCGGTGGGGAAGCCCCGTTGCGAGACGTATTCACGTACAACAAACGGCAGTGTCCATAAAACAGCCACACCTCATTTGTTTTGCACAATTTTAATACAAGAAATAAAAAAAACTTATAATGCCTTATTTGAGAGCGATCATGGTTCATCATTTGTTGGGTTGAGCATTTTTAATAAGCTACCCAAATCACTGTTGGCTTTGCCTCCACATAGTTTTATGAAATATGTTATAAAGTTCTATTACACAATGTACGAGTATATTATAATATTAATTACATAAGCAACAAAGATCATTTGACTTCATGTCACTTGCATATGATAGCTAAACACATTGTAACATACAAAAACTATTAGGAGTAACCGTTGAGTTTCTTGACAGTTTCTTCTCAGCGGAATCAATTTTCCGAACCGGTGGTAGATTTGTTACCAACAGACAGACTAATACGATTCAAAAGTGCTTTTTGAGTCTATTTGAATAAAGCATATTTTGATCACGTCGTTGACTATTTCTCTAATATATGGATAGGGTGAGATGTGATATAATGGGAATTCAAAATCGAGTGCAATATAAAAGCAATACTTATAAACGGACCATTTCAACGCAAACGAAAACACGGATTATTTAAAATCGGTTAAAACTGTAGTATGCTACAAGTCTGAAGACATTACGTCAGTGCATTGAATGTTCTGGAGCGCTGCAGGCGGGCGTTTCGTCCTTGAATACGGATGAGGCCCTCATGTGTATGGATGCAGTGCAGTCCTCACTAGTGAAATGTTTATCTCCATCTTCACGATAAACTGGGACATTTACTGAACAAATTTTAAACGATACCGTCATTCATTATCGAGGCATTAACACATTCTGAAATAAAACTTTTAAAACCCTGCAAACTCCATCTATAATCTATCAACTAAAAAAAATACTTTGAGTTTGCAAATTAGACAAATAAAAAAAAACGTTGCGTACAAAGTATACATGTTAGAAGTGAAACTTCTTTGGCAAACTAATTTTTAAGTGTTGTTCATATTTATACAAATCTAAAACCATACATTTCCGAAACTTGGAGCAAGGGAAAAAAGGATGACATGTTAGGAATTTAATGAATTGAATTGTCATTAAAATATCGTCAGAAGTAAATGTCGAAAATTAATACAAATAATTTATTGAAATCTCAAATGAAGTGACACATAGTAACGTGATAAAGGAAGAGGGTAGAGTATATTTCAATTTATTTTTTCAACAGACACATACCATAGATAATTTCACACACGAACTTCTTTTTACCCAATCGTACCAAAAAGCTTCTTCAAAATTTTACAAAAGTATGTAGGTTGTACATAAAGAACTATCCTATATTAAATAGAGTATATCCGCGTTACTTAAGAGAGAAAGACAGAAAGAGAATAAAGGTATGCCAAATGAAATGACAATGACACTTTATCATCCAAAAATACTATAATTGAAATTATTTAATAAAATGTGGTGGTAGGAAGATAAAAAATGCCCACAATCTATTCTCAGGCCTACCCAAACAATAAATATCATAAAAATCAAACAGTTTCAAAGCGTTAGACTATACATAGTATTTCAAAGCGTTAGATGTTAGGAGTTTTTGAGTAATATAATGGCAACATTTAAAAGTACCAAATGCATTGTGCAATATTATTAAATCTTATGCAATACGAGCTAATTTTAACAAGGGAAATAAGTGTATGAGATAGCCATTCGAGCTGTGTCTCGTGAAGTAGTTGTTTTAGGAAAGTTAGTGCTGAATTGTATAAATTGAAATAGTGAAGTAATTATTAGTATAGTGCAAGTTTTGTATATTTAAATAGTGAAGAGAATAAAAGTTGTCAGTTAATGTGAATTGGTGTGTTCAGATTGTAAGACTATAATTCATATAATGAAGTCATATAATTCAGCACTACTTCTCCTAAAACAACTACTTCACGAGACACAGCTCGAATGACTATCTCATACAATTATCCTGCTTGTTAAAATTACTTCGTATTGCATAACATTTCATGATATTGCACAATGCATTTGGTAATTTTAAGTGTTACCACTATATATATTACGCTGGGCATGCGTTTATGCACCCCGAGTAGCGTCGGGATTGTGGGTCTCGGCCCTGCACCCCGCAATACCCATTAAAACCCAGCGAAACCCTCTTCATCCATTGGTTTAACATCCGCGGAGCGTTCGCAAATAACTCCCAACATCTAACTATCTATACTCTAACAAAAAGAACTAGATAACAAACTTGATATAATACACAAGAAGTAACATATTAAGTATTAAGAAACTATAACAATATCTCTTACAATATTCGCCGTGAAAGTTTATTTACTGCGATATCATTTTAAATGTTATATTGCAAGGAATAGAATCAACTTTAATGATTACATGGGTTAATCATTATAATTTATCGCAGTGTTCACGAAAACTCAGAAGGCTGAGTTTACTTGCAAGGAATCACGTCTTTGAATACGGATGAAGCCCTCATGTGTATTGATACGGTGTCCCTTACTAGTGAAAGCTGCTGTCAATGGTAATCTCAGTTCTCACGATACCCTGTCCAGCAATGCTTGATAAACGATAATAAAAGTCAACTCCTTGTTTCACGATAGATATAAGATATACTGCGTCTTCAATAACATTTGATAGGATATTTATTTCAAGTCTATTTTCAATAAATCTGTTTGTAAAATGTACTTCTGTGAAAAAAGAGACGTTCTCTTGAGCTGATTAGAACCATTCCGGCATCTTTAAATCACCCAACTGCTTTAAATTTATGCAAGATCAATATTGAAATACTAAATTGAATGGTTTCAAACGTTAAACTAGAGATTATTTGTCAGTGGTGGAAAATAATAATAAATAACACGAATAGTAAATGAAATATTTTCATTTACTTTCTATTCCGTTTTAGTATTTCAACTCTAAATGTATTATCAATTTACATGAACATAAGTGCTCGTATTTTGCATTTTTACAAAAGAATCGATATACTACATCATTCCAAAGACAACACTAATGTATTCCTATTTATCAATTCCAACTATTAGTTCATACTTTCCTATATGATATATATATACATCTTATTTCAATTTCTAATTGTTAATAAAACACTTGTACATTAATCTATATAAGTTCAAATGCATTTTATTTACTTAAAGTGGATGACATTTGATGATATTATAATTTTTTCAAATGTTAATACCTTCTTCATATTTATTTTAGGGAAAATTGTATAACGCCACCTGTTGAAAGCTCGCGTAGAGTTGAAAGGCTTATTTTCTCTGTAATAACGTTAAGTAGTTAGTGTTAAATGGCGTATGACTTTATTTATATGAAATACTTGTTTCTCTTATGTACTTCTATAATTAAAGTAAATTTTACTCATATTTTTATACAAAATCAAGGCATTTACTCAATATATATATATGTTATATAAAACCTCAATCATTCGATTAAAGCCTTTATATATAAAGTACAATATAACGTTACGAACTAAAAATTGTCGTCGTGACTCCTAATTTATACTATAGTGAAAAATATTTTATAATAACTGTAATAATTATCCGGGGTTCTTCATAACGAAACTTGTGGTTTACGTTCGATAATATCATGTACAATAAGTAATTTATGAAAATTTAATAACTAATGAGAATAAGTACAATATGTTTATGAACCGTACTTGTTTTTTATACAATACCCACAATTGTGATGTTTTCGTTGTCTTTGACCTCTTTCAAACTTTATGTCAAAACTCTTTTTGATCAGTGTTAAGATTCATTTAAATTTTTAATTCAAATTATCTTTTATATACCCTTTATTGTACGCCATACATTATCTAACAGAAGTATAAAAGAAGCACAAGTTTTTTTATTGCTGACAGTTTAGCGCTTGACTGTGATCTCACCTGGTGGTAAGTCTAATATGGAAGGGCGCTAATCTGATGAAAAGCGATATACCTCTTATGGTTTCTACGCAGTAACGTATCGCCAAAACAAAGAGATTTGTATTTACAAATCTCTTTGTTTTGGCGATACGTTTTTACTGGTAGGGTGGTAACTAGCCACGGCCGAAGCCTCCCACCAGACAAGTAATAAAAAACAAATATACATAAAGGAGCTCTTATCGCTAACTAGTGATTTCTTCCACAGAATCTTAGGGAGACGGAAATTGTGGTAAAATAGGTGGGTGGTGCATAAAGAAATCATACATACTAATATTAAACACATATTATATCTTCTGCTTTTAATTAAGTCATATCAAAACAGGTAGCAAGCCTGTACCAGTCATTCAATTATCCCTAAAAAACGTTACGAATTGCGACTAGAGTAGTGACCCAATTTAATAAAATGGTTGATTTTTTACCATACAGTTTTAACGTTCCTTTCGACGACACCATTTATAAAAAAAATTCTATGTATTACATTATTTTTGCATACTTTTCTTTTAATAAATATTGTAAGCGATGCTCGGTAAATTCTTTGTTGTATTAATTCCAAATCAGTTTAATCTTGCGTGAGTTTTAGCATGATTTATCGAAATCCAGCCATTGAATAAGAGATAAACGATAATTCTGAAAGCGTTTAAAAGGTTTCTAAGTCTATAGACGTGGTACTTTCCTCGCTAGTGAAAGCCGTTGTCGATGATTATCTTGGTGTTCAATTATTGATACGACGTTCGCAATCTACCAGAGCAAGATATTAAATTCTGATATTTTATTAGCACGTACATATTGCTGCTTTGGTAGAATTTTACAGCAGAGCCGTTTGAATATTAAACTATATTTAAATTAACGAGTGACATAATTATATTTTATGATACCACAAGGCCAATTTTGATTTAAAGTATTCTAGACTCTGCCATGTTAACCAATATTTTGAAGTGTGAAATTATTTACCCAACGCACCGTCTGAGAAACATATGATCTTTATGTTTCTTAATTGCATTAGGAATAAACTAAGGTTTTGTTGGATAGCATCGAATGGCATGTTGGGTTATTAGAAATTTATTTAGAGAGAGAGATAATTGTTTTACAATAATTTATTATTGAAATAGGCGTTTAAAAAGCACTTTTATTTCGCTAAATCTAGTCACAATTACTTTCTGTTGTCATTTCCCATATAACGATGATTACATTGCATTAAAGATCGACCTTGTTTTTAATTTAATTACTTTAAAGTCAAACGAATTATATTAAAAATGTGGAAGATTTTGCCGATAATGCTTAAACACTGGTGGTCTGAATTTTTTGAAGAATCGATCTTTTTCTTTTCTTTACCATAGTATTAAGCTTAAATACTGAATTAGTTATTATATGATCATCGATATTTTTATATCGATATACGTCAATCGCTGGCCGTGGCTTACACGACTACGAAATTAATCTCGATTAAGTCACGTTCAAAGGAATTGCTTTTAAAAGCGTGTTTCTGGAATATAACAGTTTCTTACCGTTTGACCTTCCCGATAAAGGTGAACCATTATCATATAACATTTTACAAATATAAGTAACTGTCTTGATGGTAATTAATTCAATGAATGTATGAATAAATGAGTATGCAGAGGAATTTAGAAAACAAGTAGTTGACAAAATGATCGAAATGAAAGAATTAGCAGATAAAACCGTGAATGAATGTTGGAATGAGATGGCGGGATGCATTAGACGTGTAGCAAAAGAAGTTTTTGGACAGTCAAAAGGTAAAAGAAAAATTGATAAAGAGACATGGTGGTGGAATAAGGAAGTACAACAGGCACTAAAAGATAAGAAAAATGCATTTAAAGAGTGGCAAAAAGTAGATGAAAGTAATCAAACCGATAAGCATAGTAAAATAACAAAATATAACGAAACCAAACTAAAAGCTAAAAGAGCTGTGGCTATTGCAAGAGCCAATGCTCAAGAATCTTTATATAAAACACTGGAAAGTCCAGAAGGTACGCAAAAGATATATAAAATTTCAAAAGCAAGAGAAAAAAGAGGAAAAGATATAAATTACGTTAATTGTATAAAAGATAGTAAGGGGAAAGTATTGTCAGATAACGAAGAAATTAAAAAAAGATGGGAAAGATATTTTGAAAACCTAATGAATGAAGAGAATAATTGGAGTGGAGTGTTGGAAGATGTTCCATTGAATATGGGAGTTGTTAGAGAGATAGGCATAGAAGAAGTACAAAAGGCTGTCCAAAGTATGAGAAACGGTAAATCGGTTGGACCAGATGAGATACCAATAGAAGTGTGGAAGTTTCTGGATGTGGATGGATGGACGTGGCTGTCTTTGTTCTTCAATAAGTTGTTACAAGAAGAGGCGATCCCTGACGAATGGTGTATCAGTTCGCTGGTGCCTATTTTCAAAAACAAGGGTGATGTACAGGACTGTAACAGTTATAGAGGAATAAAGCTCATGTCACACAGCATGAAAGTATGGGAGAAGATTGTTGCTAGACGAATGAGAGAAGAGACGAATGTGACAGAGAATCAGTTTGGGTTCATGCCAGGACGTGGAACAACGGATGCCATATTCTCACTTCGCCAACTTTGCGAAAAGTACAAACGAGTACATAAGAACTTGCATATGGTGTTCGTTGATCTGGAGAAGGCATATGATAGGGTACCCCGTGAAGTCTTGTGGTGGGCTTTGAAAGAGAAAAGAGTGCCTGGGAAATACCTGCGTCTTATCCGTGCTATGTACGGTAGAGCAACTACATACGTTCGCTCCGCAGCCGGCGAAACTAACAAATTCAATGTGGGCGTAGGTTTGCATCAGGGATCGGCTTTAAGCCCTTTTTTGTTCCTCCTGGTAATGGATGCACTGACATCAAACATACAAGAGGAAGCACCCTGGTGCATGCTGTTTGCCGATGACATTGTGCTTGTTGGAGAGGATGGAGCTGAGGTACAGAGAAGGCTAGAAATATGGCAGGAAAAACTGGAAAACGCAGGGTTGAAGATCAATAGGACCAAAACAGAACATCTGTTCTGTGATTTCGGGGATCCATCCAGTTTTTCTTCGATTGTCTTAGATGGTGTTTCCCTTCGAGTCTGCTCAGATTTCCGTTACCTCGGCTCTATCTTCCAAAACGACGGCGGCATTGACCGAGATGTTACTAGCAGGATAAATGCAGGTTGGATGAAGTGGAGGCAGGTCTCGGGAACAATTTGCGATGCCAGAATGCCCCTTAAACTAAAGGGGAAGATTTATAAGACGATCGTAAGACCTGTCATCCTGTATGGATCAGAGTGCTGGGCCACCAAAGGGGAGAATGAAAGGAAATTGCATGCAGCGGAGATGCGAATGTTGAGATGGATGTGTGGAGTGACAAAATTGGATAAGATTAAGAATGAGTATATTAGAGGAAGTGTGAAAGTAGCACCAGTGAACGAGAAGTTAAGGAGTGGAAGGTTAGCCTGGTATGGACATGTAATGAGAAGGGAGGATAGCCATGTATGTAAGAGGGTTCTAAATATGATGGTAAGCGGCAGGGCCGGGAGAGGGCGACCAAAAAAAGTGTGGATGAATTGTGTGAAAGAGGATATGTGTATTAAGGGTGTGAATGTAGAAATGACAGCGGATAGAGTGAAGTGGCGAAAGGAAACATGCTGTGCCGACCCCACCTAGTGGGATAAGGGCAAGAAAACAACAACAACAATGTATGAATAAATTCATCAGGTATTTGTAAAAGAGTTTCTAATGTGGGGAATGTGTAAAATAATCATATCTAGTAGCAGTTCGACTTGACTTTTTAGGCTATAATGAGACCGACTGACATCTCCTCTGAGAAACGACATAGAGTAATGACATCAGTTACGGCCATAGACTAGCTGCTTATAATAGACAACACGAGGACAGACTAGGCACATATAACAGAACTGTGCTTTGAAAACTCTTTATTAACTATTGACAGACTATACTGTTGATCTTACTTTTACTTCATTTTGTATTCATCAGCTCCAGCTTAGACTTGTAGATGCTAAAAACTTATAAATGATATATTCATAATACAGTTTCAAATTTCTAACACTAATTAGTCACATCCATGATTTTTAATACATACGTAGCACCACGACTCATTCCCGTAGGGGTAGGCAGTGACTACGTCCTTCCACTTGCCACGACCTGGATTTGGTCCTGGAACGTTCGTCTTGATCTTCCTCTTCCAAATTTTCCATTCACTCTTGACTCATAAATCCTTTTAATCAGTCTCCTTTCATTCTCTACGTGCCCAAACCATCTAAGCATACCTTTCTCAATTTTAGTCACTACATCTTCTTTTATACCACAACGTTCTCTTATCACACTATTTCTTACTTTGTCTTACACACAGTTTCAATCCTCTCAAACTTCTCAACGCTCTCGTCTCTAGAGTAGTGTTCGCTCAGGTTCCTACACGCCGTCTGGTTCGTCTCCAAACACTGAACAAATTCATGCACATAGCAGTGGGCGCCCGCTGGTTCATGCGCAACGTCCATCTCCACAGAGATCTCGACCTCGTAACGGTCAACAGTCATTTCAAAATGCTCTGCGTAGACTACTTCAAGAGAGCCATCAGTCACCCCAATCATCTTATAAGAAATGCCGTCTCTTATGGAATTAGATTCAACATCCTACCTAGGAAGAGGCGGCCCAAATACGTCGTTGACGACCCAAAAACTAGATTACTATTCCCAACGCTTCTTACACCATCACACATACACAGCGTTTTCGCCGGCGAAGACGAAATCCCTGCTATCGGACGCACCCCGGCCGCGGCTCCCAGTTGCGGATCCATGGGCGTCAAGAATAAGCATCTGTCATTTACCCTTTTCAGCAGCAGCAAACGTTGTTCTAAGCCTAGGTCCGATCCTCACAGAAGCCGCCCTTAAAGCAACGTTTCCCCCACGACGCAGCAGGGCCTTTCCATGGGCCCACCCCTCGACGGATCTTCTACGCTCGCCAACCCTCTCGGTTACGCTGTAAAAGCCATTAGGGCTAACAGCCACTATACACTTCGGAAAAAAAATCTCGTCTCTAACGTATTTATTTTACTTTTGTGCTTCTTCTGCCATACCCATCTTTCATTACCATACATAAGTGTGGCACCAAGACTACTCTATACACATCCAGTCTGGCCCTTTGAAACACCATCTGGCTATTCATAAAGGCTGCTTTTATTTTACCATCTTTCGTACATTCACTCTCGTTTCAATATCACTTTCACATGTTCCATCTTTTAGAATTTTTAATGAAATAAATATATTTCTGCTGAGAAACAAATGAAGTTATTAAATATTATTGCATCGAAAAAGTCAACGAATGAAATTAATGTGTAGACCGTGGGATTCAAAAGATTTGGATTGTTTGGGAAGTCTTTTAAGACATACAACGTTGGCACATTGAAAGGCTATTGCTATAACTTAATAAAACAGGTACTCGACGTTTTTCCTAAATTACCAAAATTATACCTTTTTTCACAGTAATCATATTACTAACCATTGTTTTAGTTAACAATACGTATAAATAACTACAACATGTAATTCACTTTATCACACATAAAAGTTTCTTGTCGATTATTTTGAGCGTAGTGGAATTTATTTTGATGGAAACTAAAAAAAACTGTTCCTTTAAACTTTAAAGTAGGTAATGTGACCTCTGTCGTTGTCCTTCGATTATTCAGTGTTTGGAATAAAATGACTAAAAATACCTTTCTTGTTCCAGGTAAGCGAAAACTTGTATATTCTGGAGCTTTTTCTTCCATTTGTTAAGGTAAGGACAACATTTATTGCTTAGAAAATAAGAACAAGTAAAGTTTAGGAGCAATTTTATTAAGTAATTTATTACTTTAAGAAATCTACTCCCGTTTGCCTTGTTTAAATGATAAACATGATTAAATATAGTGTATATTGAAATACATTTAGCCCCTAATTATGGGCAGAATAATCTAGTAACAGAAAGGTTTTCAGTTAAATTTTACACAGCATTGAATAATAGGTAATGCTGAATTCTCTGACTTAGATGAAATCGTACCTGGAACCTCTGCCAACGAAGCATCTGCAGGTATATTTATATTTTACATAAAAGGCCTCTGTCACTATGAATTCCGAAAGTACTCAACCGATTTCAATGTTTTTTTTTCGTTGTTACGGTATATGACGGGTTTCATTTTATTTTATATTTAAAAAAATATTACATTTTTTTAAATCGACACATGCGAGATCTGCTCTCAATAATTATATGAACATCAAATGGAGGACCCCGTACTTTAAATCCCACATTTAATTGTACAACGACGATTTCACACGAGACTGCTCATCTTTGTGTAAATAAATATATGTCTTCTAAGTGTGTACGAGACTGAATTCCTCCTGAACAGCTAGACTGACTTTAAATAGCTATATATAGGATAGTTCTGTCTTCAAGTCGTTTCAAGATATTTATATAGACAATTCAATCCGATAAACATTTCCATTGTACCGGGATTACTCGTACGACACCGTCGCGAAAATATAGTTTCTATAATAATGAAAAACAGGGGGAAAAAATGTTCATTTAGTATTATTATATTTCATTTCAAATTGTTGCAGTACTACTTTTAAATAGGAGGGCGTTATGGCGGCTAACCTCTGTACTTTCTATTGTAATAAATATTCGCATTTCCCTCTTTATGCGGTTTGTTCTCTAGTTATGTAGGTGGTTTGGGCTCGTCTATGTTATTGAGAAATCCTTTCATTATCATTACATTCTATGAAAGTTTTCTCGTTAACCTTATTACTTTAGTTGTTATAATTTATTTATTTACTAAAGGCTTACCCACTCATAATTTTAAATGCAGAGAATACAAATTATTAAGTTTGACCTACTGGAGTAGAACCGCTGGAAAGTGATTTAAATTCATCTAAATTACTTTCGCAAAGCCGTAGGAAACAGGTTACTAATGCAGCGTAGGCATTATTACATCCTCGCGCCTTTGAACTTTGAGACGGATTCTTCCGGGATATCAGGGAGGAATAAGCAAGTGATCCCCGGATCTCCCACTGACATATGCGAGAGAGGGTTCTTCTGGATCTTAATGTGTACTGTCGATATGCGAAGTGCAAAAGAAAATTACTTGTAACTGAAAACACCTTAGCTATGCCATACTCTACTACTCAATAATAACAGATTTCACATAATATCGGGTGTATATCAGTTTCTTTAAAAATATGCTAATTAGCGAGTTGTTTTGTATGTTATCATATTTAGTTAGTCCACAACAAGTAGTTTATTTTTAAAAGAAGTAAAGCTGTTGATTCCAATATTAACTAGCCAAACTGAACAGTGTTTTCGTTTATGTTACATAAATAAGATGATACAAACACAATTTTAAATTCACACTTATACATACATAAAATGTTCCACTGGACACACCATAATTTCACTTATTCTATGATAATTTACAGATAAAGTTATTAAGAGGAAAACATAATAAATAAGTGACGATATGTTTATGAACAAGTGATATTTTAATTTGCCACTACTCATTTAATAAACTACTTCTCATAAAATATTAAATAAAAATATTTCATAAACAAAATTTAATAAATAATTTATAAAGTTGACAAAAAATCACGTGGCATTTTTATTCGTGATTTGAGATTTAAACATATCTTCCTTTTTCCCTGCCTCTAAGTCTCGGAAATGTAAAGTTTAGATTTGTATAAATATAAACAAGACTTAAAAATTAGTTTGCCAAAGAAGTTTCACTTCTACATGTGTACCTCGTACACATGCACTACTTTTAATTTCACATTCATCGCGCGTTTTTGATGATACATAAATTGTTCTTGTTAAACCCTTTGTTTATTGTATCTGTTTGGATATTTATGCCCTTACGAATAACCCATTGTATTATCATTATAAAATAGTCGACAATAGATAGCAATTTGCTGCTTCACCGCTCAAGAGGGCGAGGTATATCGCGAAACAATTGAACGACCCACCCTCCATTGTGATTGCGAATGTCACACATATGTAGTCATTTACCTTAATATCTTGATATGGGTTTGACTAATGAAAGTGATTTATACACAATATATATATTTAGGTTTACTATAGCTAAGTCAAAAATGGAACTTCGTACCATACTCTCTTCGGCAACCAACGACCCATTATGTAGATATTATTAAGAGAAAATGGCCTCATACCAGTTTACCGTACTATTTAATTTAATTTAGACTGAGTCTTCATTTACATTAATTGTGTCGAAATTAAAAAAATGTGCGTGAAACGATGTACACGTGAAGGAAATGAACTTCTATGGCTTATAATGTATTAAATTCTTCTAAACTAATAGTATAACGTGGAAATATTTGTGTTTTTGTGTGTAAGTATGTATGAATGTAACTTTTACACACAAAAACTAGACCGATTCCAATTTTTTTTTCACCATTAGAAAGCTACATTTTTACTGAGCGACATAGACTATATTATTTTCTCAAAAAAAATTGAGTTTCCTAATAAAAATGAATTAATGTAACCCAAGGTGTGAACCAAAAAATCTGTCATCGCGTGTGCTGCGGAAACTATTGATAATAGAACAAAAAAATGTTCTACATTATTATAGAACGTATTAATATCCACAAAAAAGTCCACGATGTATGACCTACTACTGTAGTTATGCCACTATAACTACGTCTTTTCATTTTAAAATTTATTAAAAGTGCCGACAATATTCAAACCATATTATTATTAACTTTAATCCTTAACTTTTTACACATTTTATTAAAGCCCGTTTCAATACCCTTTAAATACTTTTTAAATTATTGAAATCAGATATTCCATTCAAAAGTTATAACGAATTTAAGAATTTCAATGTAAGAAAAAAGTTTGCCTTATATACTTTAGACCAAATTTTAAACTGTATCTCTTAAATCTTTACAAAACATTCCTTTGGTTAAAAATCTATAAACGTTTTTAAAAGTAGTTTCAAAAGCAAACAATTCCGTATCGTTAACAAGTATAATATCCCAAATCACAACAGTTTTATAAATAAACGCTAAAACACTATCCCATTTGTTAAATTACACACTTAAACAACATAAGTACACTCGTTTAACAACAAAAAGAAATTACCAACGATCGTAGTTCTTAATACCGTGTGATAGAGTTTATATTAGTATATTTTTTGCAAGTGGATGCTCGCGTCGAATTACATTAGGCTGGTTCACTTGACGGCCAATGAGTAATGGTACGATGAGATCACTTTCAAATGGTGCTAATTTAAACCACCCGACAACCCTGAGAGTCGTTACAATAACTTGGCTTGTATCTGAACACTACCAATGGGAAAAAATCTTAATCCAGAAAATTTAATGTAACCAAACAAGCTATTGATTTATTTAGGTAAGGATGATATTGGATAGATTCGGACCCTTCGTAAGGGTGCATAAAATTGCTTAGATCCCCACCCCTCTTAAAAGTGTCAATTTTTTTATGGATATGTAACAAGTTTTCATTTATATATTAAAACGTGAAGCAAAAACTTTATATCGCATTTTACAAAAATTGCGCGGGCGAAGTATAAATTTCCCACACCTATAGTTTTTATAGAGAACGAGTGCAGTGTGCTAATATTTTTAAATGATACATAGAAAATTCATTAAATCAATAAAACTTCAACTTTACATAATACTACCATCTGTCATTCGCTGACGTCAATGTCAAAAGCGCTAAGGAGGTTACGTTATAAAATAAAGTAGCTGCTTCACCGCCATGCCGTTTTAACGACAACAAAAAAGGAAATTTCAAAATTGATATTGTCAAAGTCTCCTGTGTGTCTTTTCCACTTACGTGACATTGGCAGAGTGCGCAGTGCTGTTCTGGCACTACTATATGCCAAAATTTTAATAATAATAATAATAAGTTACTATAGTGGTTAAGTTTACTTGAAATTTCTGATGTTATATGTATTAAGTGCATTATGTCTATGTAACTTTGTTAATTTATGTTTTCATAATAACAAAAACAGATTATCAAAAGAACTATCGAATTGATCCGACCGTACACGCGTGACACTAACGTAGAGAAATAGGATTTCATTTTTTGATTATAAACTTTGATAATAGAGCCTTAATAATGTTGAAACTTGTAATTTATATTTCTTATGTCGGAATTTCGGCCGCTTGGTGACCACTAGTTATTTTAACTGCTCTTAATTTCTTTGTTATTGTTTATATTCGCCTTATTCTTAAGCGCCATCTATTTGGTGACGTAGAAACTTTATCACGGCAACACGTAGTCTCGACATTGACCGCTAGATGGTAGTAGTATTACGTGTTATGAATGACGCTAGCGGTAAACGAACGTTCTTGACTTAGCCACTGAGTTCATACGAACGCCGGCACAACACTGGAAATCGTGCCGTAGATTGAACTCGCGTGCCAACGTTACCTTGGTTACATTTTATACATAATAGACATGCTTCTAATACGATACACTATTGAATAAGCCTATATAATATGATAATTACATATCTATTACCAATATAAAATATCATTCGTATGTCTTAACTATAATTAATTACCCTTTGTGCGAGTTATACAATAATATTTATGAGTTTTTTAGTGGATGAAATTATTAGTGGATTTTATATTTATTTCTTTTAAAAAGTTTGGTAATAACGATCATAGGTCTTTTTAAAAATTGTTTAAAGTAAAATTTCTTATTATAATAGGTTCGCAATACTTTCGATAGATGGCGTTATCTGTTAAGTTGTTTGTAAGAAACTTGAAGATAAGCTTCCATTTCATACATATAAATTTATAATTTTGATTTCTTATTTTGCAATAATTAGAATATAACCGCATTGAAGGGACCATATATTTTTATAAATCGATAATTTTCGTCTGTTTTTTTTTAAGCTGTCTCCTTTTTCGCTAAAACAAGTAAACGATGGGTCGTTATAGCCGATGCGTATTGATAAAATTTTGTTGTCCTAAGCGATATGCCGTTGTATCCGATGTCGTTATAGACGGTGTACTAGTTTATACAGAGATTCGGCCGCGACTTTTCCAATCGATTGGTACATACGTACAGCTAGTTATAAACAAAGATTTTAAAGAGCAATTGTAAATGGAAATAATATAATTCGGTAGTTATGGTTTTTTTTTAATACCTATCATATTTCGAATAAAATTTTAATACTGTGAACAAATATGAGAAAATAGAGCCTAAATAAGTTTTTATTTATTAATTTATAGTGTCCTTAAAATAGGAAATCTTAAATAACCATTTATGTAAATGGATTTTCTTTACAAATCTGTTGACTGAATAAATTTTCCTTTTAATATTAACTCATTACAGCTACGTATTAATTTCTATTTATCTCCATAAAATTGTAGTAACTATATTGCAGCTATTAAATTATTTGCTGCAAAACAGATTACTAATATTATATATGAACACCACCATATAATTACAAATAATATCAGTGTCACGTCTTTGTGAATTATTTGCTGGGAAATTATGATGTTTCACTATTTATTTCAAAGAAGCTATACAACGCGTTTTTAACCGTGTAGTTCTCGAACCTGTAAGAATATAGAGACGCCCGTTCTTAGTGAGAAGCTACGTCACAAATGGTATATGTATATATATTTCAAGTCAATCTGGCGACTTGTTTTTACTCATTTAAAAATTCACGCAACATCTGCCAGTGAAAGTCTTGTCTAAATCGGTCCAGCCTTTTCAGAGATATAGACCGACTAACAATTTTAATGTAAATTTTTGAAGTAATACTCATTTTTACGGATAACACGGGTGATTAACGTAACGAAAATGTGCAGCGTTTTATATGCTATTTCGTTTGAAGGTTAGGAAGTTTTAATATGTACGTATAACATTTTTGTCATTTAATCATTGAATACACTATTTTTCAAAACAAAAAGTAATTAATAATTTCTAATATTGACAAAAAACACGTGGCATTTTTATTTACCATTTTCCAAACTTTTAATATTTTAATGACAATTACATTCCTAGCATATCTCCCTTTTTCCAACCCTCTAAGTCTCCGAAATCTAGTTTTAGATTTGTATAAATATAAACAAGATTTAAAAATTAGTTTGCCAAAGAAGTTTCACTTCTGACATGTGTATTTTTAATAAAAATTTTTAGAATTTCTTCAATATACTTATCATACTCGTTTACTCCATAATAAATAACTGTAATAATTTATTTATTTATTAATAACGTTTCCCAATAAAACTTGCGACAAAAAACTCCTTCTAATTACTTTCGTGTTATTTGCATGTATACTATTTAATTATATAAAAATTCCCTGTTAAAGTTATTGTAACTTTCATTATAAAAACCCTGTTACTTTTTCACTATCGTATATGTTAGTGTATTTACAAAAATAAGAACGGTTTGTAGATTTATACAAATAATTCAGAAATCAACAGACGTTTTTAATTTAATTACATATTACAGAATTACAACGCGAAGAAAACAGTAGAATACAATTTACACCACCTTGATTCACTTTCCCCTATTCGCTTTCACTGTATAGAGAACATCTATGTATAGGAGTTAATTAAACTTAGATGTTATTATAAGTAATACACTCGTGGAAATGCAGTTATATCACTTTCCTATGGTTAAGAGATTAAAAACTCATTTGTAATTCTAAGGTCAGTTAATGTGATGGATTTTCTTCATTCACTTAACAATGAAATAACTTCGGAAACAATCTATGATGAATCGGTACGGGTTTATCTAGAAAAGACTTAATATTTAGCTTGATTACTATAAATCGTTAAAAATAGAAACAAAACTTCAAAATGCAAAACTTTCTCCTATAATATTAGAAAAGAGATTTATTTGAAACTAGCAGACTTCGTTCTGTGAAAAAGATTTGGAATTTGCCAGATTTCAGTTTTACGAACGATTTTCGAAATGAAATTACAGCAGTACTAAATATCTATAGCTCTTACATTTTGTGACTATTCAATTGATTTTGAACTTTGTGCAGCGGTAATATAGAGCAAATTTACTCTTTGACGTTAAGAACACACCTACAATGCTTAGACAACGGTAAGTACTTGTAATTTATTATGAACTTTATTGAATAGCAATAAAGGTCAAATTGACTCTTTAATTGAAATTTTAGTTATAAAACGTCTGTATGGGAAATGAAATGAATTTTTTATTTGCTTGAACATGGGTACATAAGTTCGTCTTACATATTAATATTTATTCCAACATATTCTGCTATTTCTAGCATGCAAATATTTCATTATTTAAATAACACATTTCAACGCACCATTATCATGTAATTTTTTAAACACCTATACACAACATTTGACACTCTGGAGTTCGACTCAGGATACGTTATTTTCTTTAGATCGAGATTTTTAAATTCGTTATATCTTTTGAATGGAATATCCGATTTTAATAATTTAAATAGTATCTTACAGGTACTGAAATTTTAATAAATAGGATAAGGATTAATACAATTGTATGAATAATATTTGATTATTGTCGGCACAAATTTAAAAAAGTAGTATTAGTGGCATAATTACAGTAGTTGGACATGTTTTTTCCGGGACTTTTTTATAGACATTAATATTGCCTATAATATTATAGAACATTTTTTTGTTCTATCGTCAATAGTTTTTGCAGCACAAGCGATAACAATTTTTTCTTTCGACCTTGGGTATATTAACGCATTTTTATTAGGGATCCCTTTTTTTGAGAAAGCAATATAGCTTATGTTGCTCAGTGAAAATGCAGCTTCCTAATGGTGAAAATATTTTTGAAATTCGTCCAGTGGGTTTTGTATGATAACGTTACAAATCGTACATACATAAACACTAATGTTTCCTGTTTATAATATTAGTTTAGATGATCACATAAAATAAAGTACAATATTTCATATTATATACACACCGGCATATTTAGCGGTACATAAAAAAAGAATTGATATCAGTATCATATAAGGTACTGATATCAAACCTTTATTTTTTTTATGTTCCTCTAAATATGCCGATGTGTATATATCAAAAATCTTTCCACATTTAACATCAAATGTAGTATCGGTTGCTATCTTCCTAAAGATATAGAGTTAAAGTGAATTTTCTCCTCTTCATAATGATGTCATCTTTGCACATGGTGATTAATGCCTGCGTCGTTCATCGTTTATAAATTGTACTCGGACGTTATCCGTCGATCTCTAATTGGAGGAATTGTTACAATTTATGTAATCATGTCTTTTGTACAATGAATTGAGCAATTAGCAGAACACTGTACTTCGTAAAGAAGTAATAAAAGAACACAAATTGTTTCCAATAAGACTTCGATTTCCGCTCTAGGACTGAATATTTAAGGTTGTTAAACTTTATTCTTTTCAACGCGGTGACATTAAATATGTAATTAGTATAAGGCTTTGAAGGATCTAACAAAATTAACACTTAAAATGTAAATATCTACTTAGAACATAATTGTAAGTACGGGCTTACACTAGGATTCACTAGGATTCATTACAAATAAACTGATGTATTGCACTGATTGGCTGAGTTAGATTATGCTCACCAGTGATAGGGAGTGGAGGGCAGTGGCCCCGTTCTGTGAAAGTGGTATTTCGTTGAAGGAGACACAAGAGCAGCATAGGGAGATCGCTCCTTTACTACGATGCAGGAGGTTGGAAGGTACGAGGCGTGAATTTGCGCTTCTCTTTCCTCCTTCTTAAGTTTCTCAGAGGAATCTTCCGGAGTGCCAGGGTAGATTGCGTCTACCGATCCTCTGGTGCTCCACAAATGATGCGGAGGGTATCGCTGGATTTTAGTGGGTATTCTGGTTTGCCAGTGAGTCCCACACTCCACATAAGATTTTACTCTGATCGGGATGCGTAAAGGCAATTCGTAGCGTAAAAAAAACTCACGAGAATCCAGAGGAACCGATACATTCTTGGAGAGACGTATCAAGGGCTAGTTCGCACATTTCAACATGACTAAGAAACAGTGTCTAATTCTAAAATGTATGTTTATCGACATGCCAAGGTACAAAGAATATGTACAACGAATAAAAATGGGCGAAAACAATATATGCGGGCAAAGTATTACGTAAACGTAACTAACAAACTGTGTGGTCTAAATGGAAAACAGACGTCTTATTGTTTCTATTTATTCCCGGGTTTTACGATTTAACGTAATGCAACTGCACGTTTTAACACGGAGCTCTGAAAATGTAAGGGGGACGATACATTTTCATAATATTGTGGACATATAAATGGAAATCAGAATTTTTTTCAACGATATTTTTAACAGGCTACGAGATGATAGCTTATATAATGTAAACACCAAAACGTTTAAGTGATAAATGAAATGATAAGAAATTGTATTAATAGAATTATCACCGTGCCATCAATGACGGTAGACCTTAGAAGACGAAAAGGCTGACTTGCTTTAAGCAATATAATACATTTTGACACTGGAAAGCAAACACGTGGTAATCCACATAATATTTATTTAACAAAACATTAGGATATTGCTTAGCAACAAATTATAAATATAGTATCTAAAAATGATTATAGTCGACAATTACCGAAGTTATATTTTTATGTTTTCATGAATTTTGAATTTCGTGATTACTTCGTGTTGGCTTTCCAGCGTTGATATAAGCAAAATTCATAATATACATAAGTAGTTTTAGAAAATAAAAGCCTAAAGGAAAGACACTATTACAACAAGTAAAGTTCTAATTTTAAGCGTTTCCTTTCTATCTATAAAATACAATTTTAACACCTTTTTTTTTTTTGAATCGTTATTTTGATTTCCATATATTTTAACAACTATATATATCCAATTTCTCTTTGGAAACTCAATTGATTCTAAAGTATCTACATACAATTATTACCTCTTCTAAACTTCTATTTATCAGACTATTTAATAATAAATTTATAAAAACAAAGGCAAATCAGTAACGTATATCTATATTAGTGAATTTGTTGCTTTAAAGTCATAATCTCGTGATTAAGCAGGGGTCTATATTTCTATGGGAAAATTCCGCTAGCATTTCCTATTAAGTTGCCTTTTGTACTATTATTTGCTTTGCAGTAATGAACGTTTAAAATACACAGAGACCTAATAATATATTTTAAATGCAGGACAATATGCCACCGCATGAGGGAACGACATGAAATATTAATCTATTCAATGTACATTTTGTATGCTGATTGATTTTATATGTACTTATGAATGGACATTACGATCTACCGGAAGCGTTCTTTGATCAACCATATATGCCGTAAGATCAGTTAACAAAGTTTATTCACAACATTTCTATATGGAACTAATACAATGTGCTTACGATTAACATTTCATTTTGTACATATATATTACGTAGCAAATATTTTAAAACGAAAAAAAAAACTGAACCAAAACCAACGCTTCTTTTATAAAGTGTTGAAATTCAATTAAAACATGTAATATAATATAGATTAATTACTACACCATTTCGCATAAACTTATCAAACCTTTAACGTTAGCTTTCAATAAATGGCATGGCACAATATTTCGCAAAATGAATTTAACTACTGAATTAATATTTGTCAGTCTGAAACTAGTCAACCGATTTTTGTGATTTACTTTTATTTTGCAAGATTTGTTCCAACTTAGGACATTGTTTATATTTATACAAATCAAAAAGTTAGACGGAGGGTAAAATTATATGTCTGGAATTTAATGAATTTCATTGACATGAAAATATTAAACGTGTCGAAAATTAATACAAATAAATTATTGAAATCTCAAATGATGAAGTTTAAATAAAAATGCCACGTGCCTTTTATCAATATTAGAAATTATTAATTTAAATTGGTTTTTTAATTTAAGATATAGAAAAGAGAATTTAGGAAGTATTTATATATTTTTTTTAAATAGTATATTAAATTATTAAATGCGAGTGGCAAATTAAAATGCCACATGTAATTTGTAAATATTAAAACTATCTAATCTTCAATGGAATTGGCATAAAAAACACTGCACACCTCGTGATACTAATCACGCGTTTCATGCGTAAAAAAATTACCCTCATGCGCCTAAAGAAATTTCACTTCAAAAATTACCCAGAGGTCATCGAGTTCTGCTGTCAACTAAATAATATAAATAACGTAATAACGTCGCAAGTAATTGGACTAATCAACCAATATATATTATATAAAGAAAGTTAAGTAGCAGCTCATTAACGTCCCACTGCTGGGCACAGGTCTTCTCATTTAGAAAAACTAATAGTACGTATTGATAAATATATATCCAAAGGCTCACACAAAAGCAACGGTATATCGAAATTGCAATACACATCGGTTTTATTGCACTGCGTTGCAGAACGTTGTCAGTGGACACTCGGCATTATGGGACAATAAAGGAGAACATAAAATTTAATGTCACGAGGAATATGGAGACTAAGTTCGCTGAGAAAGATACGAAAACCGTCTCGGACACACCATTACAATGAAATATTATATCCCACCAAGTGTTCCACTGAAAACGACTCATTTTGACACTTAGGTCAGCAAAAATATTATCACGTCTTCAGTTTCCGTTTATGGCTATCTATGAGTTCACCTTAACATTATAGTTTAGAAATGTTATTTAAATAACACATGTAAAACTGCTGGTTTATAATTTTATTTACGTTTTCGAATATATTGGTGTATTAGGTTATTACAGCATCTTTTGAAATCAAACTTTTCAATCATCGAATATACCAATTTTCTCATTTTATTTCCAAGTCACATTCTTATTATCAAAAAGTAAAGTACAAAAGTACAAAAAAACTAAAGTACAAAAGGCTGTCCAAAGTATGAGAAACGGTAAATCGGTTGGACCAGATGAGATACCAATAGAAGTGTGGAAGTTTCTGGATGTGGATGGATGGACGTGGCTGTCTTTGTTCTTCAATAAGTTGTTACAAGAAGAGGCGATCCCTGACGAATGGTGTATCAGTTCGCTGGTGCCTATTTTCAAAAACAAGGGTGATGTACAGGACTGTAACAGTTATAGAGGAATAAAGCTCATGTCACACAGCATGAAAGTATGGGAGAAGATTGTTGCTAGACGAATGAGAGAAGAGACGAATGTGACAGAGAATCAGTTTGGGTTCATGCCAGGACGTGGAACAACGGATGCCATATTCTCACTTCGCCAACTTTGCGAAAAGTACAAACGAGTACATAAGAACTTGCATATGGTGTTCGTTGATCTGGAGAAGGCATATGATAGGGTACCCCGTGAAGTCTTGTGGTGGGCTTTGAAAGAGAAAAGAGTGCCTGGGAAATACCTGCGTCTTATCCGTGCTATGTACGGTAGAGCAACTACATACGTTCGCTCCGCAGCCGGCGAAACTAACAAATTCAATGTGGGCGTAGGTTTGCATCAGGGATCGGCTTTAAGCCCTTTTTTGTTCCTCCTGGTAATGGATGCACTGACATCAAACATACAAGAGGAAGCACCCTGGTGCATGCTGTTTGCCGATGACATTGTGCTTGTTGGAGAGGATGGAGCTGAGGTACAGAGAAGGCTAGAAATATGGCAGGAAAAACTGGAAAACGCAGGGTTGAAGATCAATAGGACCAAAACAGAACATCTGTTCTGTGATTTCGGGGATCCATCCAGTTTTTCTTCGATTGTCTTAGATGGTGTTTCCCTTCGAGTCTGCTCAGATTTCCGTTACCTCGGCTCTATCTTCCAAAACGACGGCGGCATTGACCGAGATGTTACTAGCAGGATAAATGCAGGTTGGATGAAGTGGAGGCAGGTCTCGGGAACAATTTGCGATGCCAGAATGCCCCTTAAACTAAAGGGGAAGATTTATAAGACGATCGTAAGACCTGTCATCCTGTATGGATCAGAGTGCTGGGCCACCAAAGGGGAGAATGAAAGGAAATTGCATGCAGCGGAGATGCGAATGTTGAGATGGATGTGTGGAGTGACAAAATTGGATAAGATTAAGAATGAGTATATTAGAGGAAGTGTGAAAGTAGCACCAGTGAACGAGAAGTTAAGGAGTGGAAGGTTAGCCTGGTATGGACATGTAATGAGAAGGGAGGATAGCCATGTATGTAAGAGGGTTCTAAATATGATGGTAAGCGGCAGGGCCGGGAGAGGGCGACCAAAAAAAGTGTGGATGAATTGTGTGAAAGAGGATATGTGTATTAAGGGTGTGAATGTAGAAATGACAGCGGATAGAGTGAAGTGGCGAAAGGAAACATGCTGTGCCGACCCCACCTAGTGGGATAAGGGCAAGAAAACAACAACAACCGTCGGTATACTACGTAACATCTATCTATACAGAATCTTATGCGAGTAATTATAATTAGCTGGAAGCTAAGTCCAAATCTTTCACAAAAAGCACCTTTTAAGTATTATATAAACATCATTGCTTCTTAACATACTCGAACACGATTTAATTTTCTCTTATTGCTACGTACTATTATTTCAAATTTTTTTCATTTAATCTCATCCCTATCTATATTAATTTATCTTTCCAAACATATGTAAAAGTTCAATTTATGGAAACGTATCATTGCATCAGAAATAAGAAATTTATTTCTCAATATTATTTCATTATTTAGTACAACTAAATTACCGATTACACAGCCGTGTTTTAATGCTTATAAATGATTTTCTTATGGCATCAGCGCCATAGCCTTAAGGCAAATAAACTGGTTATGATCCTTGACATTTAGACGTGACTAACAAAAAAAACCAACATCCAATTGATCAATGAGCTAGAGCTATTATAGTTTTAAGTGTAAAATGTTGACTTCCATAATTTACAAATGTCTTTTATTGAGTCAGAAAAGGCTTACGAAGATAAATTGTTTTACTTTAACAAAGTCTTCAATTTCCACAGGTCGCTTTGTATGAATGACGCAATCACATAATCCAAAAATTAGCATATTTTTAAATAACACAGCAGAATCCTAAATAGTTTTATGTGCATACATAAGTCACGCCTCATTCCCATAGGGGTTGGCAGAGACCACGTCCTTCCACTTGGCACGACCCTTGCATATCTCCTTCGTTTCTTTTATTCTCATTAAACCTTTCATACAAGTGCGTCGGTTTAGAGTACTTTTGACCTGGCCCTTATTTAAAATGTCCTGGATTTGGTCCAACGTCTTGGTCTTCCCCTTCCAACTTTCCCATTCACTCTTGAGTCATAAATTCTTTTTATCATTCTCCTTTCAGTCATTCTCTCTACGTGTCCAAACCATCTAAGCATACCTTTCTTAATTTTAGACACTACATTTTCCTTAAACCACAATCTCTTATCACACTATTTCTTTTTTAATTTCCTTGTGTTCAAATTTAATACACAAATCGGTCCCAGTCAAAATGACGCTGTCAACACAACATATCACTTGTCATTGGATTATTTTAACAACACACATGGTGCGTACTTGCGTTGTCTGCAGATGCCCTAGATTCTATTATATTTTGTAATTTGTCTAAATCTGGGCTGGTGGAATGCTTGAGAGGTAAATTACCGCTTTCCATCTTAGCCTGTATCATCACTTACTATCAGGGGATGAGTACATGCCAAGCGCTAACTTGCCAGCAATTAAAAAGATATATATCATTTAACCATATAACCAATAACAATGGCGTATCAAAGTTTCTAGTGCTATTCGTGCCGAAACAAGTTCGTTGAAAACAATAAAATTAGGCAGAAAAAACATCGAATATCTCAAACACGTGTTTCGTCTTCGTAGGCCCAGAGGCCCTGCTTCTCAGTGAATTGAATATCACTTGAGGACCGTTTGAAGGTCAGAGCCACTCCATTGAACAAATATTAATATCTAAAGTCAACAATTTGTTCGACGCCTATATCTACCCCATCTTTTGAGTGCTTTGCTTACAGTGAAGTTATTTCGGTATGCGTTAGCCGATTGCTAAAAGAATGTGTTACTTTGTTGCTATTGATTTTGCGTTTTATTGCAATTAAACCAAAAGCTTACGTTTAGTGTTGATACAATGTAAAATATAACACATGACGACATAAAATGGTTCAAACAAACAAGCAAACTAATCCCAAAGTATTTTATGATATGTTTAAAAAAAACAGACAGACCAATTAATAACCTCCTCCTTTTTTTTAAAATCGGTTAGAACTATCATTACAAGATATTTTGATGAAATATCGACAAAGTTTACATAGAGTGCAAATTCGGGGTATTTAATGCTACATTTAAAAAATATCATTGCAAAGTATTTGCATAAAATATCGTCAAAGTTTACGTAGGGTTGATAAGTACATTGAAATTCGAAATGAGAATTTGCGTTGCTAAGCCCGCAAACGTGTTTACATTAACGAGTAACTCGCACTCTGCTGAAGTGGTCAAACACTCTAAAAAGTTATCTTGAGAACACGATTATAGAGTAATATTGGTTATAAATTGTAAATATACCTAGTAGATTTTGTCCCCAAACAAACCTTCATCTCTTTAACGTACGTTTACTTTTACAAATATTTTTTTAAAGCCTCGCTTGCCCGAAGCCACGATGTTTACCTTTTTCCAGGGGGTCTTTGTCCTTGTATCATTAACTGAATAGTTGGAGCAATTGGTACTTTTAGCCTTGGCAATGAAACTTGCGCATCTTAATGCTATTTAATGCTTCTGCCTTAACATTCCATTGTATACTATATCCGTCCACGATAGCCTCAAAATCTGCTTATATTCTATAGATTGATCACGTAAAAAAGGGGTAAGTAGCAGGGTACTACCGTCAAACTGCTGAGCATTTTCACTCACTAGAAAGGAGAGAGAGTTTTTAGCACATAAAAATAGACCACTACGTTGCTCTCGAAATTACTACCAGGGTATGCAGGTTACCTCATGATGTTTTCCTTCACCGTAAAGCGCACAAAAGGATTGGGCACAATCGAGTAGGTAAGTTTCTTTTTATGAAGAGAAACTTAACAAAGCCTACCAAGAATTCAAACCTCTGATTTCTTTAAATGAGAAACCACGCGTACCACTTGGCTTACGTGGCCTTAGAAATTTATTGATCATCATTTATTTCTATAAATTGCTAAAACATTTGAAAATATTGCACAAAGCACTGTAAGAAGTTCGCAGTAAAGCATGTATGTATTCAACAACAAATTTACGGATTCCATTGACGTCATCTCCTAAATTCCTGATTTCATTGACAGTCAATGAGCCTTTTGCAGACGTCTGAAATTTATTGTGAAGCGTTTAACCTCTATTTATCACATAAACTTTTCTGATTCCACCCGATTTGAATCTTAATATTTCTTTAAATTATGTTTTACGATGGGTTTAGGTTTTTTATTGTGTCTAAATAAACACGATTTCCGTTTGTATTTCAAACTATTGAATACAAACCTTTTCAAATATTTTTTTCCATCAGATTGATGATTTGGACGTTTTCCTGAAATAGCTGGATTATTTATAAAGTTCCACAGCCTATTTAATGCAAAAAGCGCTCTAAATAAATTATATATTTTGACCTGCTCGATGGTCAGAAGAGGGAATTTGTGTAGTGATTCAGGCGTTATTTCGAAGAGTTTATAAAAAACTGCGTTTTGATCTTCAAACAGTAGTAAACAGCGATGCACAAGGTGATAGTACTCTTTTTGAGTTAAGTTACGAAAATTTTTCTGTCATTTCCACTGGCTCTGTCTATATTTGTGGTCACAGATTGTGGTTTAGTTCTATTTTATTAAAAATGAAGAGAAATCGTGATAAACAAACTTAAATTTTTAAATTAATAAAAATAAACTTTGACTGGTGAGTGGCTTTGGCCGTAGCTAGTTATCACCAGCAAAGATGTACCGCCAAAACAAAGAGATTTGTGTTCCGGTACCGATATGATGTTTACCTGGCCGAAGCCTCCTATCGATCCAGACTTCGACAAATTTGAATATGCAATTTCCTAATTTGACTGCGGGTAATCGAATCAGGATCACTTCTACCTGCTATATATGTTACTAGCAGACCTGACCACTCGTTGCTGTAGCTAAGGTTTTTAATAGACAAATAATTTGCAATAAAATAATATTGCGACTATAAATTAAGATGTAAGCTATCGAGTTATGAGTTAAGCTATATAGTTTAAGAGTCCATCGCGGACAAACAACGTCACACGTAATTTATATATATTAAGATATAGTTTGTTTCACAAACAAGCATTGAAGCTAGGTACATACGCATTTAGTGGGGAAAGCGAGCTGGCCATTGACCCCATCTAAATTCGGCCAAGGTCTTTTAGGATATCTTTTGTCCCCTTATTGCATTGTGACTTCGAAATTTGTTTGTTTTAGTTAGGTAATGTCTCTCTTCAAACTTTGGTAATGAAATATTTCTTTCTAATTAAACTCTTACTATTATTACTTCACATTTAACAGCAAACTCTCCTATGAGTGAAGAGGTCTATGCCCAGCACTGGTATGTTATTGGGCTGGTATTTATCTTAGTTCACACTATCACTATATATAACCTGTTGAAATCGGCAATCGTTATCGGTTTTTTTTTCGTTTTTGAAAATTTTTCGTTTCGTTTTTGTTTTTGTATAATTAATCGAAAAATCATAAAATAAACCCTAGGATAAACAACAACGACTTTGCTGGCGCAGTGTTGCGAATACTCGCTTTACTAGCAGAGGCCCCGGGTTCTATCCCCGGTAGGAAAAGGTAAGGAAGTTACATTTTACAATTTGTCTAAGTATGACCTGGTGGGAAGCTTTGGCCGTGGTTACTTACCACCCTACCAGGAAAGACGTACCGCCGAGCAAAAATATTTGCGTCTTACCAGATTAGCGAATCGTAGATTGTTTCATCTTTTCCCATCAGGTATGACCACAGTGAAGCGCTAACCTGTCAGCAATAAAAAAAACAATTCTTTTTCAGTTCTGTTGTGCGTATCGTAGGTAATTTTAAATTCATTGTATGCCCAGACTCAAATAATATGATAAAAATTCTCATTCATTATGTTAACAGACTTAAATGTATGTTTGATATGTTCACGACCTGGTAAAGGTATATAATAGCAAGAGAATATTTAAACGATGGAGTCACGATATTTCTATAAACATTTTCAATAGCTTTTAACAACACCAACGTACCATCTGGTCGGTACCTACGTATTTATAAACCGAGATCATAAGGAAACAAGTTCAGACATAAACTTTATCGTCGAGCGGGAAAGTTATAAAACCGATCCAGTGATTCAAACGATCATCGAACCTGCGTTTAAAATCGGCCAAGGTTCTCCGGGTTGGCGACCTTTCAGCGCTAGAAGAAATCCATGAATCGACATTGCCAGCGTTCCTTTCGGATATTGTGCGAATTTATTGAGTGTTTCACATATCAACATTCCGATGGTAAATAATGCAATAAAAGGTCCCGATACAAGATGAAAAGTAAAATCGAATCGCGTAGAGTTTGTCGAACCGGGTCTAAATGCAGCCAAGGCCTCAGGTTGAAGGGCGCCTCGTCCGACTGCCGACCGCTTTGTGTCGGCCGTTTACACCGCGCGTCCCTCCACCGATAACAAAGGGTTCGTGACTACCTCACTGACTCATATCTCGAGGTGCATTACTTTCTTCACAAGGTGAAAATATTGTCATCTGATTATGACAAAGTATATTTATTTTAACAAATTGCACATTACGTTGGATCTCGTAAATATGCTCGCTACTCAAATTCAAAATATCTTTATTCAACTAGGCCTTTACAGCATTTTTGAATCGTCAAATATCGTTTTTTTATATATTATTTCAATATACGATTGTAACGATAAGACCTGTCGTCCTGTATGGATCAGAGTGTTGGGCCACCAAAGGGGAGAATGTAAGGAAATTGCAGGCAGCGGACATGCGAATGTTGAGATGGATGTGTGGAGTAACAAAATTGTATGAGTATATTAGAGGAAATATGAAACTATCCTGGTACGAGAAGGGGGGATAGCCATGTATGCAAGAGGGCCCTAAATATGAGTAAGAGGCAGGGGCGGGAGAAGGCGATCAAATAAGTGTGGATGAACTGTGTGTAAGAGGTGTGAATGTAGAAATGACAGCTGATAGAGTGAAGTGACGAAAGGAAATATGCTGTGCCGACCTGCAAGGAATTGATGATTTCAATATAGGACTGATGATGATATTAAAACACGACTTAAAATTTTACGTAATGAGGGTTCCTTCGCGCCGTATCTGAGAACAGGGGATTTTTTTTACTCAGAGAAAGGCATTTACGCACTCCGACTGAGGGGTCGGGAGCATGGGACGCCGCGACGGTACGAACCCGCAATACCCACTAAAACCCAGCGAGTGGGGAGCCAGAGGTTCGTTGAGGCATACCTCTCTGGCCCCTCGGTTACAGCCGGCTCACAGATATTCTACAGAGGGGAGTTGTATAAACCTCCGCCTCCTGTTTCCTACTCTCCTTCGTTGGGGCTGGAGTGTTTCGCCGCCATTCACCCTTTCCCTTTGCCGTGCCTCCTTAAGCGAGATGACAGTCACAACAAAGCAAGCAACCGCTCTCCAGACCTGCTCACTGATGAATATTGCACCTGTAGTATTTGCCAGTGAGAGGTCTGTGCCGCTCAGCGATGTCATAATGAGTCGCTGAGGTCCCCAGACGTGACATTCTGCCACCGTGGCTTGTGTCTAAGGAGGCAACACACTCGTCGCAGCTCGCCGACGGCTCACAGCCATCAATTTAAATCTGTAGTATTTGCTGAAACCATGACGGATAAGCCTGTACCAACCTGTAGAAAAGCGATCCGAGCTCTCTGCTCTCTTTGTTTAGATGAGCCTACAATGGCCCAGCCCACTACTGGAGACCTGAGATTCGTCGTTCAAGGCTCTATTAGCTAGAACCCTGACCCTCCTTACCTCGTCAACATCCGGTGATTCCCCCCTGGATCCTTCCGCCCTGTGCTCCCATGGAGGATCACCTGCCAAAGTCAGTCAGGTGTACGTGTTTTTATATTTTTATTTATTCTATATCGATTGGAGCAATTCATTCACTCCCACGCTTTTATATCTTCTAAGTATTCCTTCAAATTATAGACCAATTACAGTTAGTTTTCTTTTAATAAAAGATTTAACCTTACTTAGTGTCATTCTTGGAACTTCTTCTGGGAGTTTGTTATAGAAACGTAAGTCTCTTGAATGAATTATCCATTTTTATGTCGCCTACTGGGGTTTAAACAATTTATTTCTTAAGTTATATGAAGTGCATTAACTTAACGATAAAAAACATACGGCTAGTTGGTTTACAGTTTTGCGATGATCGTATTACGATGTTTTCATGTGATCACGTGACATATCAATATGATTAGTCATTCCCATTCATATTTTAAGCATTCTACTGATGTACAGGCCCTTATGTCTACTCTCCTAAACGATCTATTTAGTTAATTAATCGAATCTCCATATAACGATTGATCAATCCATTATATTAAATTATAATCTCACAGTGAATTATAAACCTTGTGTCGTTTCTCCAACCACATTTAATTCAAATTAGCGTTTTAAATGAGAGATAAGTTATATGACACCAGATGAGAAGAATTGACGCTTTAGCCCATATATTAAGCATTTGATTACCATCTCGACCATAGACCACCCGATGTGATACACAGAACACGAATTACAGTCAAAAACAAAATAACATGTATTTAAACGCACGTTCATAAATATTCCGCTGCCGTTTTAGAAAGACCTCCGCTAATGTGTCGGTGATTATAAAATCTTATCATGTAAAGGAAAGTAAGAGGATATTGCAGATCTGCGTATAATGGGGGGTTTTAATATACAAACTCAGTCTAGACGCGGTTTTGCTTCACCGAGTCCGGGCAGTTGTTATAGCGTTTGCGGTGAGCCCCTGCCGTGTTCCCACAGAGTTGAACGAGCTTATTACAAGAAACACACCTTTTTTTTGTTATCCAAGAGCATGATTAGAAAAAGAAAATACCCACAACGATACCCCTTTTGTTATTAAGCAAAGCGAAATGTATCCATGTAAGGTTCTTCGTTGTCGCCACATAAACCTATTGTAAATGTAAATCAGGGCTGCCTTCGCTGAATAATTTTGAGCCAGAAAACGTAAGCATAATTAGGGTTTTCTTACAGTTTATTTAATGTGTGTAACGTAGTCGCACCGTTTATGTAACTGGTGTAGAAAATACAAATTACAATCGTGCTATTTTATGACATAGTAAAGTTAAACTTTTTTGAAGTGAAACTTCTTTAGGCGCATGAGGGTAAAAATTCTACGGATGAAACGCGTGATTAGCATCACGAAGATGTGCAGCGTTTTTTATGGCAATTCGTTTGAAGGTTAGGTAGTTTTATATATAGTATTTTTCATAAAATATAAAATAAAAATATTTCATAAATTCTCTAATCTCTCTCTCTCTAATTTGAATAATTTCTAATATTAACAAAACACGTGGCATTGTTATATACCATTGGCCATTTGAAATTTAAATAACTTATTTGTATTAGTTTTCGACACTTAATATTTTAATATGAGTTAAATTCATTAAATTCCTAACATGTCTTCCTTTTTCCCTCCCTCTAAGTCCCGGAAATGTAAAGTTTTAGATTTGTATAAAAAAAAACGAGACTTAAAAATTTGTTTGTCAAAGAAGTTTCACTTCTGACGTGTGTACTTTGTACGCACGCACTTCTTTTATATCTGCTTAGTTAGACGATGCAAAGAATATTGGTTAAAAGAACATTTTATTCTTTAGATACAGGAACATATTACGTTTATAATGAGAAATAAAAGGCAAAGTTAGTTAGCCAACGTAATGATTCAATTGTCGAAAATTACATATATTTTACAAAAGGATTAAAATTGTATGTTATAAATTATCTCCAATGAACAGTTATAGTTTAATGTCTTAATTACGTACTTTACGACTTTATATAGAAACTTCATAAGTGTTTACTTTAGCTAAAATATAAAATACCATGAGCTCACTCGTAAAATAAGAGCACATAAAGTTTTATAGCTTAGCCATGCATTTTAATATCGATTGTTGTGAGATTAGCAAGAAAAAAACGCAACCTGAAAACGTATTGTGAGGAAAAAACACGAACAAAACTAATATTTAATAACAAGCTTATAATTTAATGAGTAGATAAGGTGAACGATATGAGCAAAGGGCATTCACCCCGACCTGCCCCAATGTTTTTCGCATCGCTGATAAAGTACTTACACGTACAATGTACTTGGCACGACAATGCGAGGTCGAAAGCAAAAATTGCTTTCCGCACCGCAGGTTCGTGTGGTTCCCTTTATGACCTATATTCGCTCCCCCGTCACTTAGGGTTTACAGTAGAGTGCCTGGGCCTGGACCTACCTCAACTGCGACGTGCTTGCGTTCGCAAACTAAAATAACCGGGACGTAACTCAGCTGTCCCGCATACTTATCCGTTTCCGTGACACTTTCACAATAGAATTAATTTATTGGTTATAAAGATGAGGTCTTGTTGAGGTGTGTTCGTGGTGTGTTTATATGTTATTATTTGAATCGGATTGCGTGTGACGATTTCGTAGAATATTAATATTGTTTTACGCACTATACATTTAGTATATTACTGTTACTTTTTGTATGTACATAGCTGACCCGGCAAACTTCGTCTCGTTTAAACTGTCAATTTAATGAACGTCAATTTTTATGAAGCCCTTTCCTTCTTCGTTATATCTATTGAATGAAATGACCGATTTTAATAATTTTTAAAGTATTTTACTGTAATAGGATAAGGATAAAACAGAGGTATGAATAATATGGTTTTATTATTGTCGGCACTTAATATGTGAAAAACTAGTAATAGTGGCAATACTACAGTAGCTGGACATATGGTATTGTGTACTTTTTTGTAGATATTATTAAGTTCTATAATATTGCAGAAAATTTCTTTGACAGATTTTTTGTGACAAATTTTTTCACACCTTGGGTTACATTAATGTATTTTTAATAGGGATTCCATTTTTTTCTTTTTTGAGAAAGTAATATAGCCTATATCACTCAGTGATAATGCATATCTCTAATGGTGTCAAAAATTTTGAAATCGGTCCAGTAGTTTTTGTGTAAAACGTTACAAACTTACATTCGTACAAAAACACAAATGTTACCTCTTTATAATATTAGTTTAGATATACGAGCTTTTTACACATCATATAATCTGTCCTGGCATTAGGTCTCTAATAAATATGCCTTTTTGATAAAAAGCGGCGACACCGAAATGGTTTCTATGCGGTCAAATAGAAGATGTACATCTTCGTCTAGAGTGAATTGGAAATCTGAAAGAGAAATAACTCATAACTCACTATGGACTAAATTGTTTTGATGTTGTTCTACTGCAGATCATTCTGAGTAGTCCAACTTCAGAAATATGTGTCGAATTTTATAAGGTGATCACTGCGGGTTATCAGTATAATAAAGCCAAGTTACGATGGGTACGACGTGTCCTGTGGGCAAAAGTTCCTTATACACTCTAGATTTTAAAAAAGTAATAAGGTTAAAGATTAAATGATAAAGTAAGGAAAAAGATTAAATGATAACAAATAATTGTATTTTTATTTTAAAATTAGTATTTTTCATTTATTAATGTTGAAATTCATCTGTTTTATATTATTTGCTGATAAAAATTTGCATTCTAGTAACATATTTATCATAAAACGTAAAATAATGATGTCTTAACTCATCGACGAAGTAATAAGTGATAATAATTGTAGACGATTGTATTCATAAAAATACACAAAAGGTATACTTTCTCGGTTAAAAATCAGAGTTAATATATATTGAATAAACCTTAAAACTTTTATATCGCTTATATGTTCAATATTTTTTTTTTCAATGCTACATTCCTTTAGCCTTAAAAGTCAGGGTCTGTTCCAGATAAGTAACTAGAACGGGCATCCTATATTAAAGCTATCGATTTCTCTTCTACAAGGTCAGTATCTCTGTCTGAAGTTCAAACACCCTGTATCGATTTATTTCATTGAAAGTGAAAAAGTGTTCATAAACACTTTACGATGTGCACTACATGTGTAAAAGTTAGGATGACCGAATGCTTGAATACTGAATATCTCTAGATATGTATAACATTGGAGAGCATGTTTGTAATTTGAAAAAATATGTATTAATTTCAAATAATAACAGAATATCACTAAATGCATGCGAATGTATATACGGTCCTTATATCAAAAACTTAACTACTTTTTTTAAATTTTCTTTTGTTTCCATTAATGTCTGAAATGGCTCGACCAATTTTGACGGGGCTTTCACTAGGAGATAGCTGATGTCATAAGGTGTAAAACTAACTTAATTTAAAGACATTCGTAATTAAGCGGGTAGCTCCTTGATGTACATCTAGTTAGCAAATAAAATTTTATATTTCCAGCGACAATTAACTTTGGGCTGGTTTGAATTAATATTACGTTTACTATTAAAACTTTGAGATAAACTGTATAAAGCTTATCTATATAAACATATAGAAAAGTTTTGTAGTTTTTTCGATTCCAAGTATTGTCGTTTTTTCAAGTTTTACAAACACAAACATGGGGAAACTTAAGTGTATGCTGCAGTTTAGGAAAAAAAGTGACACATTTCAAAGAACGTAATTTAGCAGGAGCGTCAATGTTATCAAACATTACATAATGACGTTTTGCGGTGCCACAGCATCATTTCTGCAGACTTGAATGAGAATTTAAAAATAGAAAAATAGACTCTAGGATATATTTCTTTTGATGTATATATAAAATTACAAAAAATTGGGAAGTTCATGATTATCCATTAAAAGCAGTGAATTACGCCCATTTTTTATAATATTAAATCTCTAATAATTAGTAACGACAGTTACTTTGTAACCTATCTACAAAGATCCTTTTCCAAATACATTGCTATAAAGAAGATAATTATATACTCTATTACAATATACAACGACCTATAGTCGTTTTTAATGTAACACAATATACACTTAATTTAGCGTGAGTGCATAATAAAAAACAGTCTAAGTGGTTTTGGAGCTGTAATTAAACTAATTTGTTAAGGCTGCAGTCTGTGAAACACATGCCGTACAGCCTTTATGTATTAGCAATATGTACATAAGAAGACAGCCTGCCTTTATATATTAGCATGAGGATCATTAGACAGGTGCAAATCAAATATTCACCCGTTCCGTGGCGAACAAAGGAATGTGGTGATTGAAAGTTATAATCCAAGTAATATAAAAAAGAAACTAAAGTCAATTACTACCAATCTCTTTCTGACTCTAGAATTTTTCGCAAAAATAAATTTAAATAATCAATTAATATATGAAAAAACTGTATTAACATCAAGTGTCATCGACTACAAGTTTAGAAAAAGTATATTTATACTTGAATGGGTGCAAAAAGAAGTATGTCATTAACAATTGAAAATTTTTGACGAGATTTATGTATTTCTTATTCATGTGGACTTTTGCAGTATTAAATTAAATGTCTCACCTTTATTCATTGATAATCTCACAGCGTTTGCCAATTACGGATTATACAAATTGCTATATAATATTTAAAATAACAGAGTAGAGATTCAGAAGTCTGAATATAGAATAAGAAGCAAAAACTGAGATGTTCGCTTATGAAAAGTTAATGGGTGTTATGTAGATGTGAGTGGGTATGTGAGAAAGAGTGAGTGTATTTGTGAGTAAAGTAACAAATACATTTGTTGGTGAATTTGAGTCGTAAGAAAATCTGAATTAGTGTGTTTTGTAAGTTATGTATCATAACCGCTGCAAAATCAATATGAATTGCACATACAAGTTGTGCAGATTCATCAAATTAAATAAATAGTAATTAAGTGTTAAGTTTATCTTACAAAACAGTGTTTATAGGAATCATTTTCCCTTAAAACTCATCAAAACAATTTCTTCATTTACCTTTACTATATATCATCAGCCATCGTATGATGAATATCAGTTAATAAACTAATGTGAAGATAATTAAAAACGTATTCAAAATAATTGGTAGTAGTCAATTCGTTTAAATAATTTTGTAATTAACATTAGTGCTATAAGGTTCTTAACGTAAAATTACTGCATTGCCTTTCATAAATATTTAGTGATATAATTCTACACTATTAACTCTTGAGTGTAATTTTATATACATATTAAAACGTCTATTGAAATAAGTATATTATGTAGAAGTATTTTATCCATCTGAAGCTGCTAAAGTAATTACTTTAGCTGCTAAAGCTATAAAATGACTTTAAATTATAATTTCTTATATAATGGAACAGAATATAGTTTGAAGAAGGTTAAGATTACGTTAATAAAAAAAATCAAGCTTTTCAAACGAGATTAAATATTTGGTAGTAGTGAAGAGTGTCTTTCTTATTGCGTACATTGGTACAAAATAATTAAGCAAACATTTATTTTATTTTACTTATATTGCTCAAACAGTAAATAATACAATACAATTTTAATTACATGGTATATAATTATTTTTTTCCTGTACATAAATGTCTTAATGGACCCTAAACTCAAAAAGTCGCGGGTAAACCCTTGTTTATATAAGGCTATCCCTTCGTAGTAATGAATTCCTCCTGCGAGATTAATTAAGTTAATTTAAGCTTATGGCATGAGGGCAGCAAATGTGCCATGAAAAATTATGACCACAATAAAATGTTTATCGTCAGTCAGTAGTATTCAATATACGAATAAAGTTGAATCACTAACAGCCTATAATTGCTCATAGTAAAACCGTATATATTCTAAGGTACAGTTTTGACTTTAAGTCGTTTGACAAAAGAGATTAAATACAATAACATTATAATACTAGAGATACAACGTTACAAATAGATAATAGTACTGTAAGTGGCAAGCCAATGAAGAAAATGATATATAACGGAGATTCGAGAGTTGTAAAAGGATTTGTGGCAAGCATTCGAAACATCTATGACATACGCAGTATTTACTTTGATTACACGCCACTGCCAACTGTTTAAATAAAATAAATGGGCATAAATATTGCGCTTATATTCTTGAACTTGTTGAAATTTTACAAAAACAAAAAAATGTTATATTAAGTGAATTTACGCTTGTCGACTGTACATATGGTTATATCAGCATACTAAAAAAATTCCAATTTAATTTAAACTATTGTATTTCTACAATAAAATGTAAAAGTGAATCAAAGTTTAGATAATAATAAATAAGGTCTAAAATAAAAAAGGGGAAAACTGAGCACTTTTTACGTACGTGTGTTGGGATTGTACATCTTGTTTATAAAATATGGAATGGTAACGCTATCGCATTGTCTAGACGTATTTGCTCTACGTAATGGATGTTGCTAACGGAGTTATATATAAAAATATCGATCGTCTAAATGGTTGGTATGTGTGCAAGTATGGCACGGAACTACTTCGGTATCCATTATTGATTAGCACAACGATGCACCACATTGTTTGAGGGATCGATTCCTGCGCGTCTGTGTCGCCCCCGCTTCTATTTTTACCGCTTCATTGCTTACTCCCCTCGTTGCTTGCTTCCTGCCTTTTATTAAACTATCTGTATGTTAATTAACAACGGCCTCGGCGCTCTGCCTCTGTTTATTTTTCTGTTAGCCTACCTCTATGAAACGTTTATTTGCTATTTAAGGAGATCCTATTTGAAACGTACTTGAACGCGTTCGATGGCGCATATTTTCACAGCTGCGTCTATAACAAGTTTTTTTCCGAGTTCCATCATACCGATCCAGGCTGTTATAATGTCAGATATATTCTTTTATTTTTTCGAGGCCTTTAACTACATTAATTAGTGTTCTCTGCACGTTGTCGATCCAAACTCCGTACTAGTCCTTTCTTGTTCTGCCGTCAAGGATAATTTTATGTTTATCTCTTTCTACAGGGGCATCTGGTATACATAAACCTGCGTCTGTTTACGTTGTGCCTATGTATTGTTTGTTTGTGTGCGAGTCTAGGGGTGCGAGCATGTGTTAGTAGCGTGGCGTGCCGTCTACAGCTGTTGTGGGTTTGTAGAGCCAAGCCGCTATCGACTCTTCTAAATTTATGCTTCCTCATGACCTACGCCCCGACTTAAGTATAGAAACATTAAAATCGTGACTCGGGGCCACTTAAAATTCTTTGAAGGACATCACATAAGGAATCTATTCAAATGTGTATTCAAGCTTGTGCCTTGAATTTTGTTTATTGACCGTAACACCCAGTTTAATATTTAAAACGACGATAGAGAATTTTTATGAATCCCACGTTAATGAAATACAGAATATGTTATTGCTTATGTTGTCGGTCTCACTATAACAATTGTCTAAGAGGAAAATAATGATATCATTATTCACGGCTCTTATGTTCCGGATCGTGTGTACCGGAATGGTTTCTGTCGCAGCCCATCTTGCACTTGTCTCAAATACCACAATAGTCAAACAGCTGTCGGGAGGTCAACGACTCCGTTACGCTAGTGCAAATTGGAAAGATACACATTTAAGCAGCAAAAAATAACGACTGTTCGTATCCTTTTACCTGTTCAAGATAACAAAAAAACTCGCCTATTAATAGAACTGTAATTTAATTCGCAATTTGTAACATTCAAATTTTCCGTTTTAGATACCATTTTTAATACTCGAAATTACGGTTTTATCTTCTTTTTCATTTTAGTAACATTACGAGTTACTCAGTAGGAGAATGAAAGAATACATATCGATCTGGCTCCTTAGTAATGTTGACCAATATTTTAGAAATTTTGTTACATTTATTAATCTTTCTAACATTAATCATCGTGAGTGCATGTACACTAAGGTATTAGTGACGTCATTCACAAACCATGGGGTCGATGCTCGAGCCCTTACCTGCATTTTTTATTGCATCCCTTTATGACGCAGCCTTCAAAAGGGACAGTATTTCTAACGTTTGCGATAGAATGCACCACGATTTACCCCGTTCTACAATAACTTTCTCATTTATTCTTTGTTAACCATACATTTGGCTTGAATTCAACAGTTCTAGTATAGAAGTAAAAGAAAAACAGTTTATTTCGTCAACATCTGTTTTTCGAGTTTTTGAAATTGCCAGTTGACTAAGATAAAATTAAATATATAGATCTTATACAGTCGCAGGTCATAAAAATAACTTCTAATTTCATCTTTTCTATAAACGTGGCTAAATACGGTTTTTGTCAAATTTCCTTTTTTCATTTCCTGTCGTGACATATGAGTTATTGCACTGCACCATATTTAAATAACACATATTTAAAAAATGTTTATTTATTTATAGGAATTTTATTTTATTATGTTACCATACGCGAGTATATTAAGTAAAAAGATTTAATCTATAGCCTCAAAGAACAAAACTGATCGAATCCAAATAACGTCCTGAATTTATACTCAAGTCTTTAATATTTATACCTTTGAGATGGTTAACGAGACGAGCTTCTTTTACCGACTCAATTTCTAGCAAAACCGCTATAAACTTAAATTACACGTATATTATACTATAAATAGATATGAACGTTGTAAAATGCAGCACATAATACAAGGTTGAACAATGAAAATATAAGCACGACATAAAATGACCTTAAAATCTCTTAGCTAAACCATTGCTCGTAATAAAGCAACCATTTTATATAAAATAAAATTAGTAGCACTCAAAATCAAGTTAAAGTGTTGTTATATTCTTAAACTAGCTTAAGATTTAAAAGACAATTATGCAAATATATGTGTCTTTATATAACTATAGTTTTAAATTATTAAAATTATTACATTTAATAAAATGCAACCTCTACCTTTAATTTGCTGTACGTCTTTATTTACCAGAATTTCATAATTTGTAAGATCGTAAAATGCTCAAATAACGCAGAATAATCCAAAATCAACCAGCTCAAAATTTGACTAGAAATAATGATATTTCAAAGCCCAAATGACGTTCAAAACCCAAATGACACAATTGTGAGATTATTTTTAGCTATTTCTTATAGTTTCAAATTAAACTCACTAAAAAAATCTAATTTTTGTAGTATAAAATAGACGTGTTTAGTATGTGACCTATTTTACTGCGTATATAATTTTAAAATGACTGAATAGTAAAAAATCAAAAAACGATATTTTTATTTTAAACATTTTTAAAAACTTAAAATGGTTAGAATTTGATCGAAGTGTCAAAAATTAATACAAATATTTTTTTGGAATCTTAAAGACAAATTGTAAATAAAATGCCACGTGATTTTTGTCAATATTAGTTTTGAATTTATAACTTGGAAAAAAGTAATTATTTCATATTTTTATATTAGATTTTATAAAAAATAGTATATTATATGACGAGTGGCAAATTAAAATGCCACTTGTTATTTGTAAATATTAAAACTACGTAACCTTCAAACGAATTAGCATAAAACCGTTGCATATCTTCGTAACGTGAATCACGCGTTTCATTCGTAAAAATTTTACCCTCGTACGCCTAATGAAGTTTCACCTCAAAAATTGGCAAATATACAATTAAGGCTTAGCAAAATCTGTGGTTATATTTGTCTTTGACAGCACTTTAATAACGTCATACTTATAATTTAAATGAATTATGGTCGAATTCCGACCACTAGGCGACCATTAGTTTTAATAAACTCATCAGTTAGGAGAGAACACGTTCATAATCGTAGCCAAAAGTAGCAATAACATTTTTAATCTGTGACCGTCAAGTTCGCCGCTCGGGCACATCCTTGTCCCAGAGCCCTACTTGAACCAACGGGGTTCCCGTTGCGCAAGCCGTCGCAGGTCGGTGATCCCTACAATTGGGCCGACCAAAAATGTGTCAAGTTGAAAACGGGTCATTCACCCTGAATGTTTACCTCTTTCGCGACGCAAAGCCGTGACGTAAGTTCTTTGATCACAACTCCGGCAAAGCGTGCGAAATGAACTCTGAAGACAGCCATTGTTTTAATTCTTAAACTCTCAAATTGTTTAACACAAAAAAAGTTAGTTGAATAAACCTCTTTAACAGAGATGTTTTGAAAGATTTTTTAATAAACTTCAATTACTAATTTGCATTGTTGGCTTTTTAAATGAAACCTTAATAAATAGTTAGTCTGTGGAAAAAAAGATAGATCATCGACTCTGTGGTCAGGTTGCCAAGTCACAGAGTAAAAATGGAGGACGATTACTGTATTAATTATTAGAGATACTTTGTATGATTGTTTTCATTCACAGTAGTGTCGTAGTACAAGGACGTGAAACGATTTTATAATCGGTATGAAGCTTATAATTTTAAATTATACGGAAATATAAAAAAAATAGATTACCGTTTAATTTTAAAATATGACATTGAATAAATATTCAAATATAATTCTATTTTACTTTGTAAATGCACAGAGTAGTAGGTAATCAAACGCCGTGTCTTGTCAAAAGTAAACTTGGCGATTGCCATGCATTTAAACAGTAGTCTGTAAAACTAGTGTGTGAATATCAAACCCGTTACAAGGACATAACTCAGAATTTAAATGTCTATCTATTTAAGTGTCTATCTTTGTAGATCTATGTCGTTGAGACACAATCGAATAAAATCATGGACATTTTATTAAAAGCTGTTCACATATTTTTTTACAAAGATACAAAAAACTGTAACTCTCTGTTTAATACTTCTGTATACTTTATAGTGCTATTTATAGTCGCCTTCGCAGCCAGACTTCATTCTTTGAGTTTAAAAACTAGTTTTAGTCGCGGCTGGCCATATACTCGTATTGTGGTTAAAACAAGCAAGCAGTACTTGCTATTCACGAGTTACTGCCTCCAAGTGGAAAGAAATAATTGTAATGGTGTCTACGTGAGAAATAAATAATTCATGGCAATCTTTTGAAAAATAATATGGTCGGCCGGCGCGGGCGCATTATACTTGTAAATTCCGACAAACTTATTCCTATGTATCTCTGCTCGCCATAAAACTTTTGCTTGTAAACGTCTGAGATTTATTACTTGAATGAAGCGAATGAAATACTTTATTAGTACCTAAATTTAAAGTAAATAAATTAAAGTCGGAAGAAATAAACTTTATGCTTTTGTAGCCTTTTTAACTTATAAACTAGACTGTGTATCTGTTCTTATCTTAAAGGGTACAATAAATTGATACGCTTTTTGTAATACAGATTAGAAATGAAATAGGAAGCAAACTATGTAGAAATGACTTTGTATAGTGTTAAATTTTTTTATATTATTTATGAATTGCAGGAAAGTGAATAATTTTTGTCTGTTTGTACCGGTTCTGGCAAATATAAGGTGTTTGACACGGCTTGTAAAATAGAAAGAAGTCATGGTTACGTAATATAAGGGAATAAACTTGTATAAAAATAGTCGGTGAACTGTTCCGGTTAGCGATGGACATGGAGAAGTACGTAAAACAGCGAAGAATAGTTTAATATAGTAGTATAAATATTAAAAATAATGTTATAAAATTAAAGGTTGTAAAAATTTCGTCGCTCACTTTTAATGGCATAACAACATAGCTGCGATTTAAAAAGGAAATATGTAATATTAGTCTCATAAATAAAAGTTTCGTGGCAGTATTTGTTATCTAACTCTCTTGACATAGCCTAAGTTGCAGAGGAGATTTTTACGTGACATAGAAATAAAAAACTACATTTTCAAAACATAGCCTAAGTTGCAGAGGAGATTTTTACGTGACATAGAAATAAAAAAGTACATTTTCAAAACTAATATCCAGATTTTAGCATTTATAAATATATTTCGTATATTATTCTTCATCCTCCCACCTCCCCTAGCCATTTTTAACAGCGATACCAAATTACGCTTAACATCTAGTAAACTGCACGATTTAAAAATGAGTGGCGTATTTAACTAAAATCAGGGAACCTACACTAAAAGGCATAATAACAGAGATAATAGGACAATGTTTAAATATTCACTTAGTATAGAAAATATGAATAACGATGACTTAGTTATATGGCAATGGCAACGTGGAATCTCATTTATCGAATAGGGCGACAACACTAAGTTATCTTTACGAAAACTATGTAATCATTTTATAACCCCACTACATCCCTCGTGGAGTTTCTTCCACATGAGATTTTTCAGCTGTAGGACACTACTAGACTGTTTATCCTTCTTTAAAAAAATAACTAGCTGTAAGTTGTATAACCCGTATAGTAATGATCCCATGAAAATATGATGCAATCCGTTGTTTATCGTATGTTTTATGTAAACCATTTTTAAATTAACACCAATAAACAAAAGAAAATCATCTAAATCGGTCTAGCCGTTTATGACAAGCTTAGCCCACACACGCTCCTGCAGAAGAATTTTATACATACGTGGTTAATCTTGTATATAAAATTCTCGTGTCACAATTTTAGTTACTTTTTGAAATATCATATATATATTGCCTCATTGGTCTAGTAGTTAGCATATAGCATGTGAGGTCCTGGGTTCGAGTTCTGGGTGGGGCCAATTCGAAATCGATATTGAGTTTTCTATTAAGATTTTCTCAATATTTGCCTGAAGTTGGGAAAAAATTTGGCGGTGTGATTCACCCCCGTTGCCTATGAGAGCACGTTAAGCCGTCGGTCCTGCGCCTGATCTCTCTACGGTCATGTCGAATTGCCGTCACGTCGGAATAGAGAGTGCACTTATTTACCATGCCTGCTAATCCGGAGTGCAGCAGCGTGATGGGCCTATGCTCTAAAAATACCCTCTCTCATATAAGTGAGGAGGCCTGTGCCCAGCAGTGGGACGTTAATGGTCTGGTTACTTATATGTATATTCAGCAGGTCTGAGAGTTGGATAGTAAATAATAAGAGTCGTCGCCCCCTAACATTTATTTTTAGGTTTTTGGACAAAATTTATTTTTTTTATAATGTGACATTGAAATATACATACAATACAAAATTTTCACCCTTCTATCAACAACCCCTATTTTTAATAGAGATGGGTCAGATAGTAATTTCAAAAATTTTCCTAAGATTACAAAAAAATATATTTGCGTACGATAACCCAATCTGTTTTACGGATTTTTATCTATATATTTTAATTTATTATAAAGTAATTATAGACATTTTATAAGCTACATCCAAAAGTGTCCAATGCATCTCAGTATTCATGGTCGTCGGTAAACTGTCAGACTATTGCGATAACTATTTTGTACAATAAAAACCATAAAATGTAAATAAATAAAAATAGCGTAATCCTAATAAAATTTTGCAGATTTGTGCGACAAAAAATATCACATTAAATATTACATCTCATCGAAATTACTCCTTAGCTTCCTTATCATTATTTCTTTTTTTCCTAACAAATAGCTTATGATTACAATCTAGGCTTGTTTGTCTTCTATTTATTCCTATTGTAAGGACAACAAGGGAACGATATAACTTTTTGAAATTTGCTTATACTGATTTTTCTTTTAATAAATTTACTGTCATTAGATCTTTTTTTTATATGAACTAATCAATCCGTCTGTGTTTTGCTGTATTTCAATCGTATATAGTAACGGTATATATACCTTTTTTCCGACATAAAAAATACCACATGTGAAATAATTATTTATTTATTCACCCTATTACAAATTTAAGGCCAAAAACATTTTACTTACATAATTTATTCTGTATCTACGCTAATACCCAGGAGTGCTTTGTAATCAAACTTGTAATTAACTAAGTTTATGAAACTATCTAGTCAATCTGTTTACAAAGTTTAATAACGTTTTACATTGCTCTTAAACCCGGAAATCTAATAAAACTGTTTACGAAGGTCTATAATGCGAAAACACACATACATTTATTTTAATCATTTAGAAATTATTTGTGAAAATCACCGCAAAAACAGCCACATCGTGCTATATAACAATAGCCTTTTGATGTTGAAATCCTTATATCATCTACAAATATTAACTATTAATAGTACTCTTTATTATTTCAATGTTTAATTCGCTTAATTATAAATAAAAAAAATTATCTATGACGTAAATGCTGTTAAATATAAATCTAACGCAAGAAGTATTTTAAAAGCAGCATAGAAATATAGTGAAACTGATATGAGAAAGAGTTTTTGAGCGCAGAACCACCATGCTGTTCCACTGCGTATTGGAAGGCATAGTACACTAGTGCACTCTCTATTCCTTAATTCTCATAGTCCAATGTGACGGGAATCCGACACTATCGGAGAGAAATCAGGCGCAGGGATTAACGTGCTCTCCGAGGCACGGGAGTGATGCACACCCCTAACTTTCCAACTTCGGGCCAATATTGAGAAAACCTTAATAGAAAACTCAATTTTTGAAGTGGGTCAGGACTCGAACCCAGGACCTAATGTATGTGTTTAGTCGAACATGCTAACCACTAGAACAATAAGGCAGTGCATCTAAAAATAATTGCAGTTAATAGTAGCTGATGTAAAGAGTGCCATATTTTGCATTAATTTAATTATTTTTTTCCAACTCGCTATGTTTCGCAAATAAAAAACTTATATCACAAAATAGTTGATATGATCTATTCAAGCTCATCGACTATTGTATATATTCGTGCTCTATGAGAACAATGCATTCATTGATGTGGAGATAGCACACGTCGCCCATGGCAACGGGAATAAAGCAGGGGATGCTACCCTTCTCGACTCACCCACGAAATTCCGACTCATGGAAATCCCCCGGCGAAGATTTTTTTCAACAAATTTCTATTGCCTCATCATTTACCGCGTGACACTTCCATTTAAACGGGAATATTGTCTATACACATAAAACATTCGCATATTTCAAACAAGTAATATAAGAAAAAATAAAGTAAAATTCTGCGACAACTAACGCTAATATTTTAAATTCACTGCTATAGTTTCTACCATAAAATATTTTTTCAATAAATGCAATTTTTCGCATTATAAACTCAAGGGCTTAATATAAACAAAAAACTACACTAACATCAAGTGTCATTCACTACAAGTAAAAAAAACTTAAGTGTATTAATACAAATTAAATCATGAACAAGTTCGATAAATAACATGTGTATAGAGAGAATATGAGCCTGTAATAGGAACAAACATTTTACTAAATCCTATAATTAGCGAAAACCAAGTTTGAAGTTATATACTTACGTATTAGTTAGTTCATAGCGTAAATGGCGAAATGTCTGAAGAAAATTCCCTGGCACATTCGTTTTACTACAGGACTGAATCCCCGCTCTGCGGTATCTCAATTTCTATCTAAAACCATTTACTTTAAAAGTTTTCATTCCAACCCGCTACATCGAATAAGGTGAAAAATTCTAAATTGGATGAGCAAAGCGAGTAAACTTTTCCAGTGAGCTGATGCACTTTAGCGAAGATTTTTAAATCTCAACCGAAGCTAAGACGGAGTAAGATACTGTTTATATTCGGTAACAAACTAAAAACTTCTAAATACGTAAACGTTCGCCCTCATAATACCGAGGCCAAGGAATCTACTTTAAAAATAACATCTGTGTTCTATTTGTTAGCGTTCAATGTCCCATACAACTCACGTTAAGAAGAATGCCTTAGCAAGTATAAAAAAAACTAATCTAAAATGCGACGTGGTCTGCACGAAGGATAACAAAACAACAAAGCTTATGCAACATCCTGCTATATAACCGCACCGTAGGGAGGGTTAGATATAAAAATTGTGTATGGACTGAACTCGCATTTAGTCTGTTGTGGCCTTGATTTTTTCCAAGCCATCGAAGCTGGCCTCGAGCGGGCAGGTGATTAGGTTACATAAACTAAGTCCTTCCCCACTTCCTGCTGGCGCGCTTTGCAGTTGTCGGAGGCTTCTAAGAAAAAGCCGAATTCGCAGCCCGCCCCTATTGTTTTGCTCGTGTTGCTTTCCCAGTTGTACGCGCTTAGGCTTCTCGTCCACTTCACATTTTATAATCTCGTTTAATTGGTTCATATATTTTTACAAATGTGTAGTATTTTGCGGTCTTAATTGAACGAAATTATTGGGGAATCACACGCCATAACTTCTGTACAACAACATTCTTAAAGATAAACACAACAGACACACAAGTATCAAATGTTGTTTTAGATGTGTTTTTATTTAATGTCCAATCAGTTTTTTTTAACATTATCTTAACTTATATATATCTAGTACAAAAACTAAAACATTGAAGTGTAATGGTGTTGCTACCTTACGTACGTACGGCGACCAGCATCAAACTGGTTTGGCCGCACGCGATCCGGCTCCAACGAAGGGACACGCAACGAATAAAAAGAAACTTAAATGCACCTCTAGGAAACGCTGACCTTGAACGCAAGAGGCACGGCACCTGGCGTTTTTATCTGTCCTTCAAAAATTTGCAAAACACATACGCATCCACGTTGATTGTTATAATTTGTCCATTAATTAGAAAGTGTCAATATTAACTAAACAAGTAGATATCGAACTGGTTTTGTATTGTTCGACTCAAGGCGTGGGACATGTCATCGATGTGACGCTGGCGCGCTTTCATTGCAGTGATGTGTCGGTCGTAGTGGTTGCGTAACCGGTGTCGAGTCGCGAGGAAAGTGAATGCGGCATTTCGAGGTCGCGTAGAAAGTTATCGCCGCACCCGGTCTCTGCCGCCAAAGGTAAAGAGACTCTACTAGTGTTCTCTTTACAAACTTGAAATCATGCACTTGGCCTCATAAGTCTTGTAAATCGTGAAGGTGAGCCGCTCATCAAAAAGTTCCAAAAATATTTTAATTTAGCGAGGACTATTACAAAACTTTTCGTTTTCGTCTACAAAGTTGAACCGAAGTCTATTAATATGTTGCATAATAAGATATTTAGCTCAGAATCCTTTCCGAAATAGTACTAAAGAATGTCAAGGAGTTTTGCACAAAAAGTTACACGTGCCGGTCAGAACAATCGCTTCGGGCTATTGAAATTTTGACCGTGGCTGGTCGGGCCGGCTCGGATATAATAGGACATCAATTCTCCTGTCGGTGTTAAAGAAAAATGAAGAGTAGATACAGCCAAAATTAAGAGAAATAAAATCAGTTCTTGTTTTTTCGAGAACTCGAATGTTATTGGCTCGCACATTGCGAATTTATTGACCAAAAAAGGTATTTCTGATCCTCGTATTTAGTTTCTGGACATAAAATACAAATTTGTTTTTATGCATGCTTAGGGTTTTTTAGGTATCACATTTACAGCGGTAATGTAACTGCTGAGTTCATAGAGATTAACCGTATTTATTTAACGACCTTATTTCATATTTTTATCATCATATGTTTGTGCATAACTATAGGCCATATTATTATACTGGCTGAACCCGCGACTTCGTCTGTGTGGAAAGCTTTTTTTGGTAGCATTTTCATTAATTTACTTTTGATAGTTTCCATTAAGTAAAAAAAGTTCTGACCAAGTTTCATAAAAGGTATAGTTTGTAAATGTGAAGTTTGAATTTCTTTCTAATGTGAATATACGATTTTTTTTATTTAACACCCCTGCAATCCCGCTTGCAGGTGGATTTTCGTAAAACCCTTTTTTAGCTGACCTCTACTCGGGAAAAGGAATATTCCTACCAAATTTCAAGTTTTTACGCCTTATGGTTCCAGAGACATCGTGTATAGATACCTGGATATCTCTTATATATTTATATACAATGCCGCCTTACAATAGTTGCAAAAAATGGTTGAAATATGAATTTATGTTATATTATGCTATGATCTCTTAATATACTATGATCTCTTAATATATCCGCAGCACCAACTCAGCGCGTAGTAGAGCATCTTAATAAAATATTGGTCCAAATCCCGGGTACTGACTGTGTGTTCGAACAAACGATTACATCATTTATGAAGAATGTTTTACTATATTTTAATAAATAGTTTCTATCATTTATATATAATTTTCTGCTGTTAGTGTACTATGTATTGTTTTATACATAAATCATAGACTGTATTATACTACAGCGACTCTTCCCCGAAATTTCGCCAATCTGGAAAATTCTTGATATATTGGAGGACTAGGCTAGTTTAAAATTTATTTCGAACTTTAATATTTAACATTTTAATTATATTAGATTCTTCTCCAGTAAACAATAATGTACATATAACTTTCAACATCTACTATCCTATTACTGCTTGTCACGTTCGTGTATATCGTGCTCACGTATTCATTTGCATATAAGACGGAAGAGGGTTTCAATGTCTTCATTTTTACTGGTCCTTTTGTAGGACCATTGTCCAACGTCCTTTCTTTCGTCGTGAGTAGCTCTTTTTTGCAATTCCATACAAAGCAAGTTTCTTACAGCCAATTACCTTGATATAGTGAAATATACATGTTCATTTTTTGTTTACATGTTACTGGCTGATTTTTTGTTTGCTTTAAACATGTTATTGAATCTATTTAATTTGGTAAAAAACACACTGCAAAGGTTTAGTTATTACACTGTAGGGAACTTACGTTAAACGCTATAAGATACAATATAATAATTACGTTACAATAAAATATAAACTTGCTGAGTTTTAGTTTTGGCGATAAAGTAGATAATCTTTAACATAACTGACAGAATTATAATTATGTACCGTATATATAATTGGATGTATCCATATTTAGATTATATTCATATTAAACAGTTAGGAGCGTTTCTATAAAAATACTGATTAAAAACATCTAATGTGTATCAAATTTTTGGTTAAAAATCCTCTCATGAATATACTATTAACTATCTCAAGTACTCGTCTTGAGCCAGGAAGGCGTTGTTATCTGTCAAGTCTCACATCAAGTGTCGCGCTTATCTTCCCATATGTTTGATCAGGTGCCCATAAGGATATTAACACAAACCACCACTAAACAAGCTACGTTTCCATTCAAGGTCTTTGATTATTTTGACCATGAAAACGAGATCCCGTTTCGTGCAAACCAAGTTATATAATACGGCTTCCGATCGAAAATTAGTAGGAAGATATTGGGTTACCACTCTTTTAACTTTATAGTATGATTTCATACGTTTAATGAAACCCATGAATAATAAGTTTTTAATCCAAAGCACCATGGCACAATTTCATAATAACTAATTTTATTTCAAAGATTTACATAATTTACGTAATACTTCTTTATTTACAATGGTCTTTTTCAAAAATGATAAGTCGTCTGTTATCTTAAAATTTGTATATTTTTATAAATACATTTGCATTGGTGACACTGACTATGTAATAAGATTATATTATGACAGGAAATAAAATAGCTTACTGAGTTTGGAAAGGCCAAAAAATTTAATCAGCTTAGATGATGACGGGCGTTATATTAATCATGTTGGATTTGTTGACGGCTTTCTGAAAGGTTAGTTGACATGAATGCCAACGATTAGAGTTCTCCGTATAAGAAGTAGGGTTCTTTAGCTAGAAAATTTTATATAAAAGATGATAAAAAAACTTACAAAGATCTGGTGGCTAAAGCCTAAAATGAACCAACTGCGTGCCTTCATATAAATCTACTTAATTCCGGATTTTGTTAAGCAATGTTTAAAAAAAGTTTAATATAAAATTATATGATTTGAAGTTGGATTAGTTAAAAACTTTACTAAATCTGAATGGTTGTTATTTTTTGTTAACTATCGAATTAAAATACATGCTATAACAAAAAATATTACGCCTTTAACTTAAATGCGATTTATACCCGCTTGTAAAAGTGGCAAAGATGACAAAATTACACTATATGAAAACGATCAGAACTATGTAATATTAACCTTTACAAACCCTCAAAATACAAAATGATGATACACACACTACCTGCACATAAATAAATAAGTTTGCGAAAAAAGACCAGTATCCACGTACGCCACAGCTTAAACAAGCTTACGAAAGAAACTGTTGCAAGAAAAGCAATTAAAAAAATGTTTAAGAGATTACTTTTATCCTTATAAAAAGAAGAACAAAATTAAAAGTCAAGTCGGTGTGTTGTGCGCATGATTCACAAATACCCCGGCTTTTACTTAAGGAAACTTAGCCACCTCCTTCTAAGAATCAAAGGGAAATTGTGCCGAGCCTCGTTCGGACAAAATTACATATGACGTAAGCCCTTAGGGATTTGATCTTCGCCTGACATTGCGACGTTAGGGTAAAAAAGGGTTACGAAACATCTGTTACATATTTAGACCTTTATCGTTACTTAATGGACTTTTTTAAGGAACATATAGTTTGGTGAATGGTAATACATTTGGAAATGAAACCACAAAACAAAGCAAAAGAATCGACAAAAGCTTTATCCCTTCGTGATGTTTTCTATTCCGTGATTAGTTATTTACTTTTTATTCCAACATATAATTATTTATACATAGAGACAATGTCAGAGTATCTATTAATGTAAAATAATAAATGTTGTCATAACGCACAACACTTAGTGTCCACATCTGAGTTATATGACGTAATTTAGATGACATGAATAAATTTATGAGTAACTGGAGAAGTATGTACGCTTCAAGTAGATTTTACATAAACGTACCTTTGGCTGACTCATTGTATATATAAGGCAATTAAATCTAGATTAAAAAATTTAAATGAATTCGATCGACTGACTTATCAGATCATATTAGTATATAAAATGGCATGAATCATTTCAAATATTGAAATTCGTGGTACTTAAGCGATCAGCTACGTTACTGTTTTTTGATATAAATCTGGAACAGAAGATGGTAATGGAACAGAAGATTTAAAAATGCAAGGGATATATTGGGCATATTGATAACCTTAATTGCTTTTGGGTTGAGCTCATACTTCGAAATTCCAATGGATACTGCTAACCGAAAGTGACGAAAAGGTAGTACAACGTTGGCAACGACATTGTCTATATACCCTACTTATTAGTTGGAAAGATGCATGACGTTGGTTGCTGGTATTTTTACGATGCAAAAGGCCTTGAGGGAATCACTGTCCAAATAGTAGACGTCTCTCGGTTTAAGCCAAGGCATCACAACGAAAGGAATATCAGGACGTAAACAAAGCTTCACATCACTGGAACATTATTGGCTTTAACTATAAAATAAAACTAATACGACCGAATGCAAACTTCACCCAATTTTATCTCCCCATTTACTTTAACAATCTTATTAATTATGTATACTTTGTGTTTTAAGCAAAACATAAGCTTCAGTAATTCAATAAATTAGTTTCTTAATATAGCTATTTGGATTCAATTTATAGTAATATTTCCCATTAGTCATGTACATATCATTGATAATGTGTTCAAAAGAGTATTCCTGTTAGCCAAAAGCAAAAATAATTATTGGATCATGCCATTAGCGTTTGTTTATCGGCCATTGCAATCATTCTCTTGAGAGAAACCAAAACACGCTCCTGACCTAAATTGATGGTAAAAATGGCGAAGTTAAGTGGGGGTATATGTATATGGATAGTTTCACTAGTCCTTCATTTTGTATACTCCAGAAGCATTGCGTACGATGTTATTTGAGTTGTGTAGTGATATGGACAATATTGGATTTCCCTCTGATACAAACAGGCCATGTTTGCTAAGTAATAAGTTCAAAAACAAAAAGTTTTTAACGTAGTAGGAGATAATATGTTTTAAATTTTATTGTTTAACAAATATTTTCATCCGATATAATATAAATTATTTCTAATAGCAAATGTAGTTTTTAGTCACCCAACTCTCAATGGCGCATTTCTCTTAAACTCCAAACTATTTTCCCTATGATTTATAAATCTCATTACGTCAATATGCTGTTATACTTACCAAAAACCTGAAAGCCATAATGACCTCGTGGTTAGACGAATAGATAATGTTAGGAGTTGTGATTTCCAATCGTGAGAAGGCAGCGTTAAGCTCTGTTTATAAAATTTACGAGCATATTTGCTGTTTACAATGATATCAAAGAAAGCCCAACCGAGTTTGTTGTGGCTTCTTCTCGAAATAACGAAGAAGCTCTCAAAACTTAAGGTCTTAAATTGCTATTTAACATAATCATCAGTCGTACATTGAATATGATATCACATCCTACTGGAACCTAGAATTTTGTTGTGATATAATAAATAAACTGTTTCTATAGAATACTTATTGCTACTATTTATGCAGATAAGTTATACGCTATACATTTACCTATTAAATAGGTACCCATTATTCATGAGTAACTATGCAACAGTCGCACGTGAAATAAAACGTGCATAAGTAGTTAAGAATTACAATTTAATGTGTCTTTATATAGTGCCAACAAGGAAAGGAAGTCGTATAATCTCACGATAAAATGTTTTAACGTCGAAACGTTTTATAAATGGCATATGTACAAAAAGAAAATAATAAATTATCACGTTTTGCTTTTACTCGCACATAAAAATCTTAAAATAAAGCTTCAATATAAACGGCGAAAATTTTCTATATACGACGAGCGTGTCTATGTTATGTAAACAACGTCTTTTTATTAAATACGTTTGAAATGTTTACATGATACTTAAAAGAAAAATAAAAAGTAAAGGTAAGCAGCTTATAAACGCGCGGATCCCTTCGGGTTGGCAGGCTACACACAGAATCATTTCCGAGATATGCACGATTCCTCACGATGTTCTCCATCACAACGATAGATGGACATGGACAATGATGCCCGTAAGTTTCTTTTTATATAGGGAAACTCGTGATGCCTTACTCTGTGTTCGAACCAGAGACTTCTATTAACGAGAATGTGACTGAAAAGAACAATATTTTGTTTTGATTGCTATATAATTGTTGTTAAAATATTCTGAAATGGCTAGACTAATTTTCACATGACTTTCACTGAGAGATAGCTGATTTTAAAATGAATAAAGGAATAATTGATTCAAACATTTAAACAGCTTTCTATGAATTTTTATACCTATAAGGGTAGAATGAATTTTTGCGCAAGGTTGATTTGCTAAAGATAAAACTTAAAGGGGTATACTAGTCATTCCAGTTAATCTAGTTGAGTAATAAGTGAATGCTTTTTATTATTGATGTATTGTGACGGCTTCGCGCAATATTTCGAGTACTGGCTTTGAAAGATGAAGACCCGGGTTTGATTAAAGGCAGATAAAATTTAGAAGGTTGCTCTTTGTAATTTGTTAGAATTAGTTACAGCCTGACGTTTGTTTAATGTTGTGTAGACGCTATATTAGGTAAATTACCTCTTACCGGTTTAATACGCTTTCGTCTTAGACTGTATCATCACATATCATCAGATAAGGTCACAGTCAAGCGCTAACCTGTCAGCAAGTATTGGGAACAAACTGTGTTTTTATATAAGGGAGGATGTCGATCACTGCAACACAATTTATACTTCTGTAGGATAATCGTTCCTATGTATTTAAGATACCACTGTACTGTTCGTTAATAAATAAAATAAAATAATTGAACTAGTACCTACAAAGGAAGTCGTGATTACTTATAATTAAAACGCTGTTTAATTAAGTAGAATATTTTTAATATCTATTGGTATATTTGTGTCTCTTGTTGATTGAGTAAAAAAATAATAATTAATGAACTTATAATATACTCTAAAATTATCTATATATATAAGAGATATCCAGCTATATATTGACTCATCACGATATCTTTGGAACCATAAGGCGTAGAGACTTGAAATTTAGTAGGAATATTTCTTTTGCCGAGTAGAGGTCAGCTAAGAACAGATTTTGCGAAATTCCATCTGCAAGGGTAGTTGCCGGGGGTGTTATACGTACGTTTCTTATTTCTAAAACAATATGCCTAAATTAATGAAAATGCTACCCAAAAAACATTCCACTCAGACGAAGTCGCGGGTACAGCTAGTAATTAATCATTTCCGAGCACATTGGAATAGCAGGAACACCGTACTTAGTGACAGTCATTGCGTAGGTAATCTAAAAGTCAGCTCTATTGCAAATGGTTAAGGCGATCTTGTGATAAGTATGTTCGCAAGTTTCGTAGTCTAAAACCATCTGCTTTATTAACTTCACAATAAAACTGGTTTAGGATACATCAACTGGATGGTTTTAGTCTATAAAGGACATAGGTAGAAACAATATTTGTGTTTCATATAGCGGCCTCTACGTCGTTATACGATCAAGTTTGTAAGACAGTATTTCAATCATCACGTTTTAATAGCTGCATTTTTTATTATAACCAACCTTTAATTGCTTTATAATTTAAGATTACAATCTAGCCTTACAGACTAATTAATAATAATACTTTGACCTAATCTACCTAATATGTACTTGTATTATCTAAGTCTAGAGTCCAACGTCTACGCTTAGTTAACTATAATGTCTATTGACTCACACTGTTCTTGAGTTCTTATTTCACTAGCTCAAAAGGATTTGTTCTTTTAAATCTTCTCTTTGACCCTGTGATATCCAGAACTTTAGCAGCTTCGAAATTCACGTGATGGTGAAGTCTTTGGTGATGCTTTCGATGTAAATATTTACGAGCTCCAGGTCTTTATGAAGATTGCCATTCCATATGTACCAAGATGCATTAACAATTTTGCTTTTCTTTTGAAATTTTTGCATTACTTTCCGATTGCTAGGTTTGGTACATCACCAAAGATGGATACCATGTATTAGGACCTTTTTATATAGCACTAGCTTATTGGGTAGTGCTGAATGCGTTACAAGTAGCCAATATATTTTACTATATCGTATTTCTAGCTCTTCACGTTTCTTTTTAACAGGAGCTTAACAGCTACACGATAAATAACTATGAAGTAGGTTAATAAAAGGGATATAATCTTCATAATAACGTTAAAATGTATAAAGTTGACTCTTTATACGTAGGGGCCATTCATATTTAGATATATAGCTACTACATGATGCGATATAAAAACACTTGTTATGTTTGATTGTCACTATAGCGCTGGTAGTTAGCAGTGCGGAAACAAAAAATGTTTATCACGAATCCGCGTTCATAGATCAGAACTAATTATTCTCCCCAATGTAAAAAAAAAAAACCGTAGTCAATTCCCATGACTGGAATCGTAAGAGACGACGTGGAAACTTTATAAAGAAGAGGTAATTGCCATTTTCTAAATTTATCGAAGTATATTATAGCCTTAATGAGATATTATTTTTTTATTATTGTGGCCTCGACCGATGTTAAGTCATGACACAAATTAGAAAATATAAAACTTCTTTTAGAAACTGTAATTAAAATTACAAAATTAATGGTTTTTTTTTCTGGGTTTATGCACATGATAATTACAAAAATTCTGTATCATGAATGGAATTATTGAAATGGATTTATATAAAGTGTTGGTAAATTAAATTACTCTGCCAAGAATCTAAATCGAAACATATGTTCATACCATCCATAAAGGTATATTTTATGCACTAAATAGCTGATGATATATGGCCTTCCGACCCGCAGTTGAGCAGCGTGGTGGGTCTATGCTCTAATATCCTCTCTCCTATGAATAAAGAGGCCCGTGCCCAGCAGTAGGATGTTAATAGGCTTTTTTTGCGCTAGGAAATGCCTTTACGCACCCCGATGAAAGACATTCCAATCGGGAGAGTGGGACTCACAGATTACAGAATACTCACCAAAACCCAGCGAATCCTTCCTCACTACTGAATCACTAGAAGTTCCTGAGCTGCATTCTACTCTAGTGAAGGATGTTAATAGGTTGCTGATTACTTATTTATTACATCTTAGGTGTAGCAAAAGTTTCCGGAATTTATAATAATGTCAATGTAATTGTGTAATTCAATAATTTATAACGCAATGGAATATTTACAATTTATCTCCGACAAACAATGAAAATTTACTTGTCTTTATATATTATAAAAATACTAGCTGTTCCTGGCATGATCCTGTGGAGATTTGGGTAAATTTGTTATTTATCGGATCGAATAGTTAAATCCACTTGCAGAGAAAAAGTTTTAACTAAATCGGTCCAGCCGTTCAGAAGTACTTTTGTGACATACACACGCGCATAAAAATTTTATATGTAAGTTTAAGAGGACTCTTTTTTAGAAATGCTATTATATTTCATTTTTAAAAAGAAGTGATACGCGATAATGACGAAAATAAACTAATATATGTATAAAAAACATCTCATTCAACAATGTAAACATGAAGTGGTATTAAAATGCAAACAGTATTAGATTATTTAAGAGTTGGGAGCAAAAAATTAGTCAATGTCCCCCAGGCGAACGACATTCCAAGAGGTTTTTCGGCTTCGTTCAATAAATATTGTACTCCGAAAGACCTTTGAGGCTCGCACTGACGTAATGCAACGTGAGGCGCACTTAAATGCGCTAAAAAAGACTTTTAAGTCAAAGAATTTTATGTACCCTAGTAACATTACTATCGAAACTTTGAAGCAAACATTGAATTTAACGCTGCATGCATGCACAATTAAAACGTGTTTTTATAGTTTCAATTATATCCACCAAGTGTCTATTGCAATATTTACAAATGCTGGAAGAAAATACGACAGCAGTGAATTCATACAATATACATTATAAGTGAACGAAGTCAGAGGGAGCTGCTAGTATACGTATAATACTTAAGGTATATTAAATAGTGAATTAAAATAAAGCTCTGTGGCATTGTTATGACCCTATCGCTTCCTTAGTCGACGAGAACTGATTTTACTCGAACAAGCGTTGCAGAGACGTGCATGACGGCTCAGCCTTATTTAATAAATTCAAAATAAAGTGCACAAAGCTCATAAAGAAGTTTTTGGTACAAAAATTAAAGAGCATAGATCTATGTATCTACACTTTACTGAATACAATAAATTAACCTGAACTAGATTTAGCGAGCAATTGGGCGGTCTTATTGCTTAACAGCATTCTCTTCCAGACAACCCTGCGGTTAGGGAGACCGTCATAGAAAGGAAAGAGATGGTAATAATATTGTAGCATTTTAAAAAATATATTTTAGGCTACATTTATATCATGGGATAATATTGTAGTAAAACGTTCACATATAAATAATATTAAATTGATCCACCATTGCTTTCCAGTGATTCCGCGGCACTAATTAATAAATCGTTTTTTAAACGTGCATAAAGACAAAACGAATTATCAATCTAATTAATGATTGTAATGTTTTAGACGAAACAATGAGTCACGATTAAATTTGCGTAGGAACAAGTAATTAAGTCGATAGACGTTTCTTTTGTTTCTCGATCTTTATATAACAGTTTTGTAATGGTAGTTAAGAAAAACTAAGTATAATTATAAATTTCATCAAATTATCTCTTAACTCGTTTGCTTCAATTACGCCTTCCTTTACAATGAATTTGACGAAGTTCAAGTATGTATGTATTATATAATATTTGCACTCATGACTCGTTATTGTAATATTAATGCATGTATGACTATTCACTTCATAATATTTCGAAAAGTAGTAACAAGTTTGTTAACACAAATGTACCCTAAAAGGTGCAGTCATTTTTGTTATGCATAAGTCCTAAGTTTCCATTTGTGTGGATATTATTCTTTATGGAAAATGTCTTAGTCCATATAATTACTAACAAATCATCTCATAAATGTTCTAATAAGACTTGAATGCTGATATTGAAATTTATTTGTATTTACACAATGAAAATACCATATTCTAATTCAACAGGTTTAGAAAGTAACTCTTTCTCTAAACAATTTTTGTACTTTATTAAGTAAGTTTAAAATTTATTAACAAAATATAATATATGTTGTGATGATTTATTTTTGTATATAAATATACTTTAATTATTATTGTTTCTTATTTGTCGTCGTCGTCGCTTTAACCGATGGATGTCCACTGCTGGACATAGGTCTCACGTAATGACGTCCACAAGGCCCGATCTTGCGCCACATGGCTGCAGCGGCTACCGGCGACCCTCTTTATATCATAGGTCCACCTTAGGGGGGCTCTGCCTACACTGCGCCGGCAGGTGCGGGGTAGCCACTCCAGCACCTTCGGACCCTAACGCCCATCGGTCCTTTGGACTATGTGCCCCGCCTATTGACACTTCAGGTTTGCGTTTCGTAGGACTATGTCGGTGACTTTGGTTCTACTACGGATCTTTTCATTTCTAATTCGATCACGTAGAGAAACTCTCTCTCCATCGCATGCTGAGTGACGCTGAGATTTGTTTCATATTGGGTTTAGGAAAATAATAATGCCGTTTAATAGTCGAAATCCTAGATTTAATGTGTAAGAAGTTTGACAAAATAAGACAAATTAATTATTTGACAACCCACAGATTTGAGTATAAATGTAGTAAAGGTAATTTTTAACAAGTTATTATATTATTTAATTGTCAATATTATTGTATTAACTATTCGAATCTACCATAAAATAACTAAGTTCTTCAAACATAACTGCAATAGAATAGCAGTCAATGTGCGCAAACCGGCAATGATTTCCGAGTTGCGACCTTGATCATGGAAGACCTTGAATTGAGAATTTGTTCAACTTAGAGCGAGCAATGCGCCACAGAGCAGCGTTCACTAAACTTTGTGATTACGTCACATTTTTGTAGGTACTTTGTTTGGATGAATAGCCTCTACCAAAAGATCTACGTTCGTAATATTGCCTTAGTTGTTTATTATTTGTACACACTTGTATCTTGTTACAATTACACGTTTCTCATCACTAGAGTTGTGCGTGAGAACGTGTGTCATAGCGAATCGTCGCCACGTCGCCTCATTTCCCTCTCGACTCGGCCATTATCTATCTATTCCGCTGCATATATCTATAGTATACACAGTTTATTTACTACGGTACACGTAATCTGCATCCTACTTCAGAAACTTTGATGTTTCAAATCTAAAAGGCGTTTCATGAGAGACAGGTTTTTAAAAGTAAAATTTGACTTCAGGAATAAGTCAGTGAATGCGTGACGGAACCGTTACGAAAAGTGTGATTGTTGAGGCTAATAGAAGTAGAAAGGGAGATAAAAGTTAAGGAAGATAGAGAGAGAGGTACGCACATTTTTTTTTCTCTCATAATCAGTACCTCTCGTGAATCTAAGACCCACTAGAGTCTAGTGAGTAGTAGTAGAGACTAGACGACTAATAAAAAAAACTTTTACTTCAGTCGTGTGGAAGCATACTCGTTTTTTAAATTGCTTTAACGATTTTCCTTTAGTTTAATATATTGACTAAGCTTTAGCCTCACTGGCGCAATGGTGCGAGTACTCGCCTTGCTAGCAGAGGCCCCGGGTGCGATCCCCGTTAGGGCATATTTAGAAAATCGTATTTTCTAATTTGTCTGAGTCTGGTCTAGTGGGAGGCTTCGGCCGTGGCTAGTTACCCTATCAGCGAAGACGTACCGTCAAAACAAAGAGATTTGTGTTCCGGTAGGATGCTGTGTAGAAACCGTAAGGGGTATATTGCCTCTTACCCAGAATAGCGCGCTTCCATCTTAGACTGTATCATCACTTACCATCAGGAGAGATCACAGTCAAGCGCTAAACTGTCAGCAATAAAAAAGCTACCTTTCGTGCATCTAAGACATAGTGTGCAAGTACTAGATTAATAGAAAAGCTTTTACTTCAGTCGTGTGGTAAAGCATAACCGTTTTTTTATTCCTTTAAAAATTTTCATTTAGTTTAATATATTAACCAAGCAAAGCCTAAACGTATTTTGGTTCTGATATATGGCTAATAACTCCAGGTGAATACGTCCACATTGTAAAACCCCATCCTCTGCTTGATATTATTTTGATGATGATTTAATTGCATACAAAACATATAATTGAGCCGTGATGCCCCTATGGAGAGACGTAGATTCTTGGTAAGAATCACAAAGCAGTCACCACTAAATTCTCTCTGTAAAACATATGCACTTTATTTTTATTTAAAATCGGTGAGGGAGAAGACCATCACGTGGAATCACGTGAGGAATTAAGAAATTTGCGATATGTACAACTCGAAGTGGAACAACATTGTGGGTCTATGCGCTAAAAATCCTCCCAATGAGTAAGGAAGTTGTACCTAGCGAGATGTTAATAGGCCCATTTTTATCTATTATACTTGTCGGACAATAAGAGAGAAGGAAAGCATAAAGCATAGGGGCGTAGGGTTCTCCGCCGACATTGTCATTAATGGCATCCTTAATTTCCATAGTGTAAGCGTTCATGGGTAATTTGGTGCAATCAAACACTTTATTAATTAACTCAGATTATAATTCAATCACTTAATGTTCCCGATATCAATTTACTCAAACTCAGCAATAAAAATAGCTAGGAATGCGACAGTTTCAAAAGTCGAACGCACCGGCGGTTCGTCACCCGAGGACTACCGAGAGACGCGCGCCGGACTGCCACTTATTGACTCTGCTCCACGCCGATAGACAGATGGTGCCAGCGTTCCACTGACTATTGCACTCCAACATACTCAATATATTATGCAAAATGCAAGAGTTGATGTGGCTACGTGTTAATGCGGTAAAGGATATATCATAATCACGTAATATTACATAATATTCTATTTCCAATTTCTGCAAGAGATTCATTATTTCGCGCTTGTGAATTACTAAATAAATGTAACAGATCTATTCATGTAATAACACGGACGTCCTAAAATACATTAGTCGTAGTATGTGAGTATCGTACAGATTTACTTCCCACCCACTCACCGTGATAACAAATATTGCAAAGTCGCCCCTCGTCAAAGGAACTTGTGAAGAGTTAATAGTGTTCTGCTTCGATTCCATGCACCCACGTGAAAAATATAATTACATGAACGGCCTCTACGATTATAATTCTTAAGAACCGAAAATTAATACAGGTTTGTTTGTCTGTAAGTGAAATAAATCGAAGAGGCATTGTTAAGGAACTATGACTAACGTAAGGGAATGCCAGATTTGTTTTGCTTGAATTTTTTTCTTTTTATATTTCTGATTGAACTCCTAAAAGGCTGGATGGATATGTTTTTCACCATAATCTGTCTGAGATTTAATATGTAATTGATTTGACACAGTATAGCAAACAACGCGGAAAAAAGGTAGCGAATTTGTAAAATGATACGTTCCAATTGTCGCAACACAAATGCGGATAATTTTATAAGATATTAACAACATTTCTTTGTATTTTATTTCTTATTACATCAGCTACGTGCCTATGAAAGTCGTAAAGATTAGCTGTGTTAACCAGTGAAATTAAAAAAATAAATTTATAACATAAATACATAAACAAATATCGTGTAAAAATCGATGCATTACGATAAAATAAAATGAAACTTCAACTTTATTCATTGGTGTAGGTTTATGATTTCTAGATTATTCGGCCATTATGACTAACACGAGCGTTATATACTTTTTTGAAAAGGTGCAAAACGATTCGTCGATATGGCACGATGTCATACTTATTTATTTACGCGTAGTTATCAGCTTATTTGTACTCCTTCAATGTCACCGAGTTGCTGAGAGGGCAACGGACGCAATATCTTTAAACACATACACACTTATTCACGTATGGGAGTGTTGCTTTATATCAACTCACACTAACAATGATGTGTTTTCAATCTATACCTAGGGTTGGCAAAAATAGAACTTTACGATTTCTTTGACGGATCGGTATGGGAGAATCACATCACTAGTAGAGTCACCGTTTTCGATTTCCGATTAAACTGGTTTTATCAATAAGGTTTAAAATATGTATATTATAAAGTAATAAATTTTACACAACGAATGTGCTTTAGACGACACGGGTGAAGTAAATGTGTGTCTTTTTTAAGACTAAAAAATTGGCAGTCATGGATACTTTCGATAGAAATAAATCAATAGTATTTTATTTATCATTATGTTCTTTCAATTTAATAGTACAAAGTTATTTTTATAAACATTTTGAAACCAAGGAAAATAGTATCGAATGAAATAAATCTACATGGATACCAAATCAATAATAAATCTAGAAAACGTAACTCAACTCTTACTGTCTTTAATAACATATATCTCCTTCTCAACTTCCGTTTGCCTTGCAGTTTTACAAACTATGTCGCGTCTCATTACTCTGTACAAACTTTTGTTTATAAAATTGTATTAGAATACGGTTAATGGAGTAAAAACGACTTTTTGATTAAACGGTAATTCAAAATGACATTTAATATAATAATTCGAAAAACTACTATCGCTACTAACTGTAAAGTTTAGGGCTAAATAGCAAGGCGTCCCGATGCAAGAATATATGAATCCAGAAGCCTAATGATCTTTTTATTAAGTTATTGTATTTTAAACACTCGTGCTTAAAAAAACAATCATATCACCATCTAGATTCGTTTCGTATATTTATTCATTGAAAAGAAAATTAAATAGCTTTGACCTCATTTCATGTTATGTAAAAAAATGTAGAATATTCAAATAATACAAATGAAATCAATGTACCTACTTCAAGCGACATTCATATCTAACAGTAAAAAAATGGATTGTAAAGCTGATAAACGAGGGAATTATAATACATTGCCCTTGTTCTTTATCTGTTTTAATGTCTACGTACTGGTCGTTAAAAATAATACCAAGTTCAGAACACTTGAACATTTTATCAGTCGAATTTGTTATGGATGCATTCGTTTAGCAATTAATTTAAACATAGTAGTATTGATTTCATATTTTGTTGACTTTACCTTTTATAAACATTTGGTGTTATTTAAGTCTACGCTATATCAATTAATTGAATTCGTGTTGTTTTCTCTAGAGAAGATTTTGTTTATAAATATTTATTGCTAATTGATCTTATATTTGTCTTTTGGTTACAAGCTTACAGACATAATACAGTTAACCTAAAAATGTTTATACGTCTACCTTGCCTTGATTGCCTATCACTAGACTAGCTTAGAAAAAAGTCGAAGGATCGAATTCTTGGCAGGCACATCTAACTTCTCTTTAGACAAATATTTCTATTAAACGTACCATAATGCTGCGAAGTAACACACTGTTAAGGCATCCTGGATATCCTATGAGAAATTCTTATGTATTTGTTGATTGCCAGTTTGTATATAATACAATCATGATTAATCTCAGCTCATACAACTTAGGCACTGTGCTGTCGAGTGGATCACTAATAAGCTCGCCACTTAGCATGCCTGCTGTCTAAGATGAACTTATTAATAATGTCATGCTTATAAGGTGAAAAGTAAGTAGCAGCTCAGTAAATAAATAAATAACCTTTTATTTCTTACATCATACTTAACTACAGCTAAAAAGATTATATAGATATGCTATGATAACACAGGTAAAGTCGCCGCTGAAAAATGTGAACACCGCCCGGCGATTGTTGGGATTTCGTCCCAACGCTGGTTTTCATTTAGGTCCCTCTGCTTGGGACAGGCCTCCTCACTCATAAGAGAGTAGGTTTTTAAAGTCCACGCTGTCCTACTGCAGGTTAGGATAGTACACAAGTGCACTCTCTATTCCTTCACTGTTATACGATGGGACGGCAATCCGATACGACCGGGGGGAGATCAGACACAAGACCGCAGGCTTAATGAGCTCTCCAAGGCACGAGGGTGGAATATACCGGTAACTTGAATTCACGCGACCCGGAAGTTAATCCCAAGACCTTATGTCTGTAGCCGAACAAGTTGAGCACTAGACCATTAATGCAGTATGAATGGAGCGGTCTCCTATCACCTTGTGTACGTAAATACACGTGCTTTTATTGCCTTTTATGTAGTTCTATATAATTGTATACAGCGCATCTGTTTTGGTTTGCCAATAGGTTGAAATTTAATAAAAAGCCTTTCCTTAAAGACCACGTGCCGCATTGGACCGTAACGACGATGGCTGCGTACTAGGTCACGGCATGCGTTTGCGCAACTACGAGCTCCTTTCTCAGATACGAGCTCAACCATCACCGAATAAATTACATTAATAAGCGTCATCAGCGAAAACAAAAACTTTTTTATCTGTATAATAAAGATATACCTTCATTGGTATTTGTGGAAAACTAAAAAGTAACACCAAAGTTTACCAGGTATCTTTACTCTGTACAATAAAAGCGTCATTTTATAATATTTAATCAAACTTGGCGTTACTATACCATACCATATAGATCATGAACCCTAATCCATAAGTAAATTTATTTTAAATACTCGTTCTTGCAGATATAATACACCTTACAGTCCTGTTAGAATCCAGAGTCAATTCGTTTTTAGTTCTCCTTGAAAAAAAATTATTTAATAATTTTGGTTTTATTTTATATATCTATATATATATAAAACACAAAAATTTACTCTAACTTTGTGATAAAAACAACTATAATTTCATGCCATTAAATATTTATAAGTATAAATTCTAGCTGGTTGCAGTATTCGAGGATAATAAATAGAAAATTTGTTAAATATTCTAACAAATAAACAATATTATAAGTAAATTAGAACGGATTTTCCTATAAATCCACGAGATTGGAAATTACATGGTTGATACCGCCGGAAATTCCTAATACTTATATATAATTTCGTGTAATTTATTTTGTGCTTTATAACTATTCAATCAATTATAAATTCTCTTATTAAACTAGAAATGTCTACATTGATTTCTTCTAATGTATTAGCAATCGATAAAAGAAATAAGGGTTCTTGCATTTACTTCTCTACTTTTTGTCAATATATATGCAATAAAAGTTTTTCCAGCTATCTGTCTCGTTAGTCATGCACCATAAACTTGTCGGGTAAAAACGTACTGAATTTTTACTTAATTATTACAAATAATTCCAAATGTCATTTAAAGGCCTTTGCAATTAATCGATATAAATAAAAAGTATTTTAATAGTTAATTTACCTTTGTATGGTTTTTGCACTGTATCATAATGAAACGTAATTTTTTTTTCTCCTTAAATATAATTTCAAACATTCGGCAGGAATCAACCCCCAGACTACTGCTAACCCAACTAGTAAAAAAGTAATAAAAAGTAAATAGCAGCCCATTAACGTCCCACTGCTGGTCATAAGCCTCCTCACTCATATGAAAGAGGGTTTTTAGAGCATAGACCCACCAAGCTTCTCCGCTGCGGATTGGCCGGCATAGTACATAACTGCACTCTCTATCCCTTCACTCTCATAGTCCGATGTGACGGAAATCCGACACAACCGGAAAGAAATCAGGAGCAGGACCGACGGCTTAACGTGCTCTCCGAGGCACGGGGGTGGAGTACACCGCCAACTTCTCAACTTCGGGATAATATTGAGAAAATCTTAATAGAAACCTCAATATCGATTTTGAATTGGCCCGACACGGGACTCCAACCCAGGACCTCATGTCTGTAGTCGAACATGCTAACCACTAGACCAATGGGGCAGTTAAACCCAGCGAGTACTATCAATAGAATGGCACAAATCTCTTGCGAAAATGAGTAATCTCTCTGTATTTTAGTTTACAGTTACCACTTATATGCTATAAAACCTTATATAAATGTACAAAAAAACTAAAGGATGTCGGGGTATCACTCGCGTAGTTCCCGATCTAGTGGATGTGGGGAAATATTGGAAAATACATTATATATCATATCTAATTGCTGTTATATATATAACCGTTTTAGAAGAGTTCAGTGGCACACGTATACTATAAATGTTAATAAAAACTAACTATTCCGGAGGCTTCGACCGTGGCTAGTCACCATCCTACTAGCAAAGTCATATCGACTAACAAAGAGATATGTGTTCCGGTACGATGCTATGTAGATACCGTAAGAGGTGCATTGCCTCTTATCAGATTAGCGAGCTACCATTTTAGAATGTATCATCACTCCCGATGGTGTGGTCGCAGTCCACCGCTAAAAACTTAAAAGTACACATGTCAGAAGTGAAACTTCATTGGCAAACTAATATTTAGGTCTTGTTTATATTTATACAAAACTAAAACTTTAGATTTCCGGAACTTAGAGAGAGGGGGAAAAGGAATATGTTAGGAATTCAATGAATTCAATTGTCATTAAAATACTAAAAGTGTCAAAAATTAATACAAATAAGTTATTGAAATCTCAAATAACGAATTGTAAATAAAAATGCTACGTGTTTTTGTCAATATTAGAAATTATTAATTAAATTTTGTTTTTAAATTTATAAAAGAGAGTTTACGATAGATTTTAATTTAATATTTTATAAAAAATTGTATATTATATTATTAAACGAGTGTCAAATTAAAATGCCACATATTATTTGTAAATATAAAAACTACCTAAACCTCCAAACGAATTAGCATAAAAAAAGCTGCACATCTTCGTGACACTAATCACGCGCTCACGTGCCTATAGACGTTCCACTTCAAAAAGCTACCAATCCCTTGGAAATATGAAGAAATTTGTTATTTATCAAATCGTATTTTCACTAAAAGCCTTTTAGAGAGAGCTTAATCACAAACAGAAAACATATCTAATGATAATTATAGTCTTCAAAAGACAAATCAGGAGTTTTATTATAGGAAGCATTACTCGATAATTATTCAATAAATAACAACCTTTCACTAAAATATGCAGGAAAACTAAACTTTATGGCACCATAAATCCTTTTATGTATGTAAGAAAAATTTACTGCACATACCAGCCCCAAAGTATCCTGTATATATATAGTTATATTGTAAAACTGGTTGGAGTAGCATGCATTGATTACTTTGTACAATATTTAAGCCCAGTGCTCTATTTATATGTATATTGTATTTAACTTTACGTTATTAAATCAAAGCTATGTGACACTCTTAAAGAAGTCGGGGTATTGACGTGAATTTTTACACAAGTTTTGATTCACCTTAGCTTAAGAATCTTTTGTTAAATTAGAATGTTTCTCAAATACATAAGCGTGAATTCAAGAAAATGATAGCTAAATATGACTTCGAGGTTTTTAGTTATTAAGCTCAATCGTGGACAAACATTGACTAGCTTGTAATTGCAAAACACCAGCGTGAATAGAGATATTGAGCTGCTGTGTTTCCTTTGCTTAAATGAGGGAACAAAATGCCTATAGCATAATATGCTAATTCTTTCAACCAGGATTAATATAAACACAGTTCTAGAAATTTTGCAAACGTCTTAAATTATTTCATTACGATCACGAGATCCTGTCTTTGTGAGATTATTCCATGCTTCATCATGTTATAGTGATTTAATATCATTACAACCAATATATTTTAATAAAGTTTTCAAAGTTCAATAAAGCCTTTTTCATCATTTACACAAAGAGGTTATTAAGTTTTTATTAAGTTTGCTAACGTTTAAGTACCTTTTGTTAAATGAAAATGTTTCTCAAATATATAAGCGTGATTTCGAGAAGATGATAGCTAATTGTGGCTTCGAGATTTTGATTTATTAAGCCCAATCGTAGGCAAACATTGAGTAGCTTGTAATTACAAAACACCAGCGTGAATACAGATATTGAGCTGCTGTGTTTCTTTGCTTAAATGAGGGAATAGAAAGCCTATAGCATAATATGATAGTCCTTTCATCTAGCAAAGGATTAATATAACCACAGTTCTGGTTTGTCAAACGTCTTAAATGATATAATTATGGTCACGAGATTCTGTCTTTGTGAGGGTATTCCATGCTTCATCGTATTATAGTGATTATAAACAATATATTTTAATAAATTTTTCAAAATTCAATAAAGCCTTTTTCACCATCTATACCTAGACGTTGTTGTTGAGTTTTTATTAAGTTTGCAAACATTTGAAAGTCTATTTTTATGTTAAATATTTGTAAGGCAATGGAACGTAACGTAAACATTTCTAGATGGGTTCGTGGTGCAATTTAGAGGCAATCTTGAATTTGTTTAGTACCTTCGATGTTTCATCAATACGGTACCGTTAGTTTGTGAAACCGCTTCTAAGAACGCCATGAAGAAACGCGCGTGTTCTACTTTTAATTTTATTTTATACCTAATGTCCCAGAGACTTTATCTGCGTAAATTTCGTAGACTTACATTAATTTTTTAATAAAGAAATCGTTTCATTCCGTTCAATTTCTAATCACAAAATACAACTGCAGAAATTAATTTCATTACACAAAGTGTGAGTGCTGCCAAGATCTGCCTATTTTAGTGTAAATATATTTGTATTAAAGATAATCAGCTCCCCGCCTCGTTTACTAAATAATCAGTCTATAAGGCACTTGTTATAGTATTTTGCTTAAATCAATTTTAAAGTGAAACTTTTATTCCATTACCTCAATTTTTTTCTAGTGGTTAGCATATTCGGGCTTCGGGACGGGTCAATTCAAAAATCGATATTGAGTTTTCTATTAAGACTTTCTCAATATTTGCCCAAAGTTGGCAAAATGGCGGTGTGATCCAACCCCGTGCCTCGGAGAGCACGTTAAACCGCGCCTGATCTCTCTCCGTTCGTGTCGGATTCCTGTCACATCGGACTATGAGAGTGAAGGAATAGAAAGTGCAACTAGTGTACTATGCCTGCCAATCCGTATGTGAGCAGCATGGTGGGTCTATGCTCTAAATCACCCTGACACAAACCTGAGTGAGGAGGCCTGTGCCCAGCAGTGGGACCTTAATGTGCTGCTACTTACCTTCTATCGCATTACTGCTGCCCGTGAAGTGAAGTTATGTAGCTAATTATGACGGCGCCCATGACTTGCATCAGTTGCACTTGCACCACACTTCTTTAACGGAACCATGAAGAATCACATTTTAAAACGTCTTTACTTTCCCTGGAATATCAGCTGAAATAAAGTGCTTTAAAAAATAAATATTGGATTTGAAAACCTCCCTAAAAATATCATGAGTAATTCCTTTTTTTAATTCAGAGGCACAGCCTATTTGAAAGCATCATAAATATTTATTTGTAAAATGTTTTTCCTTGTATATAGCATTTCCAAACGTAATTTTCCGAACGCTGACGAGTTGGATTTGGCGGTTAACCTCTCGTTGGAAATTGGACGGTCCACTGTATCGATTTTTCCCTGTGTTTAAAAGGGCCGTTTCGGGAATTTTGTCAAATATTTTCGTCTTATTAGTACCTAAATCTATATTATAACTTAACGTTAACCCGTAGGCATAAATAAAGTACCTTATGAAAAATAAACCTTCCTCAGTTGTTGATGTCTATTAAAGAAAAATGTAGAGATCTTAAGGTGAGCAATAGTTAACTATAACAAAATCGCAAGTTTACGACGAAGAGATGTAGGTACTAGGAATTACAACATAGGTCTACTAAGAGATATCCACCATACTTGGAAGTTTTTGGCAATTGCCAATATTATTTTTAGTGAATAGGTCTAAAGTGTAATTTTTAGCTATTCCTTGGAGTTCAATTGCAATCAAAACCCACGATCCTTGGAAGGTTTTGGCAATTGCCAATATTATTTTTGGTGAATATGTCTAAAGTGTAATTTTTAGCTATTTCTTAGAGTACAATTGCAATCAAAACCCATCACTCTTGGAATTTTTTGACAATTGCCAATATTATTTTTAGTGAATATGTCTAAAGTGTAATTTTTAGTTATTTCTTAGATTACAATTGCAATCAAAACCCATCACTCATGAAAGTTTTTGGCAATTGCCAATATTATTTTTAGTGAATATGTCTAAAGTGTAATTTTTAGCTATTCCTTAGAGTTCAACTACAGTCAAAACCCATCATCCTTAGAAGTTTTAGTTTGGCAATTGCCAATATCATTTTCACTGAATATGTCTAAAATGTTATTTTTAGCTATGACTTAGAGTTCTACTGCAATCATATTCTGTATTTATTGTGACACAACAACTACTCGTAAACTGACCAGAAAAGACTGTCTCAGTTCTCTATACTGAATAAAAATGTAATTATTTTCACATTTTTGTAATGTTTTTTAATGTTATCATATAAAAAAGCAACTTTTAGAAATGAATCGACAATACCATTATAATTATTTCGTCATGGTGATCGTTCTTGTAATTTATATTCAAATATTTTATTTAATTATGTGGATAATAACGAATCCGTAAAATTAAAACTAAAACTATATTCATTTAAAATAATTATAATTCCAAGTAGTAACTGACCGTTAACAATTTTGCTTAGATTGTACCCACGATGAGGTACTTTAAGATATATGGGAGTCATTCACACCAAGCTGTAATCTGCATACGCAAATATAATAAAAGAAACTTTGTTGTTTATAAATCATAACAAAATGGTGTGCGATAGGAATGCAATTGTACGATGAACTCTTTCTCTCAATAACATCTAGTTCAGTAATAAATAATGACATAAATATATTACCGTATCTAAAAAGATTTTCGTTGTTATTCAAATACTTAACACGCCATTTTTTTAGTTCCCTGGGCGTTTTCAGCATTCATTTAAAATGATGTTAAAACATTACCTTTCTTCCTTGATTATGTGATCAATTTGTTCGCACAAATTTGTAAATGTACTTTCTGTGCTATTTTTAGTTAAATATTTAATTAATCTTTGCTACCTTTGATTGTTTAGAAATAACCATAAATATTAATGAAAAAATATATGATAATTACTACAATTCTAACTTGAGCATTAAAAAAATATATACATTAAATTTAAAATGACCTTACTAACCAAAAAACTTGAATTTGAAAATTACACGGCTGGTATCCTTCTGCTTTTATATTTGGTATTTATGAACTTAAATTTTCTCTTCTTTTTATTTTCATTCATTTTATTGTTTCAATATTTGACTAATATGTTCTTAGTATAGTAATTTGCGCGGTATCTAACTTTGCTAAAGTAGGAGTAAATTCCTTTTGAAATTGTATTCATTTATTTCTATTTATTGTCTGCTGCCTTATTGATCTAATGGTTAGCATGTTCGATTGCAACCATGAGGTCTTGGGTTCGAGTTCCGGGTCGCACCAATTTAAAATCGATATTGAGTTTATTAAGGTTTCCCGAAATTGGGAAGTTGTCGGTGTGATCCACCCCCGTACCTCGGAGAGCCCGTTAAGCCGTCGGCCCTGTGTAAGTATGGAATAACTAACTAACATATCTGTTAACCGCTACGTTATTGATAAAATAACAACTAACGAAAATAACTACAATCCAAAATAGAGTTATTCAGTTATTGTCAATATTTAAAAATAAAGTGCGCTAAATTATAACTTAACTAGTAAAGAAAGAGTGTGACAGTATCACATATTATAGAAATCAGGTGAGAATATTTGTTGAAGATGGCCATTGTTATTTGATATATGTCCAAGAGAATTCAGTAGCGGAATGATACTAATATGCTATAGCGGACTTTATTTGTTACTTGGGTACTGGTACTAAATTATGAATAATTAAGGTATGAAGTCCTATTAAATGTCATATTGAACCAAACATATTGTCCATATACTTATCTCGCTTGGGGTTTCCAATAATTTTAAAAATACATATTTAATGAAAGTAATGAATTTGTAAACAGTTTCATGTAGTCTTCGGGAAAAGTAACTCTTGAGTAATAAATAACTTGATAATATATGAGTTATTGAAAAAACGCAATAACTCCCATGCTTAGTCCTGTGCCTAATCGATCTCCGATCGTGGCGGATTCCCGTCACGTTAGACTACGATAGTGAAAGAATAGAGAGTGCAATTGTGTACTATGTCTGCCAATCCGCAGAGGAGCATCGTGCTGGGTCTCCTCTCTCATATGAGTGAGGAGGCCTGTGCCCAGCAGTGTTTTATCTGTCCGAATTTATCTGCACCTTCCTTCCAATATAATACATTCAAATAATAGCAATTTATATAACCTAATGATAGTTAAGCTGGAAAACACTTAAAGATGTTTTGTTGCACGTATGTCTGACAGATAGCCGGTGTTGCTATTTATGAATTCCATACAGGTGCTAGGGGCGGCGCAGGTGTCGCATTGTCAACTGCATACTATGACCTTTGCATAAGAAATACAATTTTGCACCGTAATATAAACGGAGGTACCTCATGCAAATTGGTTTAACGAATTCAACGATCATTACTTATTAATTACTTTAGTGATATTTATTTATAAAAGTATACTAGCTGACCCAGCAAACGTTGTTTTGCCATATATCTATTGTCGGTAACAGAAAACAGGGTTTGGTGGCAGAAAGGTGAAAATTTAGGGTTGTATGTATTATTTACTCCAGAAAATAAAAAATAAAACAAAAAAAATTGTCAAAAAAGATGGGAATGGACATGTGACACGAGAATTTTATATATGAGACTAGCTGACCCAGCAAACGTTGTTTTGCCATATAATTACTATTATCGCTATTAAAAAATAGGAGTTGGTGATAGAAAGGTGAAAATTTAGGGATGTATTTTTATACAAAAAAATTGAAACAAAACAGTTTGTCAAAAACATAAAAAATCAAATTTTGGGGTGGATCACTCTTAACATTTAGAGGTTTGAAAAATAGATAGTTGCTGATTCTCAGACAGTAAAAAGAGCTGTTTTTAGGGTTTTCCCCTGCATTTATTCTAACTTTTCACGCCGTAAAAACCATCCTTGGACTTCAACGAACATTTTAAAAAAATTTTCAAAATTGACCCAGGCGTTGTTGAGCTATGCGCTTACTAACACATTTTGCAATTCATTTTAATATTATAGATAAGCAATATAATATTATAATAAAAAAAATGATCTATAATTTACAATTATATAGTTGTTTACATAAGGATTTCAATTACAGAATATAATAGGAATTCCTATCAATAACATAATATGATCTCTGTGGCTATAATTGGACTTTCAATACCGAACTTGAATAACTCTAATCGCCATCAGTCACCATAATTTACTCTGCGGCTTTAGCCATTGTGTATATTTTTTTGCTATGAAAATTCGGCAGTGACGTATCTAATTTGCGATCGACAGACGAAAAAAATAACGCAAAGAATAAATCGAATCACGTTCTGATTGCTTTTTGTGATAAACCATATTTTATATTATTATTTTGCTTTAGATAAATCACTTATTGATTAGTTCATGAATATGGAATAAAAAACCTTCGCCATTAAGTAAATATGATCAGTTTTTACATATAATAGTTCAAGTACATTTGAAAGTTACGTAATATTCTCAATATACTAAATGTATTATGAAATATTTTTCGTGGTTAATTTTAATTATTTTTTCATTTATGGCCTCATTTATCAGATTAATTTTCTTAACTATAAGCCCTCTTATAACCGGTATGAAAGCCATTTCAACCCTATAAAGTTTTGCTGTGGTACTATCCAAAAAATTTTTTTATCCTCCAAGCTTCGTAAACAGAAATTCCTGGTTAGATTTCAAGTAGGACAAATTTAGAAAATTTATTTTTGTAAATTGCACATTTCTTTACTAGAAAGGCATAAAAAAACATAAATGAAAGTGAAATATTCTTCAAAAGTGTATGAATATTTTCAGACAGTTCGCAAGGAAAAATATGATCAAATCTCTTTGTCTGTTATCAACGTAAGTAGTCCAAGGGCAGCTTCGATAACGAGGTTTCTGCATTGGAACGTTTAAGTTATAACTTTGTTTAATCTTTAGTTACAAATATTATAGAATCCTATTTTATTCTACACATTTTTTTAATAATTCTCATTTTTGGAACTCCCTAAGCATTGTTGTATAAAACTAATCATCTGGTACGATAAAACAAAATAATGTATACAAGTGCAATTGGCTATAATTTTCCGTCATAATATTCCAATCTCGCGGAGAAATATACTAACCTTTAAGACGTTATGCCATTTCCTCTTAACTACGTGTACATACGTATAAATCTACAAAAACATGTCGTATGGGATTGTTCACTCGTCACGTTGAAACGGAAGCAAAGGCAAGGCTAAAAATTTTGGAGCTAATACATCAGAATAATAACAAGATCCTGATGGGACAATTTTTTGCTTACAAAGTGATAACAACACCGCTGTAGCGTCTAAGGATTTATTGAAAGTAATTGGACATTAAGGTATTATTCTTGAAGGAAGCTCTTTTATAAGATACTCATGTTAGACTAAAGATAGTTGGCTGACAACAGTGATAGCTTTGAAATTTTCAGTGTTATTGAGTAATATAAAACACCAAAAAATCATGCAATATTACTAAATATTATGCAATACGAGATAACTTTTACATACGGAACAATTTTGTGAGGATAGTCTTTCCAGCTGCTTCGTGGTATAGTTGTTTTAAAGACAAATACTGCTAAATTGTATAAATTCAAATAGTTAAGTAATAATTAGTATAGTTAGTTGTGTATATTTAAATAGTGGTAAAAATAAAAGTGGTTAGTTAATGTTTTTATAATACTTACAGAAAATAATACGCTGGAAACCTTATTGACGACCTTGGCATGTTATTAGTGATAGCCATAATTCATTATAATATAAGCAATAATACAACCTTCGGATTGGATTTCTCTGATCTTTGAAATCTTAACTAGAACAAATCGCGGTATTCTGGGCGCTTAATAAAGCTATTGGTTACAGACACTGATTGAAATCATAAACAGACTGCTTATCGTTAAACAAATCACCGTTAACTAATCCGAGCGCATTAAAACAGGAAGGTCGTCTGATAAGCGAATGCAACGTTTTCATTGTATAGAGGTCACCATAGATAACAGTATCACGACCTCGTGAACAAGGAAGCAACAAACCAAATATTATTTTACCAAATTACGACGCCGTTTGTCGTAAAAACGAACACTATACACGACATGCTAACATTTTTTGTCAGTCCAACATTGTAAATATGTCGCCGACAAAGAGTTTCAAGGTTTGCCTCGTAGATAAAGGCGATAATTTGGAGCATGCATGTCTTGTTGCGTCAAAATAAGGATATGTCCTAGACGTTTGTACAAAAAAATACGTCTTAAGATTTTTAGTAGGATTACACAGAAAGAGGTCGTGAACTTCACGTTTACGAGTATATCAACCGTCTGCCATCTTACATAAAGTTTAATTTTAACGCAAAATAATTTCTCCCGCAACGCAGTAATTTCTTCCCATGATTTAACGTTGACCGCTAGGCTAGTTTGAATTCAGCTCATAAAGAGTTCAAAGAATACATTAGTTATGTTCTTTATAACGAGCTGTTTCAGCTTCACTTGGTGAAAATATTTATCTCTTGACTACTCTTGAAGTGAAACTTCTTAAAGCGTATGAGGGTAAATTTTTTACGGATGAAACGTGTGATTAGCGTCACGAAGATGTGCAGCGTTTTTATTGCTAATTCGTTTGAAGATTAGCTAGTTTTCATATTTACAAATAACATGTGGCATTTTAATTTGCCACTCTTCATTATATTATATTTTTCATAAAAACATTTCTAAATTTAAAAGTCAAAAACTATTTTTTTTTACATAAATTATTTTTTATTAGACACTTTTAATATTTTAATGACTACTAAATTCATAAAATTCCTAACATATCTTTCTTTTCCTCTCCCTCTAAAGCAGAGTTCCCCAAACTTTTTTGTTTTGTAGACCCCATGCCATGTTTCCTGTCTTGGGTAGACCCCCTACTTACCTAATATTGATTTCCTGTAAATTTCTAACTGTAGTGAAGTTTAGTGTTAAAAACTTAAAGTAAAAACACATGTTAATTTATACGTTTATTAATTGAATTGAAATTAAAACTACCCAAAAAAAAATTAATATCGGTTATGTAAAATATACGTAACATTAAATAATAAGCTATAAATAAAATAACATAAAGAATAAGTCAATATTTTTAGCGAGAAATTTTGTAAGAGTTAATCTTAAATCTCCTCGGCTAAAGATGGCCAGTCTCGTCCAGTCCATATTGTGGACCCCCAAATTTTTTTTTGCTGACGTAGACCCCTTGCAGGTTGTCATAGACCCCTAGGGGTCGATATAGACCCCTTGCAGGTTGTCATAGACCCCTAGGGGTCGATATAGACCCCTTGCAGGTTGTCATAGACCCCTAGGGGTCGATTTCCGAGACGTTAGAGCATTGATTCCCAAAGTGGTCTATCCACTTTGGGAATCAATGCTCTAACGTCTCGGAAATCTAAAGTTTTAGACTTGTATAAACAGGACATAATAATTAATTTGCCAAAGGAGTTTCTTTTATTTCTCATTGAACTATTAGTGAGATATGCTGTGTCACAGACTGGTTTGTCATTTGTTATCTGTTGTTATTTTATATGAAGTCTTAAGTAATTGCTGCACTACATAGCGCAGCGTCGAGTTAATAGAATAATGCTCCCTCCACAGCCTTGTCCCCGTTCGGTGACCCAGTTGCATGTCCTGAGCAGGATGCTCTTTTTACGCCAGCAATTACGAGTAAGGGGGAGATATCAACCTCTTTAATCATTAGAATGACAGAAAAGCTTGGGAAGGACTACACTACTTCAATTTGTTAAATGAGGAACGGATAATTTAATAATAATATAAAACTAGCGAACTAGGTTTGATACAAGATTTTTTGAAGTAAAAGTAGAATTGAGTTTAAATTTTAAGTAGCGATATGCAAGCGTACGTAGTAAACGTACTTATTTCAACATCATCATTGTGCATTTGAAAAAAAAATTGCACGAAATATGTATTTGCTATAAAGAATTACTAGAAATAAGGATTTTCTCCTGTGACTTTAACATTTTACGATATATCAATATAGTTAACATAACATAAGTTATCTATGAGATATTGTAACAAGATTACTAAATATAATTATAGTAATGGATTTTTTAGCATTTACCATTTTTTTTATTGCTGACAGTTTTAGCGCTTGACTGTGATCTCACCTGATTGTAAGTGATGATACAGTCTATCTTAAATTCGTTCTACCAGGGATCGAACCCGGGACCTCTGATAGCAACTCGAGTACTCGCACCACTGCACCAGCGAGGCCGTTAATTCGGCAAACAGTAGGTCATGAATATAAACAATATTGACATATAGACATTAGACAATTTATATTGTAATTTCCAAATGTTTAAATGTTGACAGCGTTAAAAAATTGTACACCAAACACGTATTATGAAAGTTGTATTTGATACATTAGTATGACCATTCTTATCGTTATTATATATTAATATTCGTTTAATTGTTTAATATCTTAAGAAAAAGATGTTTTGCATTTTTCTTTAAAAATTTGTTTATCTATATTTCGTTGAGCACAGAAACAGTTTCATAAATATTCCCATGGGCCACCTCGCTAACATTGCCTTGTAATGTTCTTCTTCAATGAAGGCTGTGTTGTCTATGGTAATGGTTAGCGATATCGCTTTTAAAGCGTTGTCACGTATTAACCATTTAAGTAAATTATTAGCTGAAATATGTAATGCGTGCTATTTCTTATCGTATATAATGGGTAAGTTTTTGAAGTTATGCTTCTTTTGGCACGTTAGGGAAAAATGATGAGATTCAATTTTTACGATGCGCGCACACACCGTCTCAAAAAAGCGACACCCTGACGTTAGCTATAATCAACATTTTAGCTTTTTAAAAAGTTTTTTTATCTTGTTACGCCAAAGAAGTCTAACCGGGTTGTCTGGAAGTAATCGCTATTTAGTAATAAGACCGCCCAATTGCACACTAAATCTATTTAATGTTAATTTGTTGTATTTTATACTTTTTTGTGGGGTTCAATAAAGTATACATCCAGTATATATATGTCATTTATCTACAGGTAGAGAAAGTGATACTTCTTTCGCTTATATTATATATATATATATACACTCGTCATTTAATATAATATTTTTGATAAAATAAACATTTTCATAAATTTTTGTCTAATTTTTAAATTCAAAAACATTTAATCATTACTTTCTAATATTGACAAAAACACGTGGCGTTTTTATTTAAGATTCGTCATTTGAGATTTCAATAAATTATTTGTATTACTTTTCGACACTTTTAATATTTTGATGACAATTAAATTCATTAAATTACTATTCTTCCTTTTTCTCTTCCTCAAGTCACTAAAATCTAAAATTTTAGATTTGTATAAAGATGAACAAGACTTAAGAATTTGTTTGCCAAGGAAGTATCGCTTCAACATTCTGAATGTACGATTTTACGTAATCGATTTTGTTTATGTGAGACATTGAATGTCGAAATCATGAGTGGCGACGGTGTTTTCCAACAACCACTGTGTCACAAATACCTATTTCATAATCTTTCATAATTATAAATAGAATGTAATGCAATGACGCTCAGCAGTGTGCAGATGCACACGCGACACGCTGATTCAGGCGTGGCCGGGTCAAGGCTGACGGCCCGATCCGATGACCTGGTTACATGCTCCCAATTCAATTTGTCAATGGCTTCTAGAATTTAGACCATTCAGATCTTTTATAGCAGTAAGACAGATGATTTTGTGTGTATTTTAGTTCTATCTTAGATCTGTTAACCGCTGTTTTCAATTATTTCAAAATCTATAGGGACGGTGTTATACTATAAAGACGTCACTGTGAAAAACTGAAGTTATGAACATTATACATACATCCTTTTTGAATATATCGTCTTGTATTACTTCTTTACAATATCTTGCATACATATATTAAATAATATGTTGCAATTATATGTTCGCGGGAGTTTTTCTTGTTTTCAGATTTAGTTTGATATATTAAATTTAATTTAAATTTTAAACTGTGAAATATTTCCTGTGAAACACTTCAATTTTGCCTGATCTCTTTCCGGTCGTGTCGGATTTCCGCCACATCGGACCTGTGAACCTATGCTCAAAAAAACCCTCTCTCATATGAGTGAGGAGGCCAATGTCCAGCAGTGGGACGTTAATGGGCTGCTACTTACCTTTTTTTTACTTCAATTTTTACGGGCTTTTTGACTGTATCAAGTAATTGGCATAATAATGCAAAAACTTTCTTTGTTAAAGTCTTTGAGTTCAGTATGTGAGGAAATTAGTAAATAATATTTTCTAGTCTCTATCTAGACCGGCGGCAGGCTTCGGTCGTGGCTAGTTACCAATTTATAAAGAAGCACTGCCATAATGGAAAAAGAATATGTAGCGATCAGATGCTCTATAGAAACTAATAAGTGTCATCACTCACGAATAGGTGAGGTCCCACTCAAAAGCTTTACACAACAAAAAAAGTAGTTAATAAGAAATAAATTAATTATGTGTTGAATAAGAATTTATCAATCTGCTTGAACCCAAGCGTTTTGGTCTTGAACTTTTATCTTTCTATCCGAAATACATTTGTCACGCGAGGTCAACGTATCGTATATATATATATATATATATTTCAAAAATAGGACTTATTTTCTCTTCGTTCTTATATATTTATACTTGATTTCAATATAGTTACATCGTAATATTATTTAAATCCATTTCTGAAGACAATTTCTAGGTGAATTTAAAGTAGGTGTTTAATACAATATTGTAGTGTTTTGCCTGAGTAAAGCCTATTATTGGATTCTAGTTTACGATTTGCAATTCAGTAGTACGGTGTCTCGCCACGATATAGAATTTAGAATATCATCAAACACAGTCTTCTCGGTAATTATAAAAGAATAAATAAAAAGCCACGTAACTATAAAAACAATTTCACAATATATAAAAACATATCGATAGTCCCTGCGTGTAAAAAGTCAACAATTTTTGTCGATTTGATGATTTTATCTATCCTATTTATGAAGCTATAATATAGTACAGTAATATATAATTTATCTTTGAAACACTGTCACACGAAATAAAGATTTTTACTCAATTCTTTATAGGTCGGTATTTTTAAAGGGCAGTTGATAAAGTATATTCTCTAACCTAGCTCGATGTGACAAAATGGTCTATTGTGTTATTTTCTCTTAATTAATATATTTTCATTTAATGTCGACAATTTTCAATGGTGAACATTCGTTGCGCATGCGTGATAACTGGTAATTAAATCCAGATCAAAAGAATTACGTCGAGGCACGCTCAATAGGAGATAAAGTTTAAATCGAAAACGCTAAAGAATGTGAAGCCATAAAAGCTTTTGATACATTCAATCTTTTTCATACATGAGATTAAGAGATATGTACATTCCTCGTCTCGGTGCATTGTATTACGTAATACGACGAGCGTTTGTTATCGCTTTTCAAGGGCATATCCACTGGCTAGTGCAGGCAACCGAGTTATTCACGTTATGACAATAGTTGTCATCGTAATGTTTAGAAATAGATGTTTTTGTGCATTCTAGAGATAAACCTTCAAGTTATAAGCAGTGACAAAATAATAAAAACGTTCAGTTCTAACTCAATCTGAATACCACTATACTTTTTATACTAGAAAGAAATCATCATGGGTTTTTCGCAGAATTCTACGTGGGACGGGCCTCGTGGCATCTTTCTTCTTACTCTTTTTTGCCCGATTTTCATACGGGCTGGATACCGCCCGCGAAGCCGACGGGTCCATCCTGGTCAAACCTGATGGTTGTCTGGTCCGGATGTTGTCAGCAGGAGCTCACGAGGTAGGGGACGCCCAGTGTTTGCCGTTCTCTGGTACTGGCTGGCAATGCCGTGGAGGTTGTGTGTGCGGAGAGATATCCTCTATACGAAAACCTCTACGGTGAGCGTCTTGGTATCACCATGGATAACGTCATACCTCGGAGCTCCTACTATCAGACGTAGGCACTTGTTCTGCTGGATCTGCAGCCTCCTTCTCTGTCATCAGTCTACAGTCGCAGATTTACACGTATTCGTAAATAATATTAATATTTAGTAAAAAGTGTATTTGGGTTTGAATAGATGAATAAATAAATAGTTTATTATCCATTGAAAATGAACAAGATAGGGACAGCGTGTGCTTTTAAAAATTGGGTATTAAAATCGTATTTCATTAAAGGCAACTATTTCCTTTCAAAACAAGGTGATGGCATTTTTCATAAAACCGGTGTCTGTCTACGTGTTTAAATTGAAAATTTTATTCGTCTGCTAATAAAATAGCGTGGGCAGATGAAATATTCATTATCCATACTAAGTCGTACTTCCCACACATGACAAGAGGCCATTATTTATATAAAGATTTAACGACGGTTTTTGCTTAATCTTCATAGACAGATAACAAATTGTGTATAGTGCCAGTATACGCTTGTTTATAAACGTTCGGTAATAACAAAGACGTAAAGTGGATGATTTACAGTCACGGAAGTAGTTAACTGTAGAGGAGACAACGGGGGCAAACAAAATGTAGGATATTCTGATTGATAGACGTCAGACTTATCACTTCCGACAGACCTAGTGCGGGCCATTTTGTAGAGCATCCTGACTGTTAATAACGTTAACTGTATCGATATTTTCGTAACTTTAAAGTTGTGTCAATAAAGTTTTACCCTTCGTTGGATCTTAACAGTTTTATACATCGAACATGTTGATTAGATTTATCTGTAATATGATGTCTACTCTACTGGAAATATTTTGATGTACCATTTTATATCGATATAAAATAATATGCGGATAAAATTTATGCGGATGTAACGCGTGATTACGTCACGAAGATGTGCATCGTTTTTTATGCTAATTCGTTTGAAGGTTAGGTACTTTTAATATTTACAAATAACATTATTTGCCACTCGTCATTCAACATACTATTTTTAATAAAATAAAAATATTTCATAAATTCTCTTTTCTAAATTTTAAATTCAAAAACAAATTTTTATGAATAATTTCTAATATTGACAAAAACACGTGGCATTTTTTATTTACAATTCGTCATTTGAGATTTCAATAAATTATTTGTATTAATTTTCGTCAATATTTAAATGACAATTAAATTCATTTAATTTCTAACAAATCATCCCTTTTCCCTCCCTGAAGTCCCTGAAATCTAAAATTTTAGATTTGTATAATCATAAACAAGACTTAAACTTCAGTTTGCCAAAGAAGTTTCACTGACACGTGTACTTTGTAGGTACGAACTTTAATTTTTTCAATTTTCCCACCCCGCTCCCTATTTTGTAATCGCCATAGGAAGTTTCGTTAATCAGCTAGTATTTCTATAAAAAACTGTACCTGAGGCGACTCTATAAACTAACACAATACCGCAGTATATATCACTGAGACTTATATATTAGAATTAGATTAGTGTACCTTCAGGATGTGTAATTTCAGAAATATATAAAAAAATAATATTTTTTCAATAATTGAACATACTTGAATTCGTTTCAACTATAAGGCAGTTCATTATCGTACGTCATTAAGACATTACTGCAATTTTCAGCGTAGAGACGTATTTTGAAAAACCGTTATATAAAATATGTAAAAGCCTTTAAAAAAAATATTTCGAAGAATATTTTGTCTGTCCAACAAGTGTTTAAAAGTGAAATATGTACAGAATGTACGCATGACACAAAATAAATGGAAAGATAAGGCTAGAAAAACTTATTGTAGCCGTAATTACGGTGATAGTGACCGTTGAAATGTCAGACTTAATGTGCGGTATAAATTGAGTAAAAAAAAGGTTCATGTGCGAGCGACGTGATCCGAGACTTTACAACTTGTGACACGGGAGCATACTTTGTAATGAAGCCAGCTGCAAAAACATAGAAATGTGGTTGTATCTCTTTTTTAAATTGCACCTATTTGTTCACATTCTCCTTATATATAACCACGACACCTATGTAGAGGTAAGTAAGGTAAATAGCAGCCCATTAACGTCCCACTGTTGGGCACAGGCCTCCTCACTCGCATGAGAGAGGGTTTTTAGAGTATAGACCCACCACGCTGCTCCACTGCGGATTGGCAGGTATAGTACACAAGTGCACTCTCTCTTCCTTCACTCTCATAGTCCGGTGTGACGGGAATTCGACACCTATAAAGAATTAAGTATAAAATCCTAATCTTGTAAGACTGCCTAATCTTTTATAGTAATGATACGGTCTTAATAGCTATATAATTTAATGAGAAAACGATGAAAGTCGATATATGAGAAATAATAATGAAAATTACAAAAAACGCTATAATTTCTAATAACCAACTTGACAGTTTATACATTAAGCCATCGATATACATGATAAAAAATTTAAATCGGCAATAAAACACTTCCTTATTCATTCACTCAAGTTCAAATAGATTACAAACTTGGAATTGATGACACTGGATGTCAATACAGTTTTTTGAAGTGCAAACTCTTGAGACCGCATTAGGATAAAAATTTTACAGATGAAACGCGTGATTAGCGTTACGAAAATGTGCAGCGTTTTTTATGTTAATACCTTTGAACGTTAAGTAGTTTTAATACTATAACATGTGACATTTTAACATGTCACTCGTCAGTTAATCTACTGTTTTTCATAAAATATTAAATAACAATATTTTATAAATCCTCTTTTCTATATTTAAATTTGAGATTTCAATAAATTATTTGTATTCATTTTAATGACAATTAAATGTATGAAATTCCTAATATCTTCCTTTTTCGGAAATATAAAGATTTAGATATGTATAAATAAATATAAACAAGACTTAAAAATTATTTTGCTAAAGAAGTTTCACTTTTGACATGTGTACTTTATACCCACGCATAATATATATATTTTTTTAATGTAAGCGCAGTACTTTAATTTATTTTGCAAAAAACATCACAACGTCTTCCATTGAAAGCTCGCGTAAAAGGTTCATTTCTTTTTAAATCGACGACCTCAATCTTCCGCTGTGCTAAATTAAGACCCTTCCAGTAAAAACTATGGTAAATAACTCAGTCATTACCAGATAAGCGCGATACCGTCTTAAACTGTATTATTACTTCACATTAGGTGAGACCACAGTCAAGCAAATTTGTCAGCAATTTAAGAAGAATCGTAAAATCATTCTCTTGACCCTCTTACTGTACAATCAGTCTCACCGAAATTCCTTACAATTTTTTTTATTCTTGACTTATTAGCGCTTGATTGTGATTCTACTTGATGTTAAGTGGTAATACAGTCTAATGTGGATCGCGCTAATCTGGTTAGAGGCATATTTATATTCAGCAACGTATCGAAACACAAATCTCCTGCTTGGTACCTCTATGCTGGTAGAGTGGTAACTAGCTACGGCTGTAGTCCTCCACCAGTCCATACTCAGACAAATTAGAAAATGCAATTTTCTAAACTCGCCTTACCAGGGACTTCTGTTAGAAACCAAGTACTTCGCCAGCGAGGTCGTCAAAATTTAAAAGTAAACTGCTGTTCAAATATAAACTTTTCAATTGTAAAATAGACTGCCCTCAATTGTTTCGTTATCTTCATTTCCGTGTCCCAAGTAATGGTCCACGTAAGCCCAATACACCACTTTGTCTCCCTTATCGAAAAACAATTCTTGATGCAAACTCACCCTTACCTAAATTGTGTAAAACACTACACAATGTAAGTAACGTAATTGATGTTAATTTTGATTTACCTTCCAGGTTTCGTAGTACTATATTGCTAACTGTAGTTTATTTTTGATTTTAGCTATAAACTATTTTTGTTGGTTTTGTTAGCGATCATGATTGTTTTATTTGTGATTTACTATTAAATTGCTATAATTTTGTATTATGCTAAGGTCTTTATAATTATATCAGTGAAAAGTTTACATGCACTACATCCGGCTTAACGCAGTTCGGAAATTCTCAAATTTAAGAAGTCGTCGTTCTCACGACGTTTCATTATTTTGAGTGGGGCGTTTGGTATGAGGGGTATCACAGGGGAATGAAGCAATATTCGCCTAGTGACAGTTCTTAGTTTGTATCAACGTTAGTATTGTGTTTTAAGTCTTTCAACGTATGTGATATAATAATGAAGAATAGTATTACTTACCTGCAAATTAGTGAGCAACTCTAAAACTTTGTTTCCTTTTTTGCTATACTTTATGTCAGGGAAAAATGATGAGAGTAAATTTGTTACGCCAAAGAAATATAACTTCTAACGCGTGTACATAAGTACACACAACCTTTTTTTTTTGTTAGTTCGTGTTGACTTTTAAGTGATAGCTACATTTATATACAAACTACGCTATAAAATATGTGCATGCATCAATGTAAGTTATCGTTAGTAAACCTAATAGATAAACTGCTTGTTATACATATATGTATAGAGAACACTAATATTTAAAAAAAATGTTAAATAAAATTTGCAAAATGTACAGTTTGTCGTATATTTTTATTAAGTCCTTGCTATCGCGTAGCATCAGGTGTCCCAGAAATGATTTATAAGTCCGAGGCCGTTACTAAAAGGGCAGCACCTCGATTCGTACGGACTCGCTCACAGCACCATTGTTGGTTATGTTCAATAATTAAAAGTCAAAAGGTTGAACCATTATTCTTGTTTATCGTTTAGTAAACCGTTCCTGTAATTATACTCTTTGTATTATAAACTTTAATTTCATGATATATCGCAGTGTTTTTATAAAATATCACTAAGTTAAGATATAACAGAAAAAATTGGTTATTTTTTTTATATTTAGCTTTGGTAATACCCAGTTTAATATATATTTATGTATGAATGTATGTAGCGTATTCGCAACCACCTTTACAGTCTTTAAGTCTCCACGTCTTTTATTTTTTGTGTGTGGTTTACAATGAAGTATAAATTAAATATGAGATAGTGCGTAGTAATAAAACGTCCCATAATTAATTATAGTCGTTTAAACGTTCTTTCTAGGTAAAAAGCAAACCTTTTATCCTAACTCTTATTATAAAGAGGAAACGTTAGTGTTTTTGTATGTAAGTATGTATGTTTGTAACGTTTTCAGACAAAAACTACTTAAACGATTTCAAAAATTATTTCACCATTAGAAAGCTACATATTCAATAAGCGACATAGGCTATATTAGTTTCTCAAAAATATAGGAATACCTAAGAAAAATGCACTAATGTAACCCTATGTGTGAAACAAAAAATCTGTTATCGCGTGCGTTGCGGAAACTATTAATGATAGAACAAAAAAATGTTCTACAGTATTATTGAACGTATTAATATCTACAAAAAGGTCTACGATACCATATCTCCAACTACTGTAGTGATGTCAATATAACTACTTTTTACATCTTAAAAGTTAGTACATTAAATAAAAGTGCCGACATTATTCAGACCATATTATTAATACCTCGGTATTTATATATCTTTTATTAAAGACCGTTTCAATACCCGTAAAATACTTTTTTAATTATTAAAATCGGACATTCCATTCAAAAGATATGACGAATTTAAAATTGGCAATCTAAGAAAATAAGTCCGACTTAATAGACTTTCCACCGCCACGAGATCGGTATCTACGTGGGACATTAGTGACGTATATTTTTATTTTGTCTATGATTATGATATCAAAATTTTATACTTTAAAGTTAAATTTTGTGCTGACACGTGTAATATTTCTACGTTTACGATATAAATAATAAATTTACGCGACATATTATTTATAAAATTACTTATGTATATGATACAGGAAATTACATCGTATAAAAACTTTTATGTTGCTCGATACGGTAGTAAAATTCAGGCATTATTCCCGCTCTCGGGTTCATAATATTGGCATGAGTGAACGAGTGCACATTGGCGACGCTATGCGGCACTGGCTTTTTTATTCTGTAGAAACAATAGAAATGCCTACATAACTGCCTCTTGTGTAGCCGTACTGCGATCGTAGCAACAAGTTATATGCAATAAATTTAATATAGAACCATTTACTTGTAGCTTGACCAGCGTTTGAGTCGTGAATAACACGCTTCAGTAATACAATCTCAGTATTTACACTTGACTATTTTCATACTCTTCGTGTTATTTGCAGGGACATTTTATCGTGTTACATTGAGGGTCCGTTTGTTGTTCCTTCGTACGTGACTTAAGTTGCATTAGGATATTGCCGATTCTGTTTACAATTCTGACGATATTATTCTTTGTTATTTTTATAGCGTACTGTACTACTCGATTCGGCCTTGAAAGGAATTTTACAATAAAATGTAAATTGTTATGTAACGTTTTTCTGTTATATTCAGTGTGTTATATAATGTCAAACGATATATTCTAAAATAATTGAATCTTAGAGAATACACCGAATATTGGCGATGGTCCAGTGTTGCAAGTAGGACAGGCGTTCGTAGGTGTCTATCTAGAAACCGTTGTTGGCAATCTCCTTAATAGGCTATCCGGAATTTGCTAGGCTCATACGGCCGGCAAAAATACCTTCACGACTAACCTCGAGCAATATAAGTTAAGACAATAAAGGAGACAAACGTAAAACCCAATAAATATCATAAATTTGCTTCAAGGTAAAATCTGTATTAACACATACGTCATAAGTATTTTCGTCGCATAAAATGCAAAGTCAAACTCTATTTTAATGAATCGGTATTCAGTTAGCAATATCACGCAATTTCCCCTTATTTTACTTGATTGATTAGTTAAATTTTTAATGTGCAAATCATTTTTGTATAAAATGTTACTTCTCTTTATGCTACTATAATATTGTATTTTATACTATGATAATGAAGAAATGATAGTTCGTTGTTTACTTTGGAACTAGATGTAAAGAATTATATCTGTTCAATTTAACGTCATGTACATATATGTATAAAGGAAACAAAACAAACAACTCACAAATACTTATTTAAATGTTTTTGGTAGAAGTCACAATAATTGGAGTTTTTGGAGACATCCTATTTCTTAGGTACAAAGTGTGTCTCCAAATCTGCAAATGTTCTTCTGATTCATTCCAGTAGTAACTCTTAATCACCTAACCAATGCATTGCCGGTGTAAAGACTTATTGCTACTTTACTGTTCGTTTTTCCCACTTAACATTCCTTTTCTTACACAAGCCAAAACCTAGCAAAAATATTACTACCTCAAGCCAGTAATCGTATCTCTAAAAATTTGCTTATTGATTCGAACGATTTTGCATATTTACAGTAATTTTGCCTACCTTCTCGGGTTCTTGCTTATTGGTGCTTATTGGCCATGACCGTGACTAGCAATTAGATATAATTATCTTCAATTTGTATTACCACCAATGTTATTCCTGGTGAACTGGCGTTTTACAAACTAACCAGGCAATTATACTGCCTTCAAATATTAAACCTCGTAATTTATCAGTGAATATAAAAATCGAATGAAAAACAGTTACTACCAATTTTCCAATTTATTTACCATCCATATCTGTATCATTATATATGACATTGTCTATGTTAATAAATAAAGAAGACATATCTGTTTGAATTGATAAAAAGGTAACTTTTAATTTACTGAAGGTTGAAGTTTACACAATAATTATACAATAACGCTATTTCGAAAATGTCTGATGTAGTAAGACGTAATTTGGTCTTCTTTTATACCCAAGTGTTATGAATATTCTTAGTGTATAGTTGATATTTAATTAAATTGTGGCGAAACGTGACCGGATTTGCTAGATTTTTTTTTTCATATCAATGGGAACACATCTGGATAATAAGCAATCGAAATAAAGACTATGATCTCATTCAAACAGTAAAACACACATGTATTATTTTTTGCTTCAATTAGCAGCCGTTATTATTTAGTCTAATTGCAAAGTTGGCAAAGATGTTAAAGACGTCGCAGGTTGTCAGACTGTTTCTATAATAAACTCTTAAACTCAAATTTTTGGCAAACCCCCTAGCTGGAGTCAACGCTTCCTGTGACAGCCGACATGGTCCATGTCAGAAAAATAAATAGATACTTAGTCTTACAGTATGAAAATATAAAAAACTTTGTCTACATATTGTTCCGCTGTGATCTTGAGAAATGGTGCTTCCCACTTACATTTTTAACTAATTTGTTTTTCAATTTTAAGATCTATATTTACCATGTTCTACACAATTAGCTTGGAACAAGTTAATGACCCTAATGTAACATAATATGTAACAGTGTTTCGAAGTAGAAAAGTTTTATTAAATGCATTCCTATTTCGAGGAAAATTTACCACAATGGTAGAAAATGCAAGGCTTTTACTTAGTAACAATATTGTCCCAATTACATATTCATTCATTACTACCCTGCAGCGAGGACATCATGTTACGCAACTGACATATCATATGGTAGGCGACTTAAGTTTTCACCAGTCCCATATTATATACTTTAACATTAATGTAATAAGAGCTGCAGGTTTGTGAAATTGTGTTACTAAGTGTACACATCTGCAGTCGAATCACGCGCAACGTACAACGGTCGTCGTATCGATGCATTGCTGCTGACCTATTTGAGTCTAACAAATACTATTTAACTGCAGTTGTTAAAACAGTTCAAGAAATGTAATTGTCCCTCAGAAAAATGTATAACACATTATGCCAGAAAATAATATTGTTTCAATCATTAATTACATACGGATTTCCTAAACGTATTTACTGAACACATTAGCATTAAATGTATCCCAAACTTTAGATCTGAGGCCTATACGATATAAAAACCTAAAGGATAGTCTTAATCATACATATTTGGTTGAATGTTATTTTGAACATTACCCAGTCCGAATATATTTTTGTCGATTTTCTGACAACTTCGAGAATAATTTATACAGGCCCGCAATAAAGAGTCCAACATAAACATATAAAGCAAACATCGACATCTCGCATTAAGTTTGTTATTTGCAAAAAATAACCTGTTCTCGCGAGAAAACTCGTAAATTAGACCATAAAGTACTGCCCGCTCTGGTCTCAATTATTTTTCTGAATTTAGTAATGATTAAAGCTCAGCTGGGAGTGCAGCCAGATTTTTAGCAATTTGCATATAATATGTATTTTTGGCACAAATAGGAAATTGTTTTATTTATGAGTTTCAGAGTGTAGCTTCTTCTTTATCAAATACGGTAGATTTAAACCCATTAAAACTTGAAATCAATTTCTGTGATTGGTATGTAACACGCACCAATATCATATTTTCCCAGACTTAACACAATGCTAGTTCATGGGCAGGCCTCGATCGCCTCTATCACTGCTCGGACTCGCTAGTTACATCACGTAAATGATAGGATTTCATATACCAGCTTCAAAATAGCTTATGGAACTTCAATAACAATTCAATAGTAACCTTTACTACGAATGATTTTAGCCTTATATTTCTAGTTCATGTGTGATTCACTATCCTTGCAACTACACATAGAGGCAATAGCATACGCAAGCGAAAGTAAAGCTAAGGCTGTTCACTCAAAGGTTACCTTCATTTAACATTTGATATGCACTGTGTACATATTATGCAAGTGTTCATGTGACTGCGAAGAAGAAAACGGTTCCTTACCAGGTCACATTAGTGCGCATGACATCAGTGACTATCAAGTGCATAGAAGTCAATGAACAGGATTTAGCATTGTGTATGCAATGGGTATCTTGATTTCCTCTAGCTGTATCTAATGGCTGCTTGCCAATTTCAAATTTTAGTATACAATATTGCCTGATATAATTATGGAAGACTGAAATGCCAACGGAAACGTTCATTATTAACTAGCAATTAAAGGACTGGGCTAAATAACACTAGTTACCAGAGGCACTGTCGCGTTATTATTCCGCTATAAAGCGTGACGAATGCCCGGTCCTATGCAGGCATTTAAGACTATGCAGCCGGCGTGTTAACCCTGCCATTATCTTTTAATACCATCGTCTTTATAATGCGCTATATTTTTTTGCACTGTGAGGCGCGGCAGGCATCGCGAGTCGCCGACACGGGTTTGATAACCCGGAGACCTTGGTCTTAATTGCGCTTCAGCAGACCACTCCGCCGCGTCCACTTTTTATGCGCCTGCATCACTAGTAAAAACACGACAACGGCTACCCACCCGACTTAAAAAGGTGCGACAAGTCAAGGAAAATTTTAACCGGTTGGACACATACAAACTTGTCGCATAACAAGCGAGTGCTCTACCAAGAAAGCGTTTGATTAAGAACATCCATTGTAGATTTTGTTTGATAATACAGAAGTCTGAAAGTTAGATTTATCATCCACTTCATTTATAAATTAAAATATTATTCTTACGTTACATTTATCTATTTTTATTTAGTTTATACTTACATGACTAATAAGCTTATTATTAGATTTACATTAATTTTATCAAAACTTAACAGTTTTTTGCTTTATTGCTGCATAACTAGCGTGTGCTCTTCTACCAAGAAAGCGTTAGATTGTAGTCATCCATTATTGATTTTGTTTCATTATATAGAAGTCTGAAAGTTAGATTTAACGTCCATTTCATTTGTAAATTAAAACATTGTCCTTACGTTCCATTTATACACTTTTATTTAGAATCATACTTACATGACTTGTAAGCGTATTATTGGATTTACATTAATTTTACCAAAACTTAACAGTTTTTTGCTTTATTGTCGCATAACTAGCAAGTGTTCTACCAAGAAAGCGTTTGATTGCAGTCATCCATTATTGATTTTGTTTGATAATACAGAAGTGTTAAAGTCAGATTTATCATCCATTTCACTTATAAATTAACATATTATTCTTACGTTACACTTATATATTTTTATTTAGAATTGTACTTGCATAAGTTTATTATTCGATTTACTTAAATTTCAGTAAAATTTTACTGTTGCAAAGCTAGCAAATGTTCTACTAAGAAAGCATTTGAGTGTCACCTATAGATGTTGTTTGAAAATTTATAAGATATATCGTTTATTTAATTTATGAAATAAAATATTGTTCTTACTTGTTCTTGTATACTTGCGTGTATTGTTATTTTAATATTTGATTAACTTTGCAATCACCAAAACTTAACAGTTTTTACTGTTTTATTGATTGCTATACCAAGAAAGCATTTGATTCATTATCGATTTAATCTGATAATACAGAAGTTATTATCGTCGTCAGATTTACCGTCTACTTCGTTTATAAATCAAAAGATTGTCCTTTCGTGACATTTATGCATATTTAGTTTTTATTTATTATCAAAACTTAACAGTTTTTAATTTTGTTTCAGGTAAGCAACTGATACAGTAGACAAACATAGCAGAATCTACTTTTTACTACTGCAGGTAAAGGTTAAATGGAATCATTGTAATTTTGTCGAAGACGGAAATTATCAATAGCTTTTTGTACAGTAAAATTCAATGGTTAATTTTGTAACAACAGTGAATAGCAGATATTTCCCTATTTCCCTATGCAGTATTGGTATAAAAGGATTGTCAAATAATTTAACAATTAAAAAATATTGCATCACTTTAATATCTGACAGAACATTTTATGCTTCCTTAAGGCTTGCTATTTTAAGACTTATTTTATTATTATGTTAAAAAAAAATGTTTTTGCCCTATTGGCAATAGAAATTTGTATGTTGATGACAAACAACAAAATGAATTCTTCTCATGATATAGATATTTAATTAAACAAAAAACCGGTCTTATTTGTATGTACCGTCATTTTTTTACTTTTGATTCAAATGTAGAGTGTTTTTGGGTCTTTTGTCCTAACGACAGGTCACCTTACTCGTAACTTCGCTTTAATATAATCACACTATGATATTCGATTATTATTTCTGAAATTGGACTACTCGGACCTACTTTAAAATACTACTTTCTAGTAGACTCCAAAAGAGTTTTGGAATATAAAAGAAATTTTTCTTTCGAGGCGATTTCTGCCTTATTTTGTTACTGTAGAAATGTAACTCCTCTTATTTATGATTTAGAGTAAATTGTTGTGGTAGGAGGGGAAGGGGGGCACAGCCAATCGGGCACTTTACTGCACGCACGACTGGCTAACCTCACGACTGCGTCTGTACAATCAGTACAGGCGGGAACAAAAAAATAACCCATTGTTAACGTTTCGACTTGTCATGATTTAAGACGGATCGATAATGTATTGGGGTAATTAATACACCAGCTCCTTCTTTTGATTGCACGTTATACCATACTAGATACACTAATCTGCATAGGCAACTATATTATATTTCTTATATTAGCTCACTCTTTCATATACCTTGCTCAAATTTTAAATCGTTAACAGACTATTTTTTTATTCTTTTCATCTCACACAAGTTTTTATAAACTTCTGTGTGTTGAAAACGTGTGATGTGCAAATAGTTTTCTCAATTCTTCAACTTTGTGTTAGGTAAAGGTTTAATATGTCTTCTACAAAATCTTAATAGTTAAGTCATCAGAAAACGTAAATTGTTATTGTAACAAAACTAAATCTGTCATTTCTTATTTTCTATCATGATGGTAAATTTTGATAACAGGTTGCAGTATAAAAATCTGTCGTAATTCAGATTGCTCTACGTTTTACTTTCGTATTTATTTTCTATGACATTCAAATATGGTTTATTTATTCTATTCCAGAAACTTTATGTATCTATATGGACGGCCTCTACGTATAAAGAGTCAAATATAAAGTTCCAATCTTGTAAAAGATTGTTTCAAAGATAAATTATCTATTACTGTACTAATTTTATTTTTTAAACATTATGTTTTAATAGTATATGAGTGTTATCATTATAAAAATTATAAAAACATCTAAATGTCAAAAATGCGAGTTGTCTGTTTATACGTATGGTCCTTCGATATATTAAAAGTAACTTATATCTTACAATTGGAAATAGTTTCTTATTTACGCACACTATATACGATATTTAGGTACACTGTTGACTTTTGTTAGCTGTACTTTTTCTCAGGAGTAAATACGTAAGTTTCAGTAGTTCAACTACCTTAATTTTTTGTTGATATTTCCACGGAAAATTATAAATTTCACTCATACGAACTTAGTCATACACAACAGCGAAGTAAAATACACAAGAAGCTGCTTTTAATAATAGCCACTTTAATTTATTTACCTGACTGATTTAACTATTAATAAACCTAAAACAATTTGGAATAAATCTTGTTTAGTTTGAAAAATCTTCCTAATGATTGAAAATTAATCAACGCCAAGTATACAAATGACTAGAACCAAAATGGACGGAAAATTAAAACTGATAAATTATTCATTTCTTAGACCATTGAACGCTTGCAGATATATAGTTTTGATGTCACGGAAGCTGGATAGTGTAGCGAATGCTCGAGATGCGTATTTCCAAAACATGGAGGTCAACGATCCACGCGGACACGTGATGTGATGACGAGTACATGACGACTACGTCATACTACCTAATCTAATCTACAGATTTTTCGGTGGTAATTTATAGTTTATATTTACTTTATTGCATAATTCAAGTTTGCTCATAAATTTACTCTGAGCCCTCGAGAGTCAACACTCCTCGGACAGTCTTTTCGGCAGCCTTTCTAGCGCATTGTGCTTTTCGGTAAAGGAAAATATGATGAGGAAATCTGCATATCTACAGAATAATTTTGCGGTATGTGCAGTTTAACATCACGCAATGCAGCAGTGTGGGCGTGGGGGATCTATGCCCTAAAACCCTCTCTCAAACGAACGAAGAAGCCTGTGCCCAGCTGTGGGACCTTAAAAGGTTGCCGATCCATTCCGTCCTCGTGCAGTATATAGTAGAGCATATTATGCCAACATGTTTTATGTAATTTATAATATTTGTTATTTGACGGTCTCGCTAGCGAAATAATGCGAGTCGCTTCGCTAGCATAGAACCTAGGTTCGGCAAAGCAATTTAAGGATATTGTATTTTCTAATTGATCTGAGTCTGAACTGGTGGAAGGCTTCGGCTCTCTAGTAATCTCCCCAACAGGAAAATGTCGCCAAGCAAAAAAATGCTCCCCGGCGTGACGCAACAAAAGGTAGCTTATTTTTTTGCTAATTGTAAAAAGTACGCTACATTTTTACACTGTATGATCACTTATTATTCGGTGAGATTATTGTCAACAATGTAAATAAACAAACATAGATAAAGTCTTGAATGCGATGATCGTTCAGTAAAATCGGCTAAAGGCGCGTGAGAATTATTAAAACGCGTCACTGCTACATTTTGATTAATTATTTAAAACAACACTATTGACCCTGCATTATTAACAATAATTTATATGTAACTTTATGAATATAGAACAAAAAATGTTTTATTGCTATTATTAGCCTGCCTTGATGAGGTTGTCAATTAGGTCTTGTGTTCTATTTACACGCGAAGTCTTTATTGTTAAATTAAGTATTAGCTTACAATTTCCATTTAACATTAATCTTTAATAAGATACTTTTTCAATCGTTCATTCAAATTCGAATACATTTTTTCAAATTTAAAATGAATGACACTGTACGTTCTTTTTCTTTGATGGCAGTTTTAAGAAGGATTTGACATATTTTTTATGCTTGCCTCTATGGGTAAAGCAAAGTTTAAGACAGCCTTGATTTAACTTTGAATCGTCTTAGCACGTAAATCAAATGTATTTCTTTAATTTCAAGAGTTTCATTCTAGATTCCTTAATTCTAAAATCAAATGACCATGAATGCCATGATTGATATATTCGACACAGATAATAAAGTGTGCCATCGCCAAAATACAGATAACCTACATGGAATTTAGGTCGTCTACAAAATGCCAATTTGGGTAACGACCTTACCTTTATCATGTTAAACTGTGATAAGGGTGCATATAAGTGGAGCTTAATACTATATATTTGTTGTTTGGTTCGAATATTTAAGCTTAAGTAGGTGTTTAAATCATCTATAACAAAATTTACAATCATTAATAATCGAAACTTTAGTAACTAAATTGTAATAAATCGTACGTACATGAGAATATATTACCTTTATTATAATTAACAAAATATTTCACTTATGTATTATAAAACCCATATTCAGCAAATAAAAATATTTTCATTTCAACTGTAATCATATAAAATTTAATTGGCGTTTTTCTTTAAAAGGAACTGTGCTTAAAATGAAAACTATTAGCTTTTCTGGTCAGACAGTAAAAGTAAGCGATTTTACATGTTATACAAGAAATGTTAAGTGTAATTATTGTCCTTAGCTAATTATTCAAAGGAGAAGAAGTCCGTGTTAGGTGCTTTAAAATTTTTGCAAATTTCAATTACAATTTAACTTAAATTGGAAATATAATGACTGAAAGTGTAGGAGGTTTGCTTAGTCGATATAATGCTTTCATTGAAATAATTCATTGACATTGAAAATCAATATAATTTATATAAACCATTGGATACGATGTACAAATTAAACATTAAAAATAGAAATATTTTAAAATAAAATATTTCTTATACTACTTAGGCGATAACTGTACGCTTAATATATAAGACCAAAAGTTGCAAATAAACCTAAAATTTAAGTTAATTCTGCTTCGATTTAAAGTAGTAAAAATTCATTTTAAAAGTAGAAAGCTTTTGTTATTTAGACGCCACCCATATGATAAGATTTCTTAATAGAGAGCTATAGGTGTCTTCTGGATCCTTTGTAGATTTGAGTAGGCTTCTGAAGATAATTTGAAATTTAATCGAATTAAATAATAAAAGCCACTCTTTCAATTTTACAAAACATTAAAATATGTATAAAATTACATCAAGGAGTTTAAAAATAGATAAAGGAACGTGTGTTGAAGCTCAATATTAAAATTTAAGTGTACCGGGTACCGGGAGTTGTAGCGCTTGCTCAGTTAACTTGGGTCAATGTAGAACATTATAACAGGCTCAAAAGTTGCGTAACAACAGAACTGTTTTGATAAATAGAGGTAGAATTCATTTTATGAAATAGTGATGGTGTTATCGGGGCGCTACATTCTGTCGCCCGGTGACTTGACTTTCTGTGCCACGGTTGCGCGCCGGCAGGGGCACGCGGGAACGGCTTTGCGGGCGGGGGGCGATGTGACGTCACGCTCGACCGTGGCAGTGAGTAGTGAGAGCGGCCGTGTCGCTTGTTCGCTCGCTCTACGTAAACGTTCTTCGTTGACGACGGTCGCACGCGTGCAACGTACTGTAAATTTTCATCAAAGTTACGCGGTAACTTCCGAATTAAAATCACCGCTAGAGTTTAATTCTTATACCCTAATAATCATAGTGTAAAGTGCCTAAAAGGATTTGTAACAAATAAAACTTGTAGTCTTATTGGAGTGAAAAGCCGGTCGGCGGCAAGAAACGATTCGTTTCGGTTTCGACGCCGCGGAGACTAGTGGATGTTAATGTTAATAGCGTTAGATAGTTATAGTGCGAAGCAAAAGTGAAGTGTTGGAGGAGCGTAGAATGTCCATCGGCGGTCGGGGATACGAGGGCGTGTGACACGCTCTTCGACATGAGACGCCGTTGGTCTAATAACGGAGGCTTCCCCCTGCGTATGCTCGAAGAGAGCTCATCAGAAGTGACATCCTCATCGGCTTTAGGTCTACCAGCGGCTATGGTTATGTCGCCGGAGTCCCTCGCCTCTCCCGAGTACAGCGGGCTAGAGTTATGGGGGGGCTACGACGACGGCATAACGTATAACACGGCGCAAACGTTGCTAGGAAATACCTGCACAATGCAACAACAGCCACAACCAACGCAGGCGTTACCATCGATGCCATTGCCAATGCCACCAACTACACCGAAATCGGAGAACGAATCTATATCATCAGGTCAGTTTATGTGAATGTGCTAACGAAAGCAGTGCTGTCCTAATGGTTTTGCACTTTATTCTTGTTAACAGTAATAATTACGCTCATTTTATAAAACTAATTGATGTTAAAAATTCACCACTATGCCTGCAAGATCAATCTAGAATTGTTGGGTATTGTTTGTATAGTCTAAAAATCGTCTTTCTTTTGAGAGAAGAGGTTTGTGCCCAGCCGTGGGATGTTAATAGGCCATTACTTAGCTTACGTTACTGTTTAAAATTGAAATTGCGATGTTTTATTTTGGCGGTAAGCGTTTCGCCGGTCCCGGCAATAGTAGAGTACTTCTCCGGACTGTGGCGGTCGCTGTCATCGACCTTTGGCCCGGATACCTTGACCGGGCGGCACGGCCCGATGTCTCCGTTCGGTGCACAGTACTGATAAAATCCTAATGTTTTGTTTACATTCACAGATTCTATACGTAACGTACTCTCCGTCAGGTTAACGTAGAATTAATTAACTTTAACACCATATCTATTACAATATAAGCAAGTATATCACACTCATATAACATCGGTTGGTATAATTGTAATTCTAAAGGCGAAACATTATTTTTTTATGTTATATAGTTTTTTTTTAAAATATTAATAAAGAAAGCTCACGTAAAATTGTTCAGATTTAACTTTAACGAAAACAGTTTATTGAAAGTAGGATATTGTAACGGAATAAAAAGGAATCTGTTTTAATATTTTTTCTTTATTAATAATCTCACTATAATGAAGTCACCAAGGTATTTTTGTTGAAGGACATTTTGATCAATAATTTCAAAGCTTTCAGAGTAAATTAAAGTAATTATAAATTTGTTTCTGTCAAAGACAAATTACGCCATATTTAATGGTATTCAGATTAGAATACAAACGTGTGCGAGTGTGAATAATCCTCCGTAAGTAAGGTATGACAGATTGACGTTAACTTGTGGGCGAAAGGATTGTCTATTCAATATAAAAAACATATATTTTTTAGAAGCGTTAAAAACTTTTTTATCGGTTTAAAGAGCTTAACTACTTAGTTAATATATTTTGAATTAGAATATGGTTTTCATTTTTATTGACCATATTTATTTATGTAGTTTGTAGACTCACTGGTCATATTCATGTCTTCGACCTAATCATAATCATTTAGATTAGATTTATAACCTATGACGTCAATTCTTTGGACAGATTAGGTAATGCTGATGTAATAAATGCGATCACAGTAATCTTTGCTGTCACTTCTTTTAGTGAAACAATATAATAAAAAGACTTTGTACAATAATATTAAGTAATACAATAATTTACTATTTAATTAGTAATCCTATTGTAACTAAGACTGCCTGACTTTTACGAATACAACAAAAAGCATTTCAATATTTTTAATTGACTGTGATATTTATGCAGTATGAAATGCATCTTATGGCTATGTTATCAACAAAATAAATTATAATTTCCATTGAAAACTTATTGATTTATGACAAATACCAAGATTTTACCTAATATACATAAAGGCCGAAATGACACCGCGGCATTACAAAATGTCATTGTTATCATATGTTACAAAGTGTCACTTTTATTCTTAAACTTTACGTAACAAAACAACAAATTGTTATCAGTTACTTAATCTGCCGAAAATTCGTCCGACATCCTATTTTGAATCCTGCCATTATAAATTGCTTCTCATAAATCTTTTTCTTAAGAGCCGAGGAACGTCATCTTTAAACTTTATTAATTAAAATTAGAGCAATTTGATATTCATTTCTAAGAACTAAAATTCTTTATATTTCCAATCCCAGTTTGTTTCACAGTTTTTAGTTTTTCTTTATATTAATCCATTCAAGTTGAAATACATCTTTCAAATATATATAAAAATGATAAGACAAACTACATTTTATTTGAGATAGACACATGTAATAGTATGTAAGATATTAATACAATAAAGTGATTACTGTAAGCGTTAGTATAGCATGATTGCAGTCATATAAATATTTTGCATCTAGGTATATCTTTACATCTATACCAAGTAAACAATGCTGCCTATGTTTGATTAGTGACCGCTAAACAACTACTAAGACGTAGGAGGAATACAGGTATGAGTAATTCTTATCGCGACATATTCAAGGTTAAAGTGGAAAATTTAACATCTATACATTCCAGAAACTCATGATTATTTTGGGTAAAACCATGGCTAGGTATGTGTATGACATGGTACAGTATAAATAGTAATTAACAGAATGTTAATCACCCTACGCGATCTAGCAGAAAATTCTTAATCTACATAGTACGAAACGTCTGAACGTTTTATACGAGCTTTAAATAGACGGCGATATGCAATTTTATCGCAAAATAAATGTAATTATTGAATCAATATTGGAAAAATATGTAAGGTAGCCCATTGACATCCCATTCCTGGGCACAGGCCTCCTCACTCATAGGAGAGAGGGTTTTCAATATGTACTAAGATCAAATGTCATTCATTATATGTTTATGAAAATGTATTTAAACTTGACAAATAAAAAGATTTCATAGACGATTGGAAATTTTAATTACATATATGGGGATAGTGTGAATTAATAGTAGGATAAGGCTAAATAGATAACAACATGAAGATTTCATATTAAATACATAATATAATTACATTCAAAAGTAGCTTTTGTATACTTATGAGATACATAAACAGAAGTATAGACGAGACGTTACAGTGGTAATTAGATAAAAATAATGAGTAAAATAATAAGAAATTTTATGATTTAAAGCAGGTTTGTGCAAATGGCGACTCGCGGTAGAATTTTGTCTGGCCCGTGAACCATTGTAGTTATATTTGATTATTAAAAACACAATTAGCTTTTCTATAAAGATTTTTTGAAGGAATTTTGTTTTTATTTAAATCATAGAAGCAACTTTTTTGAAGTAGTTCTTAATTTAATTAAATTTTAATCATTAATCTTCTCAAAATTTAAATATTTTACGATCAAGTTAATTTAGTAATAATAATATACATATATATACTCCCATCGGTAATCTAATATATATGATCCGACATCCTTAGCAAAAACTATACGAAAACTAGAAAAAAAAGCATGCATGGTCCACGTTAAAAATTTAACGTAATATTTATCAAAAACGCCAATTAAACGTGTTGCATTAATGAATGGAAAATATTGTCCTGTGCATAATAACCTAAAAACCATTTAAGACACTAAACGAGGAAGTATATTACGAATATACGTTATCAAGACATTCGAGGTCAATGTTGGAAATATATGGATATGTAGTGATTAAAAAATGAATATTGAAAATTAACAATGAAATTATTGACATTACCTGTATATAATGCATAATAAGCTAAAGAAATTAAAACAATTAAGTATGAATAACTTATGTTTTAACATTTACAGGGCCGTTGAAAGAAAATTTACGTATATTAAAATGTTTAGTTGTCTTTAATATTTAGCACAATGAAAAGCAAATATTATAATATATGCATGCATGCCCGATTTTACGCATTAAATTGGGTAGAATATTATAAATAAAATTACTTTATAAAGTCGTACGCTTTCAAGGTCTATGCAAATTTTAGTACAATATTTTACAGACCGCCAATAGAAATTAACATTTAGCAACGAATATAGGGTTTTAAAAGCATTGAGTTGTTTAGTTGTCAAATTAAAGGATTAATATTCATCTTTCTATAAAAACATCCAGATAGGAACTGTCGAATTATACATGTAGTGCAAAATATAACCACTTCATTATTGTCACGATAGATTTTTTTAAGCAAACTCTAATTTTCACTATTTTACATTTTAGTTAGAAGAATAAGCGAAATATTAATAATGCAATACTGATAACATACATCACAATTTGAGGAAATATCGTGCTTTATAAAAGAATAAGTATTTAACTTTATAACAAAGACGAAGAAAGAAAAGGCAATGTAATTTAGAAGAAATGAGTCCTGGTTTAAATTGACCTAAAAGAAGTTTTGTACTTAAATGCCGGCTTCAAAAAGTCTTATCGCACTTCGTTCAAGGCTAACACTGAATATTTAACATTCATACCGGTTCGGAAACGCATTCCAGTTTAATTGTCCAATACGATAGTCTTCGAAGTATATCACAAAAGCATAGGGTCTATTCGCTTAAGTCTCATTATACTCTTAAATGATAAGTGTTCTTATAAATTGTGTAAAGTTTTTATTTTCAACTAGCTTTTACAGCAATTTTTAAATCGACATATATTATTTACAATGTACAAATGATGATTATATCGGAAAATTATTTAGAATATAAAGCTTACGTTCTTCTTTTAGCATTATCATTACAATAATTCAATTTTTATTTAAATTTTATTAGGAAGCCAACGTTATGTATATTATTTATACTAATGCTAAATCATATTACATATATAATAAAAGTTATACATTGAATATCCCACTTATGGGCTAACTTAGCGTGCGATACATATATTTTACGTCTACAATTAAATAGTAATAGATCCATAAAACTTACGTATAATGATTAAAAAAAACTACTGTAAAACGGTGAAAAAGGAAGAAAATAAAAGATAATAAAGTAGTTGTTCATCAAAAACGATTTCAGTTTACGTTTGAATGATGTGGAGGAGTCGCCAAAGATAAACTATATTTGATTTTTTAAATATCTCATTGTATTTAACCAATGTTCCATTTATTGCAGCACTTAGCCCTATGTTAGTTTTTGAGAGTCGTGGCCTAAATGCTTGTTTTGCCTTTATATGGGATCTTGCATTAAATTTTGGAACAGTCAGTGTTACTTTGTTTAACAAATAAGGGTTGTCAATATCCCCATTAACAATTTTATGTATAAACCAAAGATCTATTAACTCTCTACGTTTTAATAATGACATAGATTTGTAGGCTTTCAGTAGGTCGTTATAATATTTGTGTTTCTTTAATATTTTGTCTTTATATCCTAAATGGAAGAACTTTTTTTTATATAGAATAGAGAAATTCATTCACTCCCACGCTATTTAATCATACAAGTTAAAGTACGATTTCTCAAATAGCTTTCTTTAAATAAAGGATTTAAATTTATTGTTCAATATCTCTATAACATCTTCTGGGAGTTTGTTATAGAAACGTATACAGTTATCCTTAAATGAATTTTTAATTTTTAGTATCCTACTAAAATTCACAACAATATTATTATACTTATGTTATTCGAGTTACAATCACTTTTTATTATGTCTTTACAAACCCTTTATATAGCCAGCGATGTCTTAATAAAAATTTCATATAAACCTAGAATAACTCCTTACTGAAAATATCTGAAAACTGACAATGTCTCTTTATAAAAAGCGTTTCACTAGATAACAAAAAACTAATATCACTGTATGTCATGTCTATCTGTCATTCTTTATTTCGATCTTCAAAGACAACGCATTATACATGTGATATACTCGTACTACATAATGTATTTACGGTATAAATATGTAAAGGATGTAGAAATAAAAGTTTGTGTTTTTGTAAAGTGTTAATTCTAAATTTATTACAATTTTGCTGCTTTGAATGGTTAATTACAAGATATTTTACAGACATCAAAACCTGGAATATTATATATAATAAAAAAGCTTATATTTTTCTAACGGCTTTCCTGTAAAGTTCTTTTTTGAAGTATTACTTTTTTATATAACCTGAACTATTTTTGGTCCATCTTTCGCATGTCGCATTATAGCCGTGCACGGAGTGTTGTTTAAAGTAAAATCGATTCTTCAGATTCACTTGTATCGTGGTATACTACAACCACACATTGATTTTTTCAACACTTGTTGAAACATAATGGTTTTGAGCTCTAAACTATCTTTTAAATATAATCTATTACATACGTCACTCATCATAGTTCGTATAGTGTTTCTTCGACTTATTAACATTCATTTATTCAACCATTATATTTTATGTATAACGTGGCGACTCAATAAATAGTTACTGACAACATAATAAATAGCATCTGTATGATATTTCATTTTTGTTCTGAATTTATTAATGATGATTATTATAAATGGAATATCAAATTGCTAATATTTCACATTCAAGTTTTTTTTAACTATTGTTTTACGAAAAAAAATGCTGTAAGAAATGATTTTCTAATAAATACATCAGCATAAAATTTATATCTATATACATGTTAATACAAAGAAAAAATCTTTTACTTAAGTTTTCAATAGACGGTATTCTAAAATTTAACGCGAAATAAACTTAATTAATATTAAAAAAAACTATATAAACATCATATGTAAAAAAACATTCAAAAATGATGTTGGTGATAACAATTGGAAATTTGAACCAGATAACATAGCTCAATACAAATTTGATTTTAAGTTTAAAATATAAAAAATTGGTAATTTAGATCACAGTGTAAAGAAAAACAACAAATGGCATGAACAAATTTTGCTTTTGTATCTAGAAAAACTTTCGAAAGGCTATAATTGCTATAAAACGATTTATTGCTACACAAGAACTTTATTTAAAAACGTAGTAGTAGAAATTTCATTTTCGTGTCCTGTAATGTATAGGGTAGCTTACCGATTAATAGTATAAATAGTAATATAATATTGATATTGATGTAAATATAGTATTATAAATTTCAGTGCTAAAATCACATAATATATAACTTGTCACGTGTCAGAATATTACTTAATCTATCATCAATCTGTGAGGGAGAAATGGCTGGGAGGGGTTGGAGGGCCGTTCCCTCCTATTAGCACTTAGCGGACTGTGCCTTAGGGTGACCAGACTGCAGATTTAGAATCTTACTCTATTTTATATTTAATAGCAAATATTTTGAGTTTATAATCTTAGTTCAAACTCTCCCTAAAAGGTTTTGTTAAAATTTTAAATAGTAAATTAAATATAAACTTGTAATGGATAAAACGATGTTACTAAAGTTTTTCTTAGTTGTTATATTATAGCAAACGCGATAGTTCATAACAGTGATTTGTGAACTCACATGACAAGTGACGGTCACACAAATTAATTGGATCTTATGAAGTCTTTACTTGAAAATATTTCTTTCCCGTATCACTTTTGTTTGCATAAGAACCCAGGCTTTTGTTGTTTATTGTTTTGTTTGATTACTGCTACCTCAGCTACTGCGTCCCGGAACTTACAAATAATTAATCTTAATTTGACCTGCATTGTCCTCATTCGAATTTTGATTTTATAAAATACTATTTACGCCAGAAAAAAATAAACAATTCATCAAAGAAATTAAATCTGATTGTGTAATATTCGGAGTATTGCGAGTCTATTATATATAATAGCAACGCGCCACCCTCGCAAAATATATTTTTAGATCTAAAGTAACTGAATTATGTATCATTTTCCATAAAAGATTCACGAAAAAATAAATAAAAATCGTCCATTCATGGTTTCAAAGAAAATCTTTTGAGGGTTAGGCAAATAACAGGAAACTAAGCTTTTATGTAAGACGTCTTTAAACGTTCCATTCTACGAGTATAACAGTAACTCAATTTACAATTTCTTTATAAAGCAATTTTTTTGTACTTTTTTGGTGATTCCACTCCTTAATATATTAAAGAAAAGGAATTTCGCTTTTGTTAGAAAATTTGGCACTTTTATTTTAAACCTATAAAACCCTTTAAGACTTAAATTTGTAAAGTAATTAACAGCTAAACAATTAAAGTGTTATCTACATATAGTTCAGGAATTAATGGTTGAAAAACAAAAACATGAAAATTTAAATACCTGGAATGTCATTAAAAAGTACAATCAAATTTAAATTATATTGGTATAATGAAACTGTTTAACGTTATAAAAGTCTGTAAACAGTCTTTTAGTAATCATTGTAGGATTAGTAGGTAAGAGCAGTATAACAAACTAGTTAATAATTAAAGTGGTAGTCTCGTTGCGTATTGGGCTAAAAACTTGCGATATCACACACTTTATTAAAAATCCGTTTTTAATATGCGAGTGTATTATAAACAATTTAATGATTTGGATGCAAGAGTTTCGATGAGGTCGGCTCGTTGTCGTGCCGGTTGGACCGGTTTAGAGGCCACTTCTGATGGTAAATCGCGCCTGACTTCAGTACAAATAGATATATACTCAATTATATGGAGATACTTTTAAAGTTTTATTGCGTAAACTGTATAATAAATATATATAAGTAGCAGGCAATTAATGTCCCACTGCTGGGCACAGGCCTCCGCACTCATACAGGAGAAGGTTATTAGAGCGTAAATCCACCACGCAGTTCCACTGCGTGTTGGCAGGCATAGTACACAAGTGCACTCTATTCCTTCACTCTCATAGTCAAATGTGACGGGAAGCCGACACGACCGGAGAGAGATCAGGCGTCGGGCCGATGGTTTTTCGTGCTCTCCGAGGCATGGGGGTGGAGCACACCGTCAACTTCCCTACTTCGGGCAAATATCTTAATAGAAAGAAATGAGAAAATGTTAATAGAAAACTCAATATCAATTTTAGAATTGGCCCGACCCGTGACTCGAACCCAGGACCTCATGAGTGTGTCCGAACATGCTAACCACTAGACCAATTAGGTAGTTAACCTATATAATACCCAAAATATACTAGCACGTGTATATCCAGGCATATGCACTTACTGACATAGACTTACATAAATGAACGAATGCAACTTTATTTTTACGTACTAACTTATATTTGTGTTATTAACTATTTTGCTCGGAAGGTGATGACTACTGGTGCAATGGTATTCGCTTCGGTAGTAGAGATCCTGGATGCGATGTCTGGCAGGGCAATGTTAGAGGAAATCCTTTTTTCTAATTTATACGGGTTTTGGCTGATAGGAGGCTTCGGTCATGGATACTTACCATTCGCCAAACAAATAATTAAACACATAAAGTGATGCTTCCTTAACATAAGCCAAATTGATAAATTTAAAATTTCTAAGCACTCTAAATATGGTCTTAGCCCATTTGGAACAAATATCTTCATTATCCAGTGAAACAAAACCTAAAAAATTAAAAGCCTTTCTTTATTATTTTGGGATAATATAAAGAAGCTGTAGTGCCATTATTGCGAAGCTAGAGATAGACACTTCAATTTTTATGTCGATTCTTATGTCGACACTTCAATTTTTATTGTCGACAATTTTTTGGAAAATATATTACACGTTTAAAACACTCAATGACAAATAGACATTTTGTGATGCCACTGCGTCGTGTTTGTTTACATGTCAATTTGAATATGAGTTTTTAACAATAGAAAAGAACCCGATTTGATTTCTACTGTCTTCATAATTAGTTTTGTAAATTGTATTTTTTGTAATGTGATATATTTATTTGAGATAAACAATTATATTGCTTCAAATAAAATATTAAATATACTTAATTTGTAAAAAAAACATTTATAATTTGTCTGGTACATAAGTCTATATACAGTTCGAATCTATTTTGAGTTAGCTTTGACGACGGTAAATATTTTATATAATATTTCCCTTCATTATAGCGAAATTGGCTCATTCAAAACCAATTTGCCTCAGACAGCGACGTCTGTCGTGTTTTGACTCCTTTTTCCTTATTAAAATTTTTATTTTCACTTCATCTTGCTTTGATGGGTAATTTCTAGAGAAATCGTGAATTTTACTCACATTCAAAAGGGACTTGAACTAACCTTGAGGCATTTAATTCTCTACGTAGGTATACTAATCTAATCTTTAAAATGTTGTTTTTCTGTGAATAACAATTTAGTAAGGATACCTAATATATATACATAGTATGTCACTATTCATGTATGGTTTCAGCTGTAAACCGACAATATAATTGATGAGGCTTGTGTCTGTATTACAACATAAATAATTCAATTAAATACCTTTTACTTAAACTGGAATATAACAATGATTATAAAACACCAAAAGACATATTTAATATAATTTCTTTTCACATGTCTACACATGGTAAACTTATATTAGAAATTATTAAATGTCTGCAAAATTATTAAACTTAATCACTTTTCTTTTAAATCAGTGCAGCCAATTAGTTCCAAGATTCACACACTTATTACTAACTTAATTGAGTTATTGTCTTCTTGCTTTCTATCTCGCGCGTATCTTCACTTTAACAACCTTGTTTATGCATTTCATATTCATTTAATCGTAGGTTTGCTATACAAAGTTTTTTCATTATGGTTTATTGCTTTCATTTTTAATTCTCTTGTATGTATAGTTTCCTTGACGCTAGTACGTCTTTCAGAATTTCATTCGTGTTCTTGAAATACAAAATTTTCATGGTAATGATTTCCAAATGAAGGAGTTTTCGTAATCTTAAATGCATTTTATTTTACTTTTATTGGTCTGGTGAATGGTATTGTTAAATTAACCCTTTATCTGGCCAGTATATCTTAATATTTCCGAAGAATAATATTTATTTTATCCCACGATACAGGACTTCTAGCTAGGGACCAACGAAAATTTAGGTTTACTAAAGTTATAATAAAAAGTGGTTCATATTTTTTAAAATAAGTTCAATCAAGCTGTGGTCACAGGTTGATCTTTTTATGTGGCACCAATATTCTTCTTCCTCTGAAAGAGAGAAATACAGTGCAAGGTCGATATAACGAAACTAAATGGTTTTTAATTCCTATTCGTTATAGCAAGTATTTAAGTGCACAGTGGTTTTGTATACATACAAAGGTAAAGTTAAACTACGCTTGCATTGGTTTTAACAAGGTAATAAAAAGTGTTGCTTCGCATCTAACAACACTGCTTATCTTACGAAGTATTTATCTTGTATTAATCTATCGAAGCATAAATTACTGTTCCATTGTAGAATAAAATTATGAAATTAAGTGGGACAAAATAGACAAAACGCGTTATGTAATAGTTATAGTAAAAAAATCGCAAAAGAGAGGGCAGTAATACTTACTATCAACGTTCTTTAATAAAAGATATAAAAAGATTTTTGACAAACGTATTCGTTATGTTTAGCAACTATGTTTATTCCAAATCTAACCTCTAGACTCTTCTGTCAATGACATTAATTACAACGAGTAATGGAATTGGTGGAATGTTTTAACAAAAGCAGGTAGAATATGATTAAATGTAATTAAAATTCTCTTTAATCTAATTAAAATCAACGCTAATTTGCAAATGATTGTTATACAAAACAGGTCGGCGCGAAGTGGCAGCAAGAATGTCACCTGCTATTTTGTGTGCTATTTAATCTAGCGGTCATTATTTTTCGTTTATTATTTTACATTTCCTTGTAAATATTTTGACTTATAAAGAAATATATGCATTCACATCTATTTATTATTTATTTATGGCAGATAGACAGAAAGAACTTAAAACCTCTGGCTAACCAACAATGAATGTGAATGAATGAGTGAATGGAAAAGTTGTAAGGGGAAGACCAAGGCGAACGTTCCTGGACCAAATCCAGGACATTTTAAATAAGGGCCAGGTCAAGAGTACTCTAAACCGACGAACTTGTATGAAAGGTTTAATGAGAATGAAAGAAGCGAAGGAGATATGCAAGGATCGTGGCAAGTGGAAGGACGTTGTCTCTGCCTACCCCTATGGGAATGAGGCGTGATGCTATGTATGTATGTAACCAACAAATAAATAACTCGACTGTCCTTACGTATTCCTCCTAATTTTATAAGAGTGTTTCTAAAATAAATTATGACTGTAATACCTTATGTACTATTGATGTCTTAAGCATCATGTTTTAATAGATATATTTAAAGAAAAGGATAACGTAGGTTGCTAAATAAGATAAAAATCATCGAAATTACATAAACGTCAATTGTCTAAAATAGGAGTTGAAACTTTACTCGTAGGAGTCATCGAACTATGTGGGTTTTTGCTTTAAAATCATAGACAGACATGTTTATTGGTATATTATTATATAGTATAATAAGAAATCTTCTTGAATTTCAATATTTTGACGACTCCTTGACTTTCAAAGTTAAGGTTTTAATACGGAATGTAGCAAATTGTTGGAAAATGTTTTTCGGATAACTCCCCTGCTATATACCTTTGTGGTTTTAAATATAACAAAAAACAAAGACAAGGTAATATTAATTTGATTAAAATGTTCTAGAAGGTGAAAAGTTGTACTAAACACGCCAGCAGATTTATTTATTGATACATACTTTGATGTCATTATAGTATAAACAGTGTTTCAGTAATCATCACCTTTTTAACTATACTAATGAGATTACACGAGTGAAATATATATACATATTTAGATAATATAAGTCAAATATAACGACATTTTTAAAAATAATAAAGTATTATAGTAACGGGCATGCAAGTGTTATGTCTGTGCGTATGATATTTTGTACTTAACTAGATTATTTTATTTATAAAATTCTCAGTTTCCCCATAATATGTTTGATTATGTTAGTTATATTTGTATAAAAGCTACAGAATAGATTCAAAATGTCGATAGGATAGTGTTTTGTGTTTGCATATGTACACTTAACTCAATATAAAGTCAATGACCGCCAAAAACAATGCGGACAAATATTTTTCACTCATAAACTTTGTCTAACTTGTCACCCCCAACTTTGATGGATTACGCCCAGTTGCCACGATAACAAATAAGAAAGAAATATAAATTGTAAATATTATAAATTATAAGTCAAATCAATGTTTTCAGTTTATTTAACTGTATAATTAATCTTGGCATTAATTTAATCTTACGATTACAAACATGCGAGTAGTTTAATTTTTGGCTGGCGTATTGGTGCGTGTTATAACCTTAGTAACTGGTACCCCGGCTTCGAATCTCTATAGCTCAAATTTAGATACCTAGAAATTATATTTTTCCACAAATCTTTATTGAAAAATTGGTGAATGAATTAATATAATCGTCAGAAATAAAAAAAATCATCGAATCCATGTTTAACAATTCTGCTATAACAGCAACCTGAAGGTTTTCTTGAAGCCCTTTTAAATAATTGGCACTTCGTTAGTGGTAAACCTAAATTGGTAAATTTTTTAATTTTTACTTTGTATTATTTACTATATTTGTTAATTTACATGTATTTCGCCTTAAGTTATTGTTTGATCGTTATTGACTAAACAATATTACCTTTTGTCAGTAATAAATATAGTGATAGTTAGTAAAAGTAAATACCTAGCGTTACAAATGCCTTCCAATGTCATGTAAATACTTTTATTCAAAGGTGAGCCTTGTATAAAATAGGTAATGTAAAATACAGTTTATAAAAGGGATGATTCGTTTCTATACCGTGTAATATGATAGGAAGTTACATAAAGTTACGTGTAAATCTATTATAAAAGAGGATGACTTAAACAATACTACTATATGGGTTGACTATTCTCAATTTTCATTAACATAAGTGCTCGTTTCATACGCTTCAAATATTTCTCCATGACATCTCTACATTATACGATTCAATAGTTATTTATACTGATTAAGTATGTTCTTATAAATTTAGTTAGGCATACATTAAAAGATTAATACTGCGGATTATCCACTACTTAATAAAGTTGCCCGCATCATACCGACAAATACATCAATAAAAGTTCTCTAACTTACACAGAATTAAACTATCAGAGATAATTCGTGCAGTAACAAAAAACATGCGGGTCTGTTACATTTACTGGAAAAAGTAAAATTATAAATAAATTTGTTCGCCTTCTCTTAACACACGTACATTAACGTAGACGGTAAAGTCCTAAATATTATTAACCAAATATTTTAATAAATCAACAAGGTCAATAATGTTTGAAATAAAACCTTTGCAAATCAAATTAAAATAATAAAGTTATTTGTAAACATGAAGACTATAATGAATTATTGACAAATATTTACTCATAATTAGAGTTCAATGAAAAATATGTGTTCGTGCGCTGTAAAGAGTACTAAGTTCTTCTGGTAAAAATATAGGAATGTCTGATCGTATTAGCAATATAGACCATTCAGTCAAGTGGAGTCCACACTTGCATACACGCTAAAGCTGATCAAAATTAGTCCAGGCATTTAGGAGGAGTTTCCCAATGGTGTCACCCACCTAGGAACAGATCCTGTTGATACATGGATTGATTGGTGTAATTGGCAACCTAAACTCTTCCTAAATCCACCTGAACACACACAAAAACACCAGAAGTACCCAGACGTACTCGCTGTAGAAATATATAGGAGAAATATATATGAAAAGATTAGTTGAAGCTAATTATAACAGTGGATCTAGGAATACACCCGTTTTCCATTAGATTAGACAGTCTTTCAATTTCATCAATGTAGTATAATTTAATCTGCCTGGCATCTGTTATGTTTCTGATAATCCAATGTTGTGTATAAAGCTTACAATCCGCTTTGATTATAATATAATATAAGCTTATAACTAAATAAAGGAGAATGATTTAATTTTAGCATATGGTGTGCTAACACTTTTAACGCGGTTTTAGTCGCTTCGGTGTTATATACATTACAAAGTACAGATTATTGTGAAACTAATGAAGCACGAATTTAGTTTTTCATCGTAAAGGAACTATATAATAGATGGGTTTTATCGTTACATATTTGATAAAACTCTTTCAATCTGGACGTGGAATTTGATAAAATTATATCTTTTTTACTTGTAACAAAATTGTTAAGGTTTTATCTTCAACAAATATCCTTCTTAGCAATCACCTTTGGGGCTTAAATTTTCTACTCTCGTAGCAGGCCATTCGCGTCCCACTGCTGGGTATATCACTCATAGGAGAGAAGGTTTTTAGAGCATAGACCCACCACGCATCTCCACTGCGGATTGGCAGGCATAGAACACAAGTGCACTCTCTATTCCATCACTCTCATAATCGCATGTCAGGAATCCGACACGATCAGAGAGAGATCAGGCGCAGTACCGAAGGTTAACGTGCTCTCCGAGGCACGGGGGTGGATGACACCGCCAACTTCCCAACTTAGGGCAAATATTGAGAAAATCTTAATAGAAAACTCAATATCTATTTTGAATTGGCCCGACCTAGGACTTGAACCCAGGACCTCATGTCTGTAATCGAACATGCAAACCACACTTATAAGGCAGATTTTTTAACGTATTGAACTCTAGCTCACTTGAGATGGCACGCCTTTCGACTTGTTTGCGTAAATTTTTCCTATGAGTTAAGAAATAAGCAGCTAATGATAGTGTCAGATGATAAATCATTTATATAATGAAGTAAATAACAAACTAAAAAGATTTATAACCTACGGGCAAAGTGCAAATCCTATGCAATGCGTTTTAATGATAACATATTTATTTTTCACCTGTATCAGATTTAACAAAACAGCGATTTAATAATTAAAATATATTCATAGACAAAATCCTTTAAACCTGAATGAATGACTAATATTATAAATGCGAAAGCAACTCTGTCGCGCCTTCACACCAAAACTACTGAACTGATTTTAATGAAATTTGGTACACAGATAGTCTCGTTGCACTTTTAATGCGAAAAAGAGATGACATGCAAAGTTTGTAAAAGTTCTAACCTCAAGGGTATAAATTTAATAAGGTATTTGCAGTGAAATACTGCATAGCTCATTAATGTATTAAATACGTATGTGTCTTATTTGTAAAAAAACAGCCTCAATTATTTAAAATGCTACCCAAAAACACTTTTCCACGTCGTCAGCGCCGTTACTGAAATCGACCGAAATTCCTGTAGGTTCTTCTTATAACATGGCGCGAAGGAAAGTCTCGTAACTGTAGATATGAAGTCTCCTTAACATCATCAACAGTCTTACATTTAAAACTATAGATGTGGGTATAAGTAAAAATTAACAATTCAAAAGTGCTTTAAAAGCCTACTTGATTAATGAATTTTTGACTTTAGTAATAGTAGATATTGTAAAGAGCATTTTCGTATTTGTTTATTCCTTACTCAGCCTCACAGAACTTGGTAATGTCCGAGCCATGCTTTGGTAAATACAATAAATCCATCTTACATGGCCATAAGAAAACACACCGTACGTTTATACGTTTGGGGCACATTTTCTTACCCCAGAGGCCCGTTCTAAGGTGAATGTATCTACGTCCGAGTGGGGGCGACAAGGTCAATGCGGTTTTTTGACACGTCAAAAATATAAATAGTGGCGAATCGAACCATCATGTACCTAGCACGCTACTTTTGTTGTATTAAGTCACTTACCGGAAATTATTTGTTTCGCGTTACGAATAATTATTAATGCCGTCGCGGCGACAGGGTTACGAACCCCGCCGAAGGCCCTTTGACTGATTGGATATTCATTATGAAATGAAAATTGTATACGAGGTATATTTTTCAATTATTACGACATATGTGACAGGCGAGATGGCTTAGTCAAATCAAAAACAAATGGGAAATGCATTTACACACCCCGGATGAAAGTTATATCTTCAACCGGGAGTGTGGGACACGTTGAAGAATAAAATACCCACTAAAACCCAGCGGGATCCTCAGAGTCCTAAATATAAGTACCGTGGGGAGATTATTCTCTGGGACCCCGTACATAGTCTGTAACAACCATTCAGATTGGCAGGAGACGCATAAGGACACGTCTCCTGGCTCCCAGTCTTCTCCTACGGACAAAGGTGGCCTAAGTTGCAGCTTCCCCTCTCTCTCTCTCTGATGCCTCTCTTCTGTGAGATGAAATTCTCACAGAAGGAAGTTACCATCCGTCAACGATTTTCACTGGTGAGCATATAGCCGATTAGGCTTATCAGTGAGAGGTCACCTCCAACCAGTGACATCAGGGGGTACCGTTGGGGCCCCCAAGCCGGGCACAGTATGCTGTGATGTGTCAACGAGGACTCCACATTCGTGACAAGCGGGTGAGTCTTTACGCCCAACTATCTGGTGCAAGTACTTACCATCCATGTCCAGTCAGTACCTGCACCAGTCTAAACGAAATAGATCCATGCTTCCTACATAACCACTGCTCAAAGTAGGGTCGGACAGCTTCCACCGTAACAAGACCCGCAGATGGAGATCCAAGGCCCTCTGAGACGAAACCGACAAGAAACTCAGCGGTTACTTTTTTAAAGTTAGTTTTGTACGTTACAGTGTGTATTATATTGCTTCCGCGGGCAACCGGATTCAAGTCCAATGAAAAAGTATTTATATATATGTACACATTGAGGCAAATCTAAAAATGATGGTGGTATCTTATTAAAAGTGCGTATGCTCGAACCAGTAAACAATTTCTGAACCTTCTTAACTAATAAAAGAAATAAAGAAATTTGTTTTTATTTTTGATAGTAAAGTTGTGCATTTCACTGTTTTTGCTGTATAAGTGAATATTATTACGGATACATTAAATGTTATTCAATATATATTGCGACGGCACCGCGAGTAGGTCACGGGTGCGATTGATTTAACGCTTATAACTCGAGTTAAATAAGTCCCACCAGTTAAATTTTAAAGCCCTCGTTGTTCATCAGTAGGATTTTTTGGTAATTGCATACAAAATGTTATTATTGAACCATAATAGCCCAATAGGTAGACGGGCATATTCTTCTATCATAGTCATAGTCATAATTTCAAATCTGAAGTAGGTACCACTAGGTTGTCTTATTTGTTTTATTTTATGTCTACTTGTTATAGTTTTCGGTGCAGGAAAAAAATATAAGGAAACCTACAGGTTTCTGGAAGCAATTCTGGAAATGTGTAGAACTTCAAGCCGTTGGGAAGCAGCGTGGTGGGTCATTACTGTAAGAACCCTCCTACCTTTGAATGATTCTTATGCCCAGAAGTGGAACCCTGATGAAATAAAATTCTATCTGCTCTGCGAACCTTATTTCTTTACGGTTATGACAATCGTGAAAGTAATTACTAAATTTGTCCTTTTAAACTAGACATAGCATCTAATCGTTGAATTAAAATTAAAAAAAATAATTTGATATTGTAGTAAATCTGTAGTCAATTGAATCTTTTACGAAACTAAAGTTATAAAGGAAACGTAGCTAAAAATATGTGTTAATAGGTAGGTGAATATACTTGAATATATGGTTAACAAACAAATATGTTTACGGAAATAGACGAATCCAAGTTTAAATTGGTGTATTGTTAAAACTTCAAAGGATTTTAGCCTTCATAATCCGTCTATAGCATTCTTGAACTATGTAATAGAGCAGTAATTAAAACAATATGAACAAAGAGTTTTATTGTTTTAATATACTGTTATTTAAAGTGTAAAGATTTGATTCTTTATTTGTTCCGACCAAACGCAGACATAATTAGAAAATTGGTTTGAAAAATTAGAAAGCTCAGTGTGCGATATTATCAGCGAATAATACATTATTTTCTTTCTAAAATTTCGATGGAAAAGAGTGTCTGTGTGCCTCTTTTCCAAAATAGTTCTCAGTTCAAGCTGCTTGTCTTTAGAACTCACGGCCCATCAATATATCTATTTAAAAAAAATGGTAAAAGAGTAAAACATTTTAAGGAGAATCTTCAATTGTATTTATTAATAAGGTTAACAAAAATAGTGTTTGTCCTAAAGTTTATTTTCGGTTCATTATATACAAAAATAAAGCCAAAATACCTTTTATTGATATAAAGTTTACTTTTGTGATGTTTATGAATTAGTGTTTAGTAATAAAAGGATATAGATAGAATAAAAGGAATAAGATTGATTAAAACCTAATTAAGTAAAAATACACTGTAAATTTTATAGAAATTATGACGAAAATCCCGAAAACATTATTATTTTTTACTTTCAATTTCATTAAGATGTTCTAACGTTTGGAATACGAATGGACGTTATGTTAAAACCGTGGGTGATTGCGGAAGTTAATAATTTATAAAGCAAAAAGCTACTTATTGACTTTAAGGTGTTTTTAGACAACATTCTCCGGCCGAGATGCCAATAGAGACATACAAAAATTCGAAAGACATACGAAAATACTTTTAATAAAATATAACATCTCAATGCCGTGAAACGTGATATTCTCTTCGTACACGAGTCATGATTGATGATTCTTTAATCAAAAAGGTCGCTGACCTCACTCCGTATAAAGTGAAGATAGCTTATGACTTCATCTGTTTTAAATAATATAATATGTAATAACAAATGCGGGCCCATAAATATAGTGCGTTATCTCAAATCGTTAAGTTTGTTTTGCGTTGCGAATTCTAATTTCTTTCAAGATATTACCAGATACGAAAGTAGAAGAACGTCTTTCACGCAAAGACCTCATCGTGGTAAAAAGGTTAGAGAAAAACAAACGGTTACCTACATATATAAAATACAAAAATTATCTCTACCAATGTCCGTCGTGGACTTTGAAACCATCAAACTGTGCTTCAAACCGATTTCATTAGAAAGACAGTAATGCGAATATAGTTATAGATTACTAAACTCACTCACTTTTCAAGAGAACTTCAAAACTTTGACTTGAAACTTAGCAATATAATATCCTACGTAACGTCATGAGAAACTACGCGAATTCAAAAAAAGATTTTGAAGTGAAACTTCTTTAGGCGCATGAGGGTAAAATTTTTACGGATAAAACACATGATTAGCGTGACGAAGATATGTGGCGTTTGATATGCTAATTCGTTGGAAGGTTAGGTAGTTTTAACATTTACAAATAACATGTGGCATTTTAATTTGGCACTCGTTATTTAATCATGTAACATACTATTTTTGATAAATTCTCATTTCAAAAGTTTGAAATTCAAAAACAAAATTTAATTAATAATTTATAATATTGAGAAAAAACACGTGGCATCTTTATTTATTTCGTCATTTGGAATTATTTGTATTAATTTTCGACAATTAATATTGTAATGACAATTAAATTCCTTATATATTTTCCTTTTACCTCGTCTCGCAAATCTAATGCTTTAGATTTGTATAAAAATCTGTTTGCTAAAGAAATTTCACTTCTGACATGTGTACTTTGTACGCACGCACTTTTATGCAGCCTGGAAGAAAAAGAAATCCTTCCACTCGGGAGTGTGGAACTCGCTAAGTAACCAGGTAAGGTAAGTAGCAGCCCATTACGTTCCACTGCTGGGCACTGGCCTCCTCACTTATAGGAGAGAGTGGTTTTAGAGCATAGACCAACCACGCTGCTCCATTGCGGATTGCCAAGCATAGTACACAAGTGCACTCTCATAGTCCGATGTGAAGGGAAACCGACACGGCCGGAGAGAGATCAGGCACGGGACCGACAGCTTAATGTGCTCTCCGAGGCACGGGGGTGGTGCACACCGCCAACTTCCCAACTTCGGGCAAATATTGAGAAATCTTAATAGAAAACTCAGTATTGATTTTTGAAATGCCCCGAACCGGGACTCCAACCCAGGACCTTTCTGTAGTCGAACATGCTAACCACTAGACCAATGAGGCAGTAAGTAACCAGAAAGCCAAATAAAACCCAGCTGATCCTTCGTCATTCTTGGGTGAGATCACTAGACACTATAATTTATTGAGGGGAATAGGGGAGCACAAGCCTGTGCCTATTGCCCAGCCTCCTTCGACAAAGAGGGAGGGCATCAGCCGTAACCTCCCTTTGTCTCTTATTTGCCTCCTATGAGATTGCCACGAGATGACGGGCTCGCAAAAGAAGGCAACCGCCCTTCATCCAAAAAATTATCACGTTGGACTAGATTTGAGTAGTTAATAAATATAAACCGCAATAGAATATTTTATGATATAGTCGATATGGTTGTTTCGATGAGATTTATGGTGCTATATAAGCTCGAATATTCTTTTTATATAATTGCTTTAAAGATTATGAACGTTTATTTAGATAACATTTTCATTCATCAGTCATTTAACTTTTTATATTTTATTCACTAGTGTGTTATAATCTGAATATAAAGACAAACTGGTTTTGTTTAACCATATTTTTCACGTAAAACTTTAAAATTTTAAGGTTTCAAATTTTTTTTTATATAGATAATTAACAATTTTAGTCAGACTTCGTTGCACACCACAGATTAATTTGGCTTTATGTTCGTCTTGGAATTTCCCCTTACCATCGAAATTTCGGAATAAATATTTTAATTACACAACAAATACATTCAACGTACAATTTCTAATAAAAATACACTCTAAGAGAAAGAATTTTGGCAAATGCTGAAAAAGATGTTTATTTATTTTTCTCAGAAAGTGTTTGTGCTAAATATAGTTACTTGGAAAAGGTGTTGTTTTTATCTTCGTATCATCGCTATCCCCATTTACTAGCTTAGGGATTCAATTGGTGTCTTATTGAGTCATTAAAAACGTTTTTTTAACCATAAAATAAATTCTATAGTTTCAGTTATAAGAGTCAATTAAGTACGTATTTTATATGTATGGCATAATAGGGAAAGGTATATCTTAATAACGAATTCATACGCCAAGCTTCCGATAAATCAGTTAGATCTTTAATTACAGTTTTTTTTATTCCATCCCATCCCTAAGAGGTAAATAGTTAGAAGTTTCTCTAAAAACTATGTAATGTAATCTAAAATATTGCATATGAAAAAGGATATTAAGGTCTTCTCTGTCAATAATAAAAAGTAGATGTTTTAATAAACAATTAGAACCATATATTCCAAAATTTAATACCGTTTGAAGTTTCCAATAATCATTAGTTTTAATATTTGCTCATAAATACACAAGTGTATGAAATAAACGACAGCCAGTGTAAAAGAAAAGTTCTAAAGTTTTTTTTATGAATACACTTCATATAGATTCAGTTAAGCGGGTTTTGGTGTTGGAATAACATAATTCAATCCCACGAGCAGCTGGTTAACGAAGGGTACAGATTTTATTAATAGTACCGCGATTTTGCAACCCTTTTTCTATGTATCTAATGGTTGTACTGGCCCCCTATAATTTTCTATATTCAAGCACAATTGTGTTACATTCATTAATCTTTTACAATCTAGTTGTAAAATCGAAACTCGTGCGTAAACCCTAGTAACATTGCTTTTTGTAATAGTCTGTAAAAATAAATACATTAACTTAATTTCATGGATTTATGTAGAAATCAAGACAAAAGTTTTGAAAATAATCCGAGAACATGTAATATAGAGTATATAAACTAGGGTTGTACTTTTACTATTAAGTTTGATTAAAGTTAATAATTTAAAACTGATTTTAGCTGACTCAGACACACTGTTTTCGCTTGCGAAGTTGCCATTTAAGAATTTTTAAAATACACAGGCCATATGAATGTATTTGTCGTATATAATCTAATTTGTCAGTATTATCTTGTTAGTATATAATTCCCTTATTAAAATTCTTATTTTGATGGAATATGATCATTTCATTATGCGACAATATGTAGTTAAGAGTTGTCAACCGCAGAAATTATATGCTAAATTATAATTGAGAATGACCAGATCATAGCACTTTTCGAATGCTGGGAGGCTACTGGCGTGGCTTGGTAACTAGTCTTACCAGCAAAGTGGTGGAGCTAGTTGCATTGCTTCTCACTTTTGTTCTGCTTTCATCGTTGAGCTTGTATCATTACTTATCAGGTGAGAGCACAGTCAAGCGTTAATCAGTCAGCAATAAAAAAAACGAGCATTGAAATGTTATTTATGAAATGCACTTAATTATTTAGTGCTCTACATCATTGGTCTAGTGGTTAGCATGTTCGACTACAGCCTCATTGGTCTAGTGGTTCGTGTCCCGGGTTGAACCAATTACAAAATCGATATTGAGTATTCTATTAAGATTTTATCAATATTTACCCGAAGTTGGGAAGTTGGCGGTGTGATCCACCCCCGTGCCTCGGAGAGCACGTTAAGCCGTCGGTCCTGCGCCTGATCTCTCTCCGGTCGTGTCAGAGTCCCGTTTGTGTACTATGCCTGCCTATGCGCAGTGGAGCAGCGTGTTGGGTCTATGATCTAACACCATAGCTCTTCGGAGTGAGGAGGCCTGTGCCCTGCAGTGGGACGTTAATGGGCTGCTACTTATTATTTTTTTAATTACGGAAGATTAATTGACTCCATATAGTGTCAGGCATACTCCCCAGTGTCATCTTAAATGTGTAGATTCGTTTGCCGCTTTGTTTTTAAAAACGCACGTTTCTCAGTCGTGTAAAAAAATTGCATAGATTTATTATGTTATGTTTGCGCTTTAAGTTTTTATAGTGATATTTATCTACTTTTCCCACGAAAAGAGAGATATTTGTTTGATTTAGATGTTCTTAAAACTTTATTATAGAAAAGTTGATCTAGGAAGGCATCGCAACGGATATGCGGTCGAGTGCCCGTCGCGGTTGGCTGCGTACGCGCTGCCATCCTCGCTCGTTACTCCTATTATCTCCCTTTGCCGTAACCACTAGAAGATGGACAACCTTGATACAGGTTGAATCCATTTTAATAAGTATGTTTTCATGCATTCGTATATAGCTAAAATATCTAAATTGTTCAACAAAAAACAAATTGGGTTTAGGGACCTTTTACGACTTTTTTTAGTTTACGTACATGTGTAACGAATTGTCAGATGAAATAGGTATAGATAATGATTAAAATTTTAGTGACTCTAGTTGTCCCCGAAACTGTAGTGAACCGCTCAGTCATATAAACTTTCTTGTAATAGAATAGTAACTCTTTCGATATTTTATAATAGTTTGTTATGATAATTCAATTAAAAGAGCGAGATGATAGCTAACTCTGTTGTTTTTTTGTTTGTATAAATTGCAATTCCATTTATTTAATAATGAATAATAATTGCTTAATGTACCTTTTCCTATATCAAACCTTATTTGTGCTATGATCGCAATTTAAAAGTAACAACGTCGTATTCTTTAATATTAAATTAAATATAAAGTAAATTTGAACTAAATTTTCTAACTTTTAGTGTTACTAGAGTTAAATCATTTAGTAAATATACTATTTTGCTTTAATAATATTTTGTTTATTTTATTGAATTTATTTATGCAGCAAATAAATTCTATTGACTATAGATATGTTGAAAAATAATACAAGAATAAAAGTTTTACTTACATATTTAAAAGAAACAAATTGAAATAAATCTTAATCAGATATTACAACAATAGCATGGTTATAGTCAACTTGAAGATTTTTTATCCGCCATACCTGATCGCCTTAAGGCCCGTTTACATATACCGACTCAAAGTGTAGAGCGAAGTCAATCTATTAATATAATGCTAATATAACGCTGGGCACAAGCATTCTTACTCATAGGAGAGAGAAGACAGTTTTTATACTCACCACGTGAAACTCATCCGTTGCAGTGAAATGTATAGCATGTTACAGTTCTTCAAACCAGGTATTTTTCTTCGCCAAAAAACATAGGGATTGGATAACAATTCGACATATCAATTTTACAAAAAAAAAATAGTACTCGTACTTGAATCCACATGAGTTTACGCATTTTTTGTATTTCAAATAGAATTTGTTAAACCATTTCAATACATTTAGTGTATAATATTAGAAACTGTTGAACAACTGTCTTGTATCGTAATCTATGAAGTGACCATCTTCGTTTGTGTACCCTTCGCATTTTAGTTTTTAAATAGATATTCAAAATTTACACATACCCTTTCAGCCGATTGATATGAATGTCTCCATCGGCTAACATATACATTTAGGACCAAAACTTAGAAGCGTGTAAAAAAACGCTATCTAATAATCGCTTAGAAGTTCTGTGTAAACGGACTGTAATGTTTTCATTTATCTTGTCGAGGGCATCTGTTGTATCGCAAAGTACGTTCAAACAGAGTTCGCTTTGTTGACTATAAGTACAGTATATTACCAGCATAGTGTTATTAGGTTATTGTATTATAGATCTTATAGTAAAGACTTAAGCGTTAAGTTTCTCAATGTGTAACCAAAAACTGCTACATCCTGGATCATCAGAGCATTGATCTAAATCTGGTAATCATAACGGAATCGCAGATAGAACTCTTGTCATACATTTTGTAGTTTACGGTCAAGGAAGATTTTTTATTTTAAAAATGTGTACATCACTCATTCTTTCTTTCTTAGACATTAATTCTTAGAAACAATTATTGATAAAAAATTAAAAGTGCGTGCGTACAAAGTACACATGTCAGAATTTAAACTTCTTCGGCAAACTAATATTTAAGTCTTGTTTATATTTATACAAATCTAAAACTCCGAGAGGGCAAAGGAAGATATCTTAGGAATACAATGAATTTAATTCTCATTAATACAAATAACTTATTGAAATCTCAAATGATGAATTGTAAATAAAAATGCCACGTGGTTTTTGTCAATATTAGAATTATTAAACTTTAGACAAGAGATTTTATTTTATATTTTATGACAAATGTTAGATTATTAAATGACGAGTGGCATATTAAAATGCCACATGTTATTTGTTAATATTAAACTACCTATCCTACAAACGAATTAGTGTAAAACGTTGCATATCTTCGTGATGTTAATCACACGTTTCATCCGTAAAAATTTACCCTCATGCGCCTAAAGAAGTTTCACTTTAATAGTTTAAACTATATGTGAAATATCCAAATAATTATTAGAAATAGAGCAACAAAATTACAAAAATTATTATTTTTGTCAAGAAATGCTTATATTATTAGTCATTTTCTTGATTAACTACGGTTAAACTACGCTAACTCTTTGTAGCAACGCTTGCTAATGCCGTCAATATTACGTGGATGTAGTCTTAGACCAAACCAAGTTTAAAACAAGATAATTTAATTTAATGTGCGGTAAAATTTGCAGTTCGTTTTAACGTGAAACTGATACGTCTTCGTAGCCACAATAAGATGTATGGGCGTTGAATTATGTCACTAGGAAAAGAACTAAGCAATAGAAAAGGAAACACGCCTACGTGTCGCGCATAACAGGCGTAACTCACGTACTTCCTCAACTGTGCTGTGCTTCTGTAGATATACACTTGTATTGTTCTCAAATTGTACTTCAGTAATGTGTAACTAAAATAACATTTAACTACCGGTCTATTATTTTGAATACAAGTAATTTTCGTTATATTTCTATATAAGATTGACGATTATATGCACTGTAGCAAAATTTTCGTCTTTACATTAACGTAAATTCCTACTCCATTTTGCACGCATTTCTTAAACTTATCATATAGAAAGAAACATTTATACCTTTTATGGGATTTACAACAAAAATGTAAGCAATGAATTAACGTTGCAAAAAATTGTATTCATATCAAGTGTTATCTAGTACAAAAAAAATTTTAAAAAGAGTGGATGAATAAAAAAGGATTTTATTAACGCGTGAATATCATAAATATATTGATTCGTTTTCCACCGTCATAAAATATACATATATTGCATTTATGATATATTAGTCATTCGATTAATCTAAAGTCTAAGAGATGCAAAAATATTTACTTGCAAACAAAACATATATAATTATTACCAACATAAGTGATATATATTATATAACTTCTTACATTTATTTTAGATTGCAGGCTTATGCTATTTCAAATTTATATCATCGGTCTTCACGTTTAAATAAATGTCTACAATTATTTTCAATCTCATTTGCTTTGAATTTATTTGCTCAAAGCGAAGATAAATTTATAACTGTCACGAAATCTCGTTGACCAATCGCGAATAATATATTATAGTTGACAACAAAAGGAGAGAAGTCGTTACGTTTGTTTACAATCGTGTTGATATAAATGAAGACATTTCAATTAAAAACATGAAAATCCTGTTAACATACTAAAGTGAATTTGCTATTTCATGTCGTGCTTTATTTTCCAAGTATAGATAATGATACAAGCTGATTCGCGCAACTTCATATCAGGTGAGGGTAGGAGGATGACAATACTTCACGACGACACGACGAACTATTCTCAGACCTACCCACATGTAGACAAAAAATGTTCTAAAAATCTATCATATGACAATTATATGTATCTCTGTTAATTATTCAGTCAATATTTCAACAATATTAGAACTAGAAGGTGTTTCATTGTCGCCTAACTTTACACTAGGATTTAACAGGTAGACAATGCAACTAAATTTGTGTAGGCGTTTTAATAACCTATATTATTATGCTTATCCAACCTATACTTAATTTTAAATAAAATTGTTATAAGAGCACTATAAATATATTTCATAATATAACTGAATACATTATTTGATTAAATAAAAGGACAATACTAGTAATTTCCACTGCCTCAGTTGTCTTGTGGTTAGTATGTTCAACTACATACATGAGGTCCTGGGTTCGAGTCCCGCGTCGGGTCAATTCAAATCAATATTGAGATTTCTTTTAAGATTTTCTCAATACTTGCCCGAAGTTGGGAAGTTGGCGATGTGATGCACCCCGTGCCTCGGAGAGCACATTAAGCCGTTGGTCCTGAACCTGATCATTCTCCGATTGTGTCGGATTCCCGTCACATCGGACTATGAGAGTGAAGGAAGACGGACTGCCAATCCGCAATAGAGCAGCGTGATGGGTCTATGCTCTAAAAATCCCTTCCCTCATATGAGTGAGGAGGCCTGTGCCCAGCAGTGGGACGTTAATGGGCTGCTACTTACCTTACTTTTTAATAGTAATTTTGTATATTTAAGAGTAACTGGTAACTTTTATTAAAAGATTCTCCTATAATTTTGAGAGTCATTTAGAAGACATAAAAGTGTAGACGAAAATTAATTACTCTAATCTAAACATGATCATGGTTACAAAAGCTTATCCGACTCAGTTTATTGTGGGTTCTTCTTAGGACAAGAATAAAACTTCGTAACTTTTCATTTGAAGTTGTTATTTAATATTATCACCATTTGTACATTAGAAATAATTCATGAAAGAACTTATATTTGAAGATGAAATAGAAACACTAAGCATTTCTTTTCAGACACAAAGGCATCCGTTTTTGAGATACCACTATTTTGTTTACATTATCTATTTAAAGCTATCAATATACACGTATTTCTATTCCGTTACAGTATTGATACTCCTTTTGAGCCTAGTTTAGCCACCCCTACGCGAGTTTTCTTCGACGCTTTATTAAACCATCGTCTTGTAAGACCCACGCAAAATATTGCCATGTTCTTCCTGTCTCTATAAGAATATATAGCTGGTTAATAAACATTTTTGAAGTGAAAACTTCTTTTTAGGCTTGCTGTGCACTTTAATATGGGTATTGAATGAAACTGTGTCGTTATGGTCGACTGTGTCACGATCGTTCGAGTAAAGTCGCCTCTCATCTAATAAGGAAGAGTGGTATAGTCATTGTGCCACTGCTATATTTTAATTAGTTTTGTTATAATATAACATTATTGACGATAATTCATACAAAATTTTATATATTTTAAATATACATTACAAATATAAAATGTTGTATTTAGTATAATTAAAATTGCCTTAATATGTTTTCACTTCTGTTCTTGTCTTAAAAGATATGTGACGAAGGTATCTTCTGTACATGTGAATTTATGTGTATAAGTTTATGTTCGTAATAAATTTAAAAAAAACGTGATAATTTAAGAGTTTTTATAATGTAAGAGTTTGTCATTTCAGGTCAACCGAAGTCAATTTAAACGTATTTTGATTCATCTCAAAGTAGTTATAAATAAACACCTTCCTACTCACACGTTCACTAATGAAGCAAACATTTGTCCAACTTCAAAGAAAATATTTTTCATGAAAATAATGACCTGTTGGTATGAAAACATTCCGCCGTAATGTCGTGAATTTTCATCACAATATTTCATACAGTAATTTATTTGATTCAAACAATACCTCTTAATAAACGTTCCATTGAGTTCTTAGATCTACAGTAAAACGACTGTAATATTATAAATTATTTTGACACATCATATCCTCAATCAGATTTGAATTAAAGACTAGATATATTTATTACTACTACGAGTCATTAATGATGAAATGAACAACCCTAAATGTTGGCAACTATAAAAGTTATTACACGTTTATCAGGTCTCTTACACAATTTTTAGGAATAGATACTTTTAAATTGGTATTTATTCTACAATTATCTATTTCCGTAGTTGATGTAACTACACGACGCGGCTATGACATGTTGGTATAATTTTAATGCGTTCACATTAAGTCAAAACCTACAGATAATATAAGATCGCTTGGCCTTGATCGTTGTGCATCGCTGCACGGCGCGTTGGCATTCACCTTATCGTGTGTTGAACTGTTCTATATCAAACCAACCAGAGATGGGTCTAAATTCAGAGCAGCTTAATGCTACCACGAATAAAAATATCGTCGATGTATTTTTAAAAGCATAGAAACGTCGGCTTCCAAACATACGTCTGAAATCAGACGAATAATACCAATTTGCTAGCTTTAAATACATTCGTGACGAATACATTCCTGGTGTGGTAGTGTGTGTTCATATGTAGCTTGATATACGAGGCAGTAGTCAAGGTCGACAATGTCATTGTACGAGCCCGACGCCAATTCACACACTGACACAACTCGCACGCTGTGTGTGGTTGAGCTATTGAAGTAATCTTATCATATAGGTCACCTTACACTGTAGATTATAAATATTATACTGATTGCAAGTAGACTAACAAGTAAGGAATTTGAAATGCTGAACTGTAGCAAGAGGACGGTGTTCATTCTGATATATTACAGTACATCAATGCAAATCTCTTACAATACGGTGACCTTGTAAATATGGAATTTACCTGTTCGCTTTGTCAACAGCGCTAAAAGTCAATGACTCGTCAATTTTGTGTATTTGTTGTTAGTCATTGGCGCAAAAACTTGGGTTAAACCTTACTTGAAACAGCATCCGTCTCTATCTCATTTTTGATTTTTAATATAGCCTGCTTTTTTGCGTAAATGGACGTACGTTTTTTAACTTTTTCTGTTTTCTATAAATAAAAACGTCGGTGAGTAGCGATGGTGAATACATCAAATGTTAGGGCGAGGTGTATCCGTGGCATGCAAACGATTGACGCAGACAGCGTCAGTTGTTTACAGTACTACCGCCTCAGGTTATTTACATCGGGGTCACAGACACGTCGAAGGAGACCGTCCAATCGATATGATTTATCTAATTCAGCTTACCTGCAAGCGGTGAACGCCGAATGCAAAGCGCGACAATGACCTCCTTTGACACTACGAGGTCGTTTATGCAATAGTCTAAGTGGGTGACTCCAGCAATAGCGCAGAATGTAGAGATGATTGAGCAAGGCCGCGCTCCGCAACAGTGTAACCTGTATAACGCAATTGATAAGTTGGCGATTTCTGTTGCTGGCGGCGTTTCGTGCTGCGATTATGTTATTGTTGAAATTTGTTATCGTTCACCGAATTTTATCTGATGTATATGATAGCGCTCTATCGGCGACACCTCTGCGGGTTCGACGACCTTTTCTCCACGTGGCTTCTTATGCAACACTCGTGTATTTGTGAATAGTTTAATTAGGTGTTCGGAAAATTTCATATCTCAATATATTGAATCCATTTTTTTATTTATCTATTATAGTTTGCTTTTTAACCGCTGTTATTAGCGACTACAATGTACATAGGTAGTATAATAATTTATACTTGTTTTTGGAAATCAAGTCATTGACGGCTTCGTTGGCGTTTCTGCTTTTTCGATTCCTGGCTGGACTAATTTTCAAATTACTCTTAATTTGTGCTGATGGGAGGCTTTGGCCGTTGTTAGTTACCACCTTTTAAACAAAGACGTGACGTCAATCAAAAATATCGCATTTCAGATATACTATGTAGAAACCATTAAGTGGTAAAGCAACAGGTGAGTGCGCTACCACTTTAGACTGTCAGAAGTTTTTATTTTAATTTTATTCATACTTGTACTACATAACTCTTATATATTATGTAATGGACAATATACTCGATTTATATTACCAAATGCGAAACATTCAGATGTGTATACTTGCATTTATTTTAATGGAGAATATGTGTTTTTGGACTTGAGTAAAGTGAGAGCGAATGGATCTACATAGGAACAATAAATACTGTCTTGAAAACTAGTTAGTGATTTAATCGCAATTGCTGGCTCGACAATGAACCAGCCAGATCGGAATACTAACAATGTACCGAGATATCGATCAGAATTAAAAGCCGCGACGTTAGCTACGTCCCAAAGCAATCTACCATTTCATATCTGAATTATTCGACGTTTATATTGTAAGCAAATGGTAGTACTTCTAAGACTTGACTTACTATTCTTGTGAAAAAAGTTTAACTACACAGAAAACAATTCTCCATTGATCGTTTTTGAATGTACTGTTTAAATTTTATGACGTAAAACAAAATTTTCTTTTCTATAAAAAGTTTAATAGATAAGAAATTTGTTATTTATTTATTTCGTGAAAGTCAATACCAACGTCATCTAAAGCAATTATAAGATCCTTAGCTGAACTCGCGTGGAATGTTTTTTTGATAGTATTTTCATTAATTTAGGCAAATTGTTTTACAAATAAGAAACATACGTATTAATACTTCAATGAGATATTGCTGTGTATTACTGCAAAGAGGTTATAGTCCTTTTTCAGGGTCTAGATGATCAGTATACCAAATTTCGTTTATCATTATAGATTTAAAAATTTAAAAAAAATATGTTATTTATAATTTAGAAAACTTGATTATGTGAACTTCGTAAAATCCATTCTTAGCTGACCTATACTCGACAAAAGGAATATTCCTACCAAATTTCAAGTCTCTACGTCTTGTAGTTCCAGAGATATCGTGATGAGTCAATAGATACCTGTAAATCTCTTATCTTCTAATATATAAAATTTCCCTGTCACAATGTTAGATATCGTACTCCTCCGAAACGGCTATACCGATTTGCACCAAATTTTATATGCGTATTCAGCAGGTCTGAGAATTGGTTACTATCTATTTTTCATACCCCTAAGTGATAAGGGTTGTTCATCCTTAATTTTTTTTTGGTCGAAATTTTTTGTTATAATTTTTTTGTGATGCAGCATAGAAAAATACGTACATCCATATATTTTCACCTTTCTATCACCAACCCCTATTTTTTAATAGCGATAATAGTAATTATATGGCAAAACAACGTTTGCTGGATCAACTAGTATATATATAGATTACGCGAGTTTTCTATTGATGGTACCGTACAAATTTTCATAAAAAAATTGAATTACTTAAATAAATTTAAACGAAATAGTATTAACGTCATGTGTTATCTACTACAAGTTTAAACGTATTTGAACTTGAGTTGATGAATAAAAAAGTACTAAATTAACAATTGTTAATTTGAACAAGATATATAGTGAGAGTGAAGTTATTGCTTAACGAGCGTTACTTTTATCTTATATACGTTACCAGGTTGGTTGTCTACAATTTTAGATTGTATCAGCACCTGCATTCAGATAAGCTAGCAGTTCTGTCAGCAATAAAAAATAGGCAGTGTTTTTAAATATTACTCAGTTTACATAATTGTTTTGCATTATTATATAAAATACAATGTATTATATTAGTAAATGCGAAGTTTTAATCAAAACTATATGTTCTTGGCCTTGTGTAAAATGAGAGTGGATGGATCTACGTTAGAACAAGTCAGTTTTAATTACTTTTAAACTTTCAATATAGGTTTAAAACGTACTGGTAGATATTTCACATGTACATTGCAGTTAAAACTAAAACATTAAAAAGACGAATGTTGCAGTCTATTTATATCTGGTCGGGCCATAAACAGCCTGCCTGAAACCGGTCAGCCCGGCCGAGGAATGCTCTTGCTCTCGCTAACTACGCGAGCTATCACTTGGGAATGATTGCAAATGCACTAACAATATATTTGTTTCTGCAACACTAGCTTGAGATTTTATCGATGGCATTCTGAAGATACTAAAGATATATATTACAATGTAATTGAAAAACATAGCTGCTATCTAGCGATTTTGTTTGTTCAAATTCAATTAAGTTACGTATGTTCCTTTGCGATATTTACTGAGAAGAATCCATAAAAAAGTTCCAAAATAAGGACTGAATTGGTTTTAATGATTACTGTTTTATTTCAATGGGCGTCGCCTCGAATAGCAGAATAAATATTGGCACTGCCCAAGAAAAAAGTTTGGATTTCCCCATATTCCCACGTTATGGTATAAAACTTAAAAGCAACACGTGAAGGGTAATTTTCTGAACCCAATTTTCTATTAGATCAATGTAGATATGCCAACTTTACGGTATCGATATTTATAGATATGAAATGTTTAGGATTCTTATTTAATATGCTATATATAAAACTATGTCAATATGACGGATTATTGTATGAGGTCTATAGGAAAAAAGGAAGTTAATGTCATTTGGTTAATGATAAAGCCACATTTTATAGAGTGATTTGGAAATATTTCAAGCTTCTTATCATAAAGAATATAACCATTGAATGAAAACGGGTGGTAGTGGGGTGGTTGGAGAAAGTTTTACTTGTCGTCTCCGCACCGTCATCCTCGACTCATCCATCAAGCTGACAGCACCGATTATTGTTGCTCCCGCCATGCTACCAGACCCTTCAAACTGAATTTGTATGTAGGCGTCGAAAAGGGTTGTTGTAATCCGAAATTTATCACTTAAACTTATTACTTTTTGCTAGCTAAATGTACTCGTATTACGTTCAAAAAATGCTTAAAAGAATGTGCTAAAAAGCCTACTATAAGTAATATAAAACAAAATGAAAGTAGTACGATCTTCGTAAACTCTGAAACCTTATTTAGGTCGGCTCTCAATTGAAAGCGCTGTACAATTTTTCGTAAAAGAAATGTAATGAATGACTTTTTTTATTTTTATTTACTTTATTGAACCACACCACACTTATAAATACATACAAATGGGAAACTTAAACAATAGGCGGTCTTATCGCTTTGAAACGATTTCTTCGAGACAATCTTAATGAAATAAGCAAAATTAAGAGAGTTTAGGTAGTTGGTGCAAAAGAGAAAATATTTGAAAAAAATTGTATTAACTTGAAATGTCATCCGAGACAAATTTAAAAAAACATGTATTTGAACTTGAGTGAATGAATAAAGTGGTAATTATAGTAACAATTAATCCTTTGAAGAAGATATATAAATATATGGAGAGTGTGAATGAAGATGTATCGAAATAATTCGTCACATTGATACAGCAAGTTTAGGTTTGTGATTGTTTAAATGCAACGTTGTTATTACAAGACGCACTTTTATTAAAAGCAATCGATGTACATAACTAGCTAAGAGAAGTATGACGTCAACAAAGTAAATTTAACTTGATATAAGTGTAAAATAAGATTAAATGTGTTTATCGTAGTCTCAGACGGCGTTACCGAGTGAGCGCGGAGGGCGGACGACCTTCCGCCGGGCGTGGGCCGAGCCCATGACACAGTTCGCGAGATGTTCAACTACAAACAATTATTTCTGTCCCATATTTTCCATTTTAATAAATTTACATCACTGATAGTTTTACTATCAATAATTAATATCAAATAATGATATTTACGGTTAAACCCTAACGAAAAATCCTATTAAGGAGTCAAGATGCAACTAAAACCGTTGATGAGAGTCCTGGGCTCCATTTGATTGATCTTGGTTGCTCTCCAGAACTCCTTACACTATTACCCCTACTCCGCAGCCAACTGTAATCGAAAAGCGTCTCACACACCCTAGCTGAACCCGCGACTTCGTCTGCGTGGAATTTTTTTTGATAGTATTTTCATTAATTTAGGCAAATTGTTGTACAAATAAGAAACATACCCTAACTGCCCTTTGAGGGTGGAATTTCCTAAACTTACTTTTGATAGATTCCATTATGTGAAAAAAAATTCTGACAAAGTTTTAAATACCATAAAAGATATAGTTTGTAAATGTGAAGTTAGAATTGTTTTTTAATGTGATAATTAATTTTTTTTTAAATGAACACCTAATTACTATTTATTTTAATGAACAACCCCCCTTGCGGGTGGAATTTCTCAAAATCCGTTCTTAGCTGACCTCTACTCGGCAAAAGGAATATTCTTACCAAATTTCAAGTCTCTACGCCTTATGGTTCCAGAGATATTGTGATGAGTCAATAGATACCTGGATATCTGTTAAATATATATAGATAATTTTGGCAATGCTTAACCAGTTAACTGTTTTCAGTCCCTTTTTAAGGTTTTATATTTATAATTTTTTTGAATTTCATTATTTTCTGGTCTGGTCTGAAATGTCATCCCACACATCTTAAAATTGTAGAATGTATAACGTTTTTCCTATTAATTACAATTTAAACGCCCATTGGTGACTATTATGCTTGACGAATGAACTCCTCATTACAAAAGATACCAACATATTTCCATGACATTTTGTCAAACTCCTGTTAATAGGTTACCAGATTCTTCTATAAAAATGCAAGGACAACGTTTGGGTCAGGTGACTGACTGTGTACCCATTGCCTATTTGGGCGAAAATACTAATACGGTCCAAAATACAAAAGCTTTATGGTCATGGCTGACGTCAACTAACCGACGTGATATTGTATATGTTTACGTAACGCTTGTTCTTGTCAAATAAAGTAGAATTTACAACACTAACTTGGACCATTCAAGCAATATATAGATTGGGCTTAAGTTTTGTGTTACCAAAGTGTTGTCAGTAACAATTTTTTATTTAAAAATTGGAAGCAAGAATAATTAATTAAAAAAAAAAAATATTGAGGTGACGTCCAGAATAATTCATATTATCTCATCTTAAAAATTTGTCCTAATCGGTAAATTTGATGCTGTGTCACCCTGAAATGTCATCTCTCTCTTCAGTAAAATCAATTTTGTGTGTGACAAACAAATGAAGTAACGCAATTAATAATGAACTGCCTCATTGGTCTAGTAACTAGCATGAAAAATGGTTATTGAGTTTTATATTAAGATTTTTAGCCCGAAGTTAGGAAGTTTGCAGTGTGATTCACCCTCGTGCCTCAGAGAGCACGTTCAGCCGTGGTTTCTGAGCTTGACCTCTCTCCGTCACATTGGATAACGAAAGTGAAGGAACAGAGAGTGCACTTGTATACTGTGCTTGGCAACGCGCAGTGGAGCAGCGTGGTGGGTCTATGCTCTAATAACCCTCTCTCGTATGAGTAAGGAGGCCTGTGACCAGCTGTGGGACGTAAATGGGCTGGTTTTTTTTTAAATTATTAATTGTGTAACTCTTGCGAAGAAGCGAATCGTAATGTCATATATATTGTTATAGTTACTGAATGCTAGCTAAACGATACATATTCAATATATGACTTTACTTCTATGTCAAAGACGTTGTTTATAGTTTTTAATTTCGTAAACTCAAATATATAGCTTCAATCTAGTACCAAGAACACTTTATGTATATGACTTGCCGTTTTTTAATGCTAAAAATTACATTGTACTTTTCATGCTGAAGTTTTTGCCTATTACTAGGATGAAGTCACGGTGTGGAGGCCCTGACGATGCGGTCGTCTATTAATTTGCTTACGACATCGTTATATTTTTTGTGCAATTATTCTCTTTTTTAGATTTGGTTTATATCGCAAATTCTAGACGCTACAAAAGCACTTTTTTCTTCTACTCGTTAGAAGTTAATTTAGCCATGTTATATATTGCTACGTAAATTAGTTAGCTAACTTATAATTTGAGAATTATTGGAATGTGTTAAATCTTTGTGTTTTAGTAATGAAACGTTCTCTAATACTATGGCGGAAAGCAATTTTGAATTCGATAACTTTTATAGTGCCTAATAAACCATACATAGATCTACAAATTTTTGGATAATTTCTAATCTGGGAGGGACATGTCATTTCCAAATTTTCAAATTTATTCCAGTGATCTATTAATACGTGATAATTGTTAACGTGTAACTTATAATACCACCGAATAATTCTATTCAAACATAAAAATAATCCAAAAAAGTATAAGGTTACATTAGTGTAAGAGGTACACTAAAATATTCCATTGACATGATTATACACTATGATTACTGTAATTTTTACGTATAATTATTTCATTGTCAATCAGGCGATTGATAATTTGTTTTGTTTTTTAATGTTACCTAATCAGTGTTCGTGTTTGGTGTCAAATTCGTCGAAAACAAAGGCGTTCTTTGTCGGCCGATAAGCGTTCCGAAGTCAACTTATCTCTTATGATACCCGGTCACTTACCTCAACGTTCCCGGATGGCTTGGCACATTAAACTAAAAAAAAACTTGTGATTGCTCTGGTTCAGTTTTCAATATTAACTTGTTGCAGTTCACTTTGCTTCCTTTTATAGTACCATCATAGTGCACCTAAAACTGAGCAATTGAGTTTATATCGATATTATAATATATATCTTATCGAGCCCATTTCAAACGTTTCTTTGTAATTTGGTCATCTATAAATTATACATCTAGTAAATACACTTGATAAACATAACTTGCATTATAAATAAGTATAATATAATTTGATTGAGTCTTTTTTTAATTTTATAGATTCCTTTCCTACTATTTTAATCTCCACTTTTGGTTTGCTATATATATAAGAGATATCCAGGTATTTATTGTCTCATCACGATAGCTCTGAACCATAAGGCGTAGAGACTTGAAATTTGGTAGGAATATTCCTTTTGCCGAGTAGAGGTCAGCTAAGAACAGAATTTGCGAAATTCTACCCGCAAGGAGGATTGCGGGGTGTTATATATATATTTGTAAAATAATTTGCCTGCATTAATGAAAATGCTACCCAAAAAACATTCCACGCTGACGAAGTCGCGGGTTCAGCAAGTTCAGTATAATTCAAGTCACAAGTATAACTGACACTAAAATAAAGGTTATTACACAATTTCAGTGTAAGTTAAAAAAAAATTAAACTTCGACTATAACAAGTTAAAAAGTTTATCTACTCGGTTTCTTTGTTTAAATCTTATCGAAATTTTATTACTATAAGAATGTCGACGAGGCTTAAGAGCATGAGCATTTATATGCCTAAATTCCTCGACAACGAGGGTTCGACCTACTTTATAATGTACGTTTTCCTCGTTGACGTTAGTTTTATCGTCTCGATTTATATAACGTTAATGACCTATAAAACGAAATGTTTTGTTTGTAAATTAAGTTCGTCGGTAAGTTTTCCTTATATTATTATAGAACATACCCTCAGCCATAGGGTTAATTTAGAACAATTTTGAACTTAAATCTATGAAAAGAAGCTTTCTAAAAAAATAAACTGTACCAGCTAATAGCAAATATAATAAACGAAATAGTTATTGAATTTCTAACAAACTTGACGAAACGAAATCTCCATAAATTACATCTTCAATAGTTAGTTATATATACTTATTTAAGATACATATAATTAATGGAATTCTGCGACACTCGACACTAAATTCTTGTTTTTTAGGGTTGTATTTTATCAAAGTATGTTGTATTTCTTATTTGATAATAAATTTAAAAAAATATAGTAAATATCAGCCTATTAACTTCCAACTGCTAGGCACAGACCTCCCCACCCAGTGGAAAGAGGGTTTTAAAACAAACCCAGAATTGCTCCACGAATATGCTGGTATCCTCGAGAAGTTTTTCTTCATCGAAAAGCACAATGATGTATTTTAAAGAGAGTTGTATAAAGAAAACTTAGTGATGCCTTCCCAGGATATTAACCAGTTATTCATAATAAGAATCTAAGTATCTATTCATTATATGGCCTAATGTTTATGTAAATAAAGTATTCTATAACGCGCCTTTGTATTTACCCTATCAGAATGTTGGCAGTTATATAACCAGGTTGCGTTTATTATTTTAACCTAGATTTGTCACATTGCCAATTTTGTTCGGGCCGATTGTGCGCGTAATGAAAACAGAGCAATCGCCATGTGAACTTCGTAACCCAAATTAAACTTACGGGTTTTCTGAAATGTTTGATATAATCAATGTGCTACTTATTAAGATTTAGGGCTCAATGAGTTTTTGAACTCAATATATAATACAGAAACGTCTGGTTATGTCTGTTACATACAAATCATGTGACCGAACCAAATATGGTTTTAGACTATCACTCAATCAATCATCAAAAGTTCTTCAAATCTATTCGCTGTTGACTTCAAATTTAGCACAGCGACAACTTAGCATATAATGAATAAATAAAATTTCCCAACATTCCCACGGGATTTGGAATTACGTGGAACAGTCAGTAAATGATACAATAACAGTCCTAATTAAAGTTATTGTCACCGCTGTAATTATTATTAGTGTGAATTTTGAAGTTAAAATTTGGTTATCAGGTGTATTTTGATTTACATTTAGTTCGGTCCCTAAACTAAACGATAAAATTGTTAACATTATTGTATCTTGCCATGGACAAGGAAGTAAGCTTGACTTTCCTATTATATAACCTCAATTTATAGTCTACAACAATGTCATATTGTATTATTAGTTCATCAGGAATTGTGGTTTATGAACTGTCTCTTGATATTTAACAACATTAACCAGATTTATTACAATTAGCAAAAAAACTTTAACCATCTCATATACTGCCTCATTGGTCTAGTGGTTAGCATATTCGACTACAGACATGAGGTCCTGGGTTCGAGTCCCAGGCCGGGCCAATTCAAAAATCGATATTGAGTTTTCTAATAAGGTTTTCTCAATATTTACCCGAAGTTGGGAAGTTGGCGGTGTGATCTACCCCCGTGCCTCGGAGAGCACGTTAAGCCGTCGGTCCTGCGCCTGATCTCTCTCCGATCGTGTCGGATTCCCGTCACATCGGACTATGAGAGTGAAGGAATAGAGAGTGCACTTGTGTACTATGCCTGCCAATCCGCAGTGGAGCAGCGTGGTGGGTCTATGCTCTAAAAACCCTCGCTCCTCGGAGTGAGGAGGCCTGTGCCCAGCAGTGGGACGTTAATGGGCTGCTACTTACTTTTTTACTTACATCTCATATATACGTAATCTATCCACGTGGTATCTTTTATAGTCTCTTGTCTTATTTGTAAGAGAACAAATATTGTCCAAGCATCCAAATTAATTACGAATTGCTTTATTAAAATTAAAAACAAAGCGCTGCGAGTCGTTGACCTAGTTGGTTGTCTCATTTTAATTGGCCCTTATGACGACTGGCAGACGATAACGCCCTCACGTCACTTTAACGCGCCTTGACCCACTAGTCTGTGCTGCATAACAATTTCATAGAATTAGGATAATAAAAAAATGTGGTCGTGAGTAATACATAAATGCATATAAAGCGTATTACAGAGTTCAAAGTTCATAAGAAAAACGTCAAGGGTTTAGAGATAAAGGTGTTATAAGTCTGTACGGCCAAATGACATTGACTGTTTGTAATGTCATGTTAATGATTTTGGACTAAATATTTGGTTACTGCCTCATTGGTATAGTGGTAAGCAAGTTCGACTAAAGACATGAGTTCCTGGGTTCGAGTCCCGGGTCGGGCCAATTCAAAAATCGATATTGCGGTTTCTATTAAGATTTTGACAATATTTTCCCGAAGTTGGGAAGTTTTCGGTGTGCTCCAATCCCGTGCCTCGGAGGACATGTTGAGACGTTGGTTCTGCGCTTGATCCCTCTTCGATAGTGTCGCATTCCCGGCAAATCGGACTATGAGAGTGAAGGAATTGAGAATTCACTTGTGTACTATGCCTGCCAATCCGCAGTGGAGCAGCGTGGAGGGTCTATGCTCTAAAACCCTTTCTCATATGAGTGAAGAGTGGGACGTTAATGGGCTGCTACTTACTTTACCTTTTATTTCCCTACCATATTTTTTACTTTTTTGTCTACCGTGTCGTGGTTGTTTGGTCATTGATGGTTATAGAGCTAACGTTAGTGTCATTTTTTTATTTTTCATTTACTACCTTTTATAAACCATAAATTAAGAAGAATACGTAGTAATTTTAATCAGAAAAAAATGTGTAATATTCTGTATGGTGACATGACATTCAGCTTAAACTTCGTTTAGTTTTATTCTATATATATATTTATAGTATATTTCCTAGTACAAATGGACATAAATATTGAATATAACGTTTATAATTCACGCACACGTGTTTGAGAAGTATGTCTCGTATAGGTACGTCTAATACGAAGCGATGGTGTAATTAACGTCAGACCATTGCAGATCAAGGGCATTATTATTATAAGCATGACCAACCTCTATATAAATTAAGTTTTCTTGTTTACTTTAACAATACCAATATTATAAGTAATACATTCCATTTCAATGAATTTTACCAAGAAACAAAAACGCGAGTCTCTTATTACACCCCGTAGATATAAAGCGATGAAGAAATATTCTATAAGAGACCAATCAATTCTTAAGTTTAGGAAGATAATTAAGAATTTTTGACATATTGAAATACTGAATTGAAATACTGATCGACCTTCATATTATGCACGAATTCTAGCGGAATAAAGCTAGTTATTGATAAATTTCACGTTGATTTGAAAAATGCAAAGTTCTTTGTAACCTGGTTTATTTATTTGGGCGAAGATGTGCGTATATTATTCACTTCTTATTAAGCAATATATGAATTCGCAAAAGCGGAAATGCCTATTTCCAATTCATTATCATTTACTGTCAAATACTAAATTGAAGCTAAATTTAAAATTGATTATTGTGAACTTAATAACTTCAAACTAACATTAAAACGTTTACATCAAACAAAAGCGTAGTAAATGTCATAAAGGAACACTATGACATCCTGTTAAGCACATTGGCACATGTTTCAGCAGCTGCCAAGTTTTTAAACCTCAGGAAACCATGAGGCATTAATTCTAATTATACCCCCCTTACTTTACTATTTACCCATTCCCATGTTTACCAGAAAAGGCGCACTGGCGTGGGTGCACACCTCGTGTACTAAATTAGGGGGTAGACAGAGACAAAAAATGTGACCGACTTGTTAAACGGTTGGGAAAAAGAGAGGCTCAATGTAATCTGGCACCGAACACAGCTTAGGAATGGGGAGCCGCGGCGTATCTATTACGTACGTCTATGTACACTTAGCTGTATGTGATAAAAGATGACCACTTTCTACTTTATGACTCGTTGAAAAAATTCTGTATTAAAAACAATATTGTCGCCGTAATTCTTTTGTTTAACTGTAGTAAAAATATTTTTCAATACTTGCAATTAGAACAAATATCATACTGAGTGCAATAATAAGCCTTAATAACAAGACAAATATTGTAAAACTTGATACTTCAATACAGAAATTGGCACTGTCAATTTGCAGCCATATATACATGAATAAATTAAAAATAGTTTATTTCCATAATAATTTCTTACTTAACACATACTAGGTTGAGATCTTCTAGTAGGTATCAGTGACATGAAGTTATGAAAATAAAATATAAACGATTTAAAATTAATAAATAAAAAATTGCAATCTTATCTGTATATGTATGTGTGTGCATGAGTGAGTGTGTGTGCGTGCGTTTTTGTGTGTTTTATTACCTGTGAGCAACTGCAATACCCAGAACATTAAGTAATTTAATAAGTCTTCAGTGTCATCGTAATTAAGTTCCTTTAACAATTTTGCTACTGTCCTTTTACAATCATAAAGAATACAATCTGTTAACAGATATACATGTATTGTTTAAAATATCAATCGCTATTAAAATATTTTTTTATTTATCCACTCAAATTTAGATTTTCTCTTTAAACTCTCAGTGTACTTATATGTACTTAGATTTTTTTGTACAGAACCATCTATTGAATGTTCACCTTTTTTTTTACAAGATTCCTTGTTATAAAAATCAATAGCCTGCAAATTTATTTTTTATGTTATTTGTTTTAAGTGTGTCTATGAGCGAGTGACTTTAGAATAGAATAGAATAGAATAATATTTATTTTCAAGTAACAAGACTCATAGATCGTTAGTAAGACTTAAAATTATGTTAGTACACTTAAACTAAATAATTACAACTTTAGTGGTGAAAAACTTTACATTATTGTCTTTCTAATGAAACTGGTTTAAGGAACACGGGTTGGAGGGTTTGAAAATTTAAAACGGATATAATAAGATACTAAAAACAAATTTACGAAACTACTAAAGTCAGTCTAATAAGTTTTTTTAACATGTATGTACTTGTAGTTATAAGCAATTGTTACCAAAATGCTAAAACAACGCGTAGGTTTACATCGACTGACAAACATTACTGTTAAGGTGTAAAAAGCTTTAAGTCACATCCATATTGAAGATGTAACATTACAAAAGTTTATATCGTCCTAAATTGTATCGTAGCAATAAAATTAGTCCCTTTATGTTCTGTGTTGTTTGGTGTTTCTTACAGTTGATGTTCCCGTGCATGTGTACGTATGTCTATTATTGCTTTTTCCGCTTCGTGACGTATTGTGCGGATGCAATTCACTCCCGAAGAGTGATCCGCCGACGGATGTGAACACTTTCTACGCGCCTGAAACCCGTGGCATCTGCTAGTTGCATCCTCTGTCTTTATTTAGATTAGAGCATGGTTTCTAAGACTGCACATTTGTGTTTTGAGAGTCTTTAGTCAAAAAACTGTTGACAAAATATAGTTTATTTTATAAACTGGACCATAGTTCCCAAAATCATTATACTTAACGTGAAATTATGCGTGCATTCCTTCTTTAAAGTAAATTATTATTATAAAAGGATCTCTCGAATGATGTCTAAAAATATTAGAAGATTAATATAAGTAATCCGTTATTTTTTTTATTATAACTGTATGCTTATTGACAAATAAGATAATAAGTAAAAAGTAAAGTAAGTAGCTGCCCATTAACGTCCCACTGCTGGGCACAGGCCTCCGAACTCCGAGGAGCGAGGGTTTTTAGAGCATAGACTCACCACGCTACTCCAGCAGGCATAGTACACACTCTCTATTTCTTCGCTCTCATAGTCCGATGTGACGGGAATCCGACACGACCGGAGAGAGATCAGGCGCAGGACCGACGGCTTAACGTGCTCTCCGAGGCACGGGGGTGGATTACAAGGCCAATTTCCCAACTTCGGGCAATTATTGAGAAAATCTTAATAGAAAACTTAATATCTATTTCGAATGGGCCTGACCCGGGAGTCGAACCCAGGACCTCATGTCTGTAGTCGAACATGCTAACCACTAGACCAATGAGGCAGAAATTGACTTTATTTCTTCATACTACTTGTATATCTTATAGGTTCAAGTCATTCTTCCAGTATCACGTATAACACACAGCTAACCTTCCTAATTGAATTGAGATGTAATACCGATTAAAAATTATAATACCTAATCGAAATTTCCACGATAGCGTGTGACGTGAAAATGGTGATTTTCACCGTATACGATTTCTATTTCAATCCAATTTTCCCGGCGCGTGGTGAAACCGATCGCTCTAGTTGCTCCGGCCCACATCTCTTGCTAGAAAGTATTGTAGAAAGTAATATTGTGATCCGATCTCCGCCCAAGCGATGCATCGATCACGTGTGACTTTTTTATGGAACTATTTTTTTCATCATACGTATATGGTAATTTTTGTAGTATTAACTTAAGTATCTTTTATCTCTTATGGTTGAATTTTCGGCGGATAATAAATTCTTTTAATGGATACAGAATGTCTACCTATATATAGTACATCTTGTTAAAGTTTTCAATTGTTAATAAAATATATTAAGAGACACTTACTGTTAATATAGCATTTTAAATAATATTAATTCATGAATTAATTATCGTGTTTACATAACAAAAAAATGTACAGCGCAATCTTAAATATTGAAAGCTTACTTAAAAGGCTTAGGTTTTTTCTCTATTTATAGTTTAAGAAGTTCATAGTAGAAAACGAAGAAGTTGGCTTTTACATTTTAACAGAGTATAATAAAGATTAATATTTTTGAACCTACGTATATTTCGGGTGCCCTTTTTTTTCTTTATATTGTAATTATTATGTGATTCATGTAAAATTAAATGTTCGTTGAAGTCCAAGGCTGGTTTTTATGGCGAGAAAAGTTCGAAAAATTACAAAAATACCCCTAAAATAGCCCTTATCTGTTTCCCATACAAACGTTTACTAACTTAGACTCACATAAACTTACTGTTGTCTAAGCCATGGAGGTGTTTTCGTAACGTCAGAGTCAATTTGCACTTTATTGCCGCTGCACAAAGTTCAAAATCAATTAAATAGTCACAATTCGACCAAATTGAATAGTCACAAAATGTAAGAGCTATAGATCATTCGTAAAACTGAAGTCGAACGAACGAAGTCTGTTGGGTCTGCTAGTACGTAATAAATTTTTAATAAGCGTTTTCGGCATGAGCACATTTGATGGTCTTTTCAAAGTAAAGTTTGTATTGCATATATAAAATGACATCAGCAACTAAATCTTAAAGCACTCTCTAAATTCATGAAGATGTAACATCAATTTAAATCTATTAGGCATATCTTATTAGATAGAAGGTGTAGTGACTAAAATTGAGAAAGGTATGGTTTGGACATGTAGAGAGAATGAATGAAAGGAGACTGACAGAAAGGATTTATGAGTCAAGAGTGGATGGGAAAATTGGAAAGAGAAGATCAAGGCCAGGGCAAGAGTACTCTAAGCCGACGACTTGTATCAAAGGTTTAATGAGATTAAAAGAAGCGAAGGAGATATGCAAGGATAGTGGCAAGTGGAAGGTCGTAGTTTCTGCCTACACCTATGGGAATAAGGCGTGATGCTATGTATGTATGTATATCTTATACCAAATATTTAATCTATTGTCTTAAGTTACTGAATACGTTAGTCACTGAACTAATGAGGTGTGTAGCTGATTAATAAAGGAGACATGTACATTGTTATGGTTACTTTCGCTCCCGAATTTCAATGAGTTGTATTCAATAGGCTTGTGCAATACCTAAGTTTGGGCAACTTTCACTGACTACTAGCTTACGCGGTGCGCCTGCAAAATGATTGCGTCGCGAGTTACTGAGGTCACAGTGAAAGTTAGTATTGTTCAATCGACATCACTTTGCAAGTCTTCATTTAGTTTGCTGTCTTATAGAAGTTGGCAGTTGAACATAGAGTTTTTGAACGCAATGCAGATATATCTTTATTCATATCTTTTATGAAAATGGCGTAAGTTGGTATCAGAGTTTATGTAGAGAGAAATTCGTTGATATTATTTATTTACTATAATTTCACGCGCTACATTATATTATATAATATTTTTCTAAACCTCCCGGAGTCTGCTTATAATGTATATTATACTGTCTCCCTGAAGTTAACTGAAATATAAACTTTCCTAAATTTACTCATCGAAGATTAGAACACTGAACCTATGATAAAGCTAACGCTCGTTTAAAGTCGTGAAAGTGACGCAATAAAGAAATTTATGAACTATGCATCCAAGCACCTTTGTTTTTTCAATTTCTACTAACAGCACACAGCCTCCCTATATATTATTTTTTCAAATGCTTAATCGTTAATAATGTACTTTTAATTAATTTCATAAAAACAATTTCAATTTGCAGTGGATTACACTTGATTGAAAAATTGTAGAGCGCCGTATATCGAATGTTGACGTAAAAGGTTTCTTTATATAAAATGAATTCTAAAAGTTCGTGCTACATCACATAGTATTTTTATTTTTTATATTATTTATTAGCTTCATCAACGGTGTTATAAATTTATTTTAATCTAGCTGAGATTATATCTATTTCCTTAATATGGTTTTGTACAGGATGTAAATGCTATTTGATGTTTTTTCTCCCTAAATTTATTGTATATACCGTTTAATATTAGTGGCGTAAATATTCTCACGCGTTCATTCATATAAAAATAAATTAAGTCATTTCCGTGAGAGAACTACTTCTAACAGTTTAGTCGCCAATGTTTTAAACTCAAATCTGTTCGCCATCACGGTTTCTGAGATTAACAAATTTGGCCCAGATGTTGTTTATAAACATTCTATAGGAATTTTGAATCACTCAAGTTTATACGACAGTTGAAGGTCTAGTAAATTAATTGAAATATATATTTTAATATCTCTCATTGTTATATTATTTTTAATAACGTTTTATTGTACTATTTGTCATACAATTTATTCATAATATTTTGTCACAATATATAAAAATATGTTAATTATCATGAATTACGTAATTTCCTGATGAGAGTACAAGTCAAACAAACCAATTTTTTACCTTAACTTTTCTTGTGTAACTTAGTTTGTCTGAATAATTCACCATAAAATTAAGAATGTATATAACTTTTCTTTAACTTAATAAATTTGGGAGTATTTTGTTTAACAGTAGAATTTAAAAAGTAGCAATTTTGCCTTGTACCATTATGTTTTGATTCTCAGGATATCTTGTAAGGAATAAACCAGTTAAATTTTTCGAGAGATAACTGAAGAATACATTATATATAATGTAGCTGCTCCCGACAGTGCCATCCGTCTTCTCCATTCCGTGGACATATGCAGAAATCCATAATTTATTGGCTCCAATTATCAATTTCAACCCATTGTTAATCTAAAACACACAAAAAGTGCCATCCATTAGGTGTGCATATGACACCTACAGAAAAATACAAATTTAAATATAATATCTACGAATTATATGCATGTAATTTTAAAGTATTCATTACATATTTATAAATACCAAAGCGTAACCATCTCGTGCTACTTATTATAGAAAATGTTCAATCAGACGAGAAATAGAGTAAGGAAAACTGAAACCAACTGACGATAAATTCTACTTAACATACTTTATACCAAGTTTGGTATCACATCAGAGAGCAAAACCAAAGAAGTGAAAAAGTCACATCGCGTGAGAGGAAAAACGAGTTATTATTAGCTGGTAGAGAATCGCGAGCTTGCTTCGAGCTCAGATGCTATCATAAATAATGTGGCGGCGCGGTGAGCTCTGTGGCGGGGCGAGGGGGAAAGAGGGAACGTAAGAGTCAAGGCCGCACGCTGCCCCCGGTCGACGCTCGCGCCCCACTTGTCGCTCTCAACGCCCTCTCGCTCTCACAGTCGAGCGCACCCGACGGCCGCCGAACCGACACGAACTAGACCTTCTATGCGCTCGCGCAGAACAGCTGAGACGTAACAACATAACACACTGACTCGGTCATCCGTGCATTCAACTTTTGGTTACCTTTCTTTTTCATAAATACAGATTTGATAGTTGATTGTCTACAATTTTGTGCTGATTGAATCGCTTCTAAACAATAAATCAGCACACAATTGTGCCCTAAATAAAATTTGCTTATTAACAATGAAATTGCATTTTAAATAATTACCATTATGCATTTATAATTTAGACGTTTTTATTGTATGAGAATGAACTAATCTGTACTAGAGATTTCCTAAGGAGTTCTATGATTGTATAATTTAAATGCATGACACAATAAATGTGTCGAGAAATACTAATCATATTAAAATTAATATAATTTATAGCACTATACAAAATTTCTTATAATAATAATGAATGCTAATGTTGGTTAATGATGTCAAAAAAATATTGTAATTAGATTAATGAAGTAAATATAGTCTACATAGTTGAAGGAAAATATCTTAACGCTTAATTATGTTAATACAATTAAGTCTACAGTCTTTCAGTTCTTATTTATCATTTTAACACATTTATGGTGATGAATTTCTTAGTTAATAAAATACAGCACGATATTCATATATAATAATATATTAGAATAAAGTTCATACACAAGTATATCTAAATAATTTTCAATAAGTGTTCATACATTAAGGGCTACCCAGAAAAAGACTGTATATTTTCGATTGACATATTTTCGAGTATAATTCAATTGTTGATAGTGTACGTTATTATACCGTGTTCTTGATATATCAATCATAATACTGATGTTAGGTGGTTCTAAGTTTCAAGAATATATCTTTTCATTTGATTTATAATGTATGGTCAAATCTTGTCGCTGTTTACTAAATACCAGAGTATGTTCGATAGAACGAACCAGTTCTAGGCATCTCGGACACTTTCACCGCGTTCGATGAGCCGTTACATCATCATAACCCAGTAAATGTTATTTAATCTTACAAATAATCACACCTGTGATTTGTCTTTCTGACGACACCTTTTATTTTTATGTTATATTAGTAAATTTTCAAATTTAAATACATTGTGTGAAACTTGTAGTCCACCACACTTGATGTTACTATAGTTTTCCAAATATAAGTTTATTAATTTAATTTATTTCACGTAAAATTTAACAGCACCGTCTATAGAAAGGTTTAAATAGTTCAGTAAAAGGTTTAAAGCTTTCTTTTGTGCAATGAGTTTAAGAATTTCGATGAAGCAGGATTTATTTGTTTGTAACTTGTTTTTTTACTTCTATGGATATTAAAGTTGGTTGAAAGCTAAATTTATATCAAGCTATTCATATTGGATATAAATTAAGAGATCAAATACATAAAATCAAAGCAATGCCAACGCGTTGTCATAGACCTGGGATTTCCAATTGATTACAGTCGATAGTAACCAATTAGCATCGTGTATTTATTATATCTACTTATATTGTATTAAACAGTAAATCCTAGAATGAGTAAAGGAAGATTTTATTTATTTATGATGTTACTCTTTCGTACAGCGCCTAAAAATTGGTGATAGCCTTAAAACAATGACATTGTCTTAAACTATTTGTGTATTGAAATATTACAATTTTAAATTATTTCGACTTGACAGGTTAACACTAAGATTTACATATAATAGTTGATAATGATTGTGGGATAAAGTGTTGCCTCTAGCAGAGACCTTGCGGTCTCACGTGGAACTAGTTTTTTTGGCAGCATTTATTTCGCCCGGTTACGCAAGGAAATGCGGTAAAGGCCACCGACCCGTGTCAACTCTGCTTAATGGCCACAATAAAATGTGTATATAAAATTAATTACTAGAGAGAGGCTAAACAGCCTTGCACGGGTGTTTCGCTTTGCGTAAATTCACAAACATAAATTTTGCTTTTACCTTTGCTTCAATTTGAACTTTCGCTACGTGTAAAGCTTTCGTGACAGGTGATTTGTGTGTTGACAAGTATTTCTTTATAATGAATTGCTAGGCATGTAGCGTATGTAGCATTCATAACATTAATAAATATTTACAATTCTTCATTGTAATTTTGAGGTAGGAAAAATTGTCATTTGAAATTTTATATTGTCTTTCAAATTACTATAAGATATTGTATTAGATATCCTAGAGCATATAAACAAGATGACATTCTAAGTATGGTTATGCCAGTAGAACGCTTACCGTAGCGTTTTCTTACTTAGAATTACATCTTGTCTAGGGGAGAAGGGAGGGGGAGGTCCCTCATCTCACTGTATCATAAAAAGAGATCTTCTCATCATAAAAAAGACTATATTCCTTCCATTTAATGATCCATTAATCGCACTTCAATAAAAGACATTCCAATAATATTTCGAAAATTTGAAATATTAAAATTCATTTAATGTTTGCCAATCAAATATAATTAAGTTAATTATAAATTCACATAATTACTGTGTATTTCTCTTTAGTTAGGCATAACACAACACCACTAGTGGAAGGCTTGGTAAAGAAAAGTTAAAATGATGTTGCACACTCCACTTGACTTTTAAGGAGTTCCGACTGCCTGATTGACAATTGCCGATTTATTCTCCATTGCGCGTCGCATACGCTACACTTACATGCATGTTGAATACAAAACTGATGCCAAAACTTATCTGTATGCGGACAGTAACTCCAGCCACCTTTTGTTTGGGCAGGAAACGTTCAAACTACCATCGAAAATCTCAGTCGGATTTTGTTACTAACATCTCGTGAAAGGGACATTACATCTAAATTATAAATAAAATGATCTTTACCCGTCCGTCGACTCTACAAATGGTTCATGAAATGTATGCAAATTTTATAGCGTCCGATTTTAGATGTTTTCAACCCGGCGCCGTTGGGCCACTGGTTTCGGATTGCGTTTATTGCGCAGTTGCATTTAAATTTGCTCAGATCTTTAACACCTAAAGTTTTTGGGAGTGTAAGTCTTTAAAATTGTACGTGTATTCTTTCACACTCGCTTAAACTAAATTATATATACAAATACAATAACATATAGATAAAATCATAAGTACTTTGATCCGCAGTGCCAAAATGTCCTGGCTTCTGCTTTCGCCGTGGACATTTTACATATTTGCATACTATAATACACGTTTTGATACTTATATACAAAAAATGAACCAATATGTCATGCTTTATTAGATAGTCATCAATGACATTTACTTCATAGTCATTTTAATTTCAATGAACAAAAAAATCACTGTATCCTACACCGTAATAAATTGCATTTTATTCCACTAGTATTTTTAACTTTTACACTACGCATTGTAAGTTTATGATTGTTAGTTATACTCACTGATTTAATACTAAATCTAAATAACCACGACTGTGACTAAGTACTGATAACAACAGTAGTTTATTGATCTTTAATTCATATTGTATTTATCTTTTAAGTGATTTTGTTATAAATATTCTAAGAAAATAAATCTTTAGCAATTTGATAATTCGATATACTTACGATGTTTTCCGGCTGATTTTGCATTGATTATATTTACCATCTCCTGTAGTTCCTTAGCGGATAACGCAAGTATTACTTGATCATCAGCGTAAAGTAAACATTTGATGAGTAATTCATTCATTCTTAACCCATACATACTTTCTTTTAAATCTGTCAAACAGTTATCGATGAATAGGTTGAATAGCCATGGTGACGCAACACATCCCTGTCGAACCCCTCTTTCGACAGCAAACCTCTCCGTGTACGCCCCGTTTATTCTGACACAAGCACCAGAACCCTCGTAGAGAGACTTCAATGCTTGAATCAGATAACCGCTCACCCTATACGTTGATAACGTTGACCACAGCTCATTCCTTACCATTCGATCATAGGCCTTTTCTAAATCTACGAACGCGCAATAAACTTTTTGGTCTTTAGCCAAACATTTTTCAGTTATGCAGCGTAAAGAAAAGACCTGATCCGTACATCCCATTCCTCTTCTAAATCCCGCTTACACGTCCCATATTTTCTTATCAGTTTCATTAGTCAATAATAATAAAGAACATAAAAAACACTGCACATCTTCGTAACGCTAATCACGCATTTAGTTTGTAAAAATTTTACCCTCATGCGCATAAGTTTTACTTCAACAAAGCCTAGATTTGTTGTTTCTCAATGTTAAAGTAACAGGCTTTTTCTTCTATTCCAGGTCGTGAAGAGTTGTCACCAGCTTCGAGTGTAAATGGTTGCAGTACAGATGGCGAGGCGCGGCGGCAAAAGAAAGGCCCGGCGCCTCGACAACAGGAAGAGTTATGCCTCGTTTGCGGCGACAGAGCATCTGGATATCATTATAATGCGCTTACATGTGAAGGTTGCAAAGGTAATTATACGATTTAATTGACTAACACATGCTCGCGATTTCATCTGCCTAGAAATTTTTGGGTAATATGAAAATAAGGTCCCTTTAACCAGATAGCAGAGATAACTTGTATAAAGAAGTGCGACGTTTTTTTTTCTTAAAGCTTCAAAAGTAGTGAACATTCGCTATTAAAATTGTAATTATTATAAAAAAACAAGACACATTCTGACATTTCATTCACAGGCCGGAATAAACAAAACACTTATATAATACTTTGAAAATGCAGCGAAATAGTTAATTCGACAAAATCTCTTCCAGTTTTAAAAAAAAGTTAACATTATTTATGGAACATAGCTTTGATAAATTTTGTTGATATTATGTCATCTTATAAAAATAATACTTAATGGTTAAGAACTTATAAACCAAAAACTAACAAACTGTACTGTAATGTAAAAAAGGCGGTACGAACTTGTTTCAAGTCATTATAGAAACATGTATGTTTTACATATAAATGTGTATAGAATTAGTATTTAATACAGGAGAGTACCTTATAATATATTAGTGCCGAACAATAATCTCATTTAGTAAGTGGTAGTCTAAAATGGTAAGCTTTCACCGAGTAAAAGGTAATATATCACCTAATAATTGTTGCTGATATGTAAATTGCCTCTAACTTGGGCTTAGAATGTATCATCACTTACCATCACGTGAGTTTATAGACAAGCGAAAATTCGTCAACAATAAAAAAATGGTAACTTAGACCTAATGCGAAAAAAAATGTGTATGTGTACTTATATACACGCGTTAGAAGTTATACTTCTTTGGCGTAATAAGATAAAAATGTTTTCAAAAAAATTATCTTTCGCCTTATTCTAAGTTTATAGAAAAACCGACACTAACTATAGATAAGCGTAATCTAACTTTCATTGGATATAAATAGTTTATAATGTGTTTTCTATAGTTGAGTCTTAAAGTTATAATTTTGATAAGACTGTGACGTTGATATTTTCAACGTCACAATATATCTAACAAATAATATAATAAAATGATTAAAGTATTATCTAATTATTAACTATAGCTAACTTTAGGGTGTCGGTTTTTTGTGACGGTGTGCGCGCGCATCGTAAAAATTTACTTTCACCATTTTTCCCTAACGCGCCAAAAGAAGTATATCTTCAAAAATAATAAATTTACTCGCGAAGCGGATATATGAATGAGAATATACAATAAAAGCTACAATATTAGCTGATGTATGTGCACATAGGTGCCGCCATATTGTCCTTGGCCATAGACGGCTATTATATTTGAGGCAATGTAAAGAAACTTTGTCCTGTCGGGAATAAAATATGGGATCTCTGGTAGCGAGGTAATGTTCGCAATACTCATGCTATGTTAACAAAAAGGGATAATCGTATAATTCGAGGAGTAGACACGCTGCAGACAGCCATTGTGACGTTACGTCTCGCCTGTCATACAATGTGTGCTGTTAGCTAACAGCCTTGATAACCGATACAATGTGCCAATTCACTACTGAATTGGTACATTCGTAGGCGGTTATTAGGCAAGGGATGTAGTGATATTGCTAGTAGTACACATGACCAAACTTAGTACAGTGCAATCTTAATACAGTGGAACATCCATTATCTGCACGACGACTTAGTTTATACAAACACAAAAAACCCGCGACTTCATCTGCGTGGAATGATTTTTTGGTGGCATTTTATTAATGTAGGCAAATTGTTTTACAAATAAGAATCCCGCACTGCCCTTTAAGGGTGCAATTTCCTAAAATTTACTTTTGATAGGTTCCATTATGTAAAAAAAAATTCTCACCAAGTTTTACATACCATAAAAGATATAGTTTGTAAGTGAAGTTTTTTAATGTTGTTTTTTTTAATACGAAAATTTGAATTATTTTTATTAATACCCCCGCAACCCCTCTTCCGGATGGAATTTTGTAAAATCGTAGCTGACCTCCACTCGGCAAAAGGAACATTCCTACCAAATTTCAAGCTTATACCTTATGGTTCCAGAGATATCATGATGAGTCAATAGATACCTGCATATCTCTTATATATATAGATTAGCTTATGAGTATTTTAGAGGATGTGTGAAAGTAGCAATTAGTGACCGAGAAGTTAAGGAGTGGAAGGGAGGATAGCTATGTATGATGGTAAGCGGCAGGACCGGGAGGGGTCATTCATGAATAGAGTTTAAGATCTCATGATTATTGAGTATGTATAGTACTTTAAAACCGTGTTTGCCTTATTGACTTTCTAATGAAACCGTATTAGGGCACATATTATATATGTAATAGTATTTTCAGTTATCACTCTTGGGACGCTTCGGTCGCGGTTAGCTATCACTACTAGTAAAAACGTTCTTAAAGCAAAGTTTTAAAATGTATCTATGTTATTGTTTATCTTTTACTTGTCTAAGACTGTACAATCCTTTATTATCATGCAAGATGGAAATGAAGCGCTAATCTGTCGATAAAAACATGTGCATTTTGTTTAAATATGGAATATTTTCTTCTTAACCTCTAAACTACGCCTTCTCGTTTATTTGCTGTAAAGAAACATTCACCTCGTTATTTTCGAGTCGATGCCCGATGCCCTTAAGACAACCTTACTCGTAATATTTTATATCTTATCTGAGCCCAAAGTGCTTGCAGCTCAGTGAATCATAGACGATTATTCTTGATCCATATGTTTTCATTTGATGAAATACTATTAAAACAAAACGATATCAAAGTAAATTTCTACGCAATCCAGTGCGGACTTTTTAAACTTCGAAATCTTACACATACGATTTGACATGAGATTGAACAAGATATAACTGGGGGTGTTTATATAGACTGTTAAATTTATATTTGAATATTGAACATAAGAAACCCTTAACAGAAAATACTTAAAAATTCACTGATAATATAATAGTTTACTAATAATTTTATAGAAAAAATTTCAACTTATTCGAATATTTTGGAATTAAATAATTGCAGAATTTATAATTTATTTCACTCTAAATTAGATATTAGACGAACAGCGTGAGCGAAAGCTTTACTTACAAAGTAGTTTAACATTTCAGGTTTCTTCAGAAGGAGTGTCACTAAAAATGCGGTATATATTTGCAAATTCGGACACGCGTGTGAAATGGACATGTATATGCGGAGAAAATGTCAGGAGTGCAGATTAAAGAAATGCCTCGCGGTGGGAATGAGGCCCGAATGTGTAGTGCCAGAGACCCAGTGTGCGATAAAAAGGAAAGAAAAGAAGGCACAGAGGGAAAAGGACAAACTACCAGTTAGCACAACGACAGTAGACGATAATATGCCGCCCATAATGCAATGTGATCCACCGCCACCAGAAGCCGCTCAGATCGTAAGTAATTTATTTATATAGCTAACGCCCTGCACCGGTTTTGCACAAGTAGTTGAACGACAGATTTCCTGAGTTCGATTCCCGGCATAGCAAATTTAGTTAATTGCATTTTCTAATATGCTAGTTGCCACCGCACCATCAAAGACAAAAAAGATACACTCCGGTGCAATGCTGTGTAGAAACCATAGGATGTAAAATACCAGTTTAGCGCAATTCTTAAACTATCATTTACTAACATTAACAGATGAGATTTCATTACCGTATTATACGTTACTATTTTGTTAGAAGATAAAACGGATATATTTAGGTATCCTTCAAAGCTTGCTGTATGATTATTCAACGAATAATCACGTTTTATTTTAGACAATTTATATAAGACGATTAGATATATATTGGATTTGTTTGAATATAAAAACCGATGCTTGCTTATTCACGATATACTTGTAGTTTAAAAAATCAATAGTTTAATTTCTTTATACACAATTAATTTGTTCATTTATAACTTTTGCTCAGTATTACGCAAATTTACATATCAGAACATTGCAAGTAGGGCGTTGGCCTCGCTTTGCTAGCAGAGGTCCTGGGTTCGATTCCCAGCAGGGCAGATTTAGGAGATTGTATTTAGTAATTTTCTTGAGTCTGGACTGGTGAAAGGCTAAGGCCGTTGATATATGATTAACTACCAGTTCAGGTTCCTTCTGTTTTCTTAAATTTCCTGCAATTAAGCTAGATTTAAATTTGTTTTAAAATATTTTATAAACCAATATTATTATGTATTTCTGTTTTTAACTAACGACAAATGATTAATGTTTGTTGTTTCCTACGTGAAGCTGGAATGTTTGCAGCACGAAGTGGTCCCGCGGTTCCTCTCAGAAAAACTCCTGGAGCAGAACAGGCTAAAGAATATCCCTCCACTAACGCGGAACCAACAATTCTTAATTGCGAGGCTTGTTTGGTATCAAGATGGATACGACCAGCCCTCTCAGGAGGATCTAAAGAGGGTCACAGAGGTAAGATAATAAAAAAAAACTAAATATTAAGCTGTTTCTGAAACTGAAGTGAAAGTCTTTCTTGATTCGAGTCTCAGGTCGGGTGAATTCACAATAGATATTGAATTCTCTGTCAAAAAATTCTCTAAGTCAGAAGGCGGTTTACACCCCTGAGCTTCAGAGATCATGTTAAGCCAACGGTCTTGCCTCTGAATTCTTTCCAATCGTATAGGATTTATAAGAAATACCTCTTACGTAAATTTTGTCAGCAAAGCATTGTTATGGGGTAGAAGGGTGGCGGGGAGTACTGAGGAATCTAACCCTGTATTACCTGGTGGAGAGAGATGGATGAGGCAAATGTCAAGTAATTGAAGTGAAACTTCCTTCGGAGCATAAGGGTAAATTTTTTTCGGATGAAGCGCGTGATTAGCGTCACGAAGATATGCAGCGTTTTTTATTCTAATTCGTTTGAAGGTTACGTAGTTTGATTATTTACAAATAACATTTGGCATACTATTTTTTTTAGATTTGCATAAATATAAACATGATTTCAAAATTTGTTTGCTAAAGAAGTTTCACTTCTTACACTTGTGTACTGTGTACGCATACACTTTTATTTTTTTTCTCAAATAACTAGATTAAAATCTAAGAAATCCGATATAATCTCACGCAATTAATGGACGTCCGCTTGAAAATTGCAGTCAGTGCTTGAGTAAAGGTGGATTTTACAATTAATGTTTACGGAGTTTACAATTTTTTTTTATAATATTTTTAATTACATTTTTTATAGACTTGGCAAGCCGATGCGGAAGGGGAAGCGTCAGATTTGCCATTCCGTCAGATCACTGAGATGACAATCTTGACAGTACAGTTAATCGTTGAGTTCGCCAAAGGCCTGCCAGGATTTGCGAAGATCTCTCAGCCGGATCAAATCACACTATTAAAGGTATATATGTCAATAATAATTAATTAAAGGTTATGGATGGAGATAAAGAGTCTGCAGTTATTAAAAATTCGTTATGGAAAAGTATAATTATTAAGTAGTAGTAAAAGTATTTAATTAATATACTTGTAATCTAAACTAAATTTTGCATATTACCTTTTATGGGCAGTCAAAAGAAATTAAAATAAAATTCGTTATATTGAGGCTCGTTTTATATACTCTTACAGCTCTTGATGATTTTTGTATATGGTATACCAGCAATTCTGTGAAATGTAATGCAAAAAAAGTGAATAGATTTAAAAAATAATTTTAAAGAAGTAGTGAATAAAAAAATGTATTTGTGCCATGAAATATGTTTTTAGTATCATATAAAATGACTTAAATTGAAAAAATGAGTATATTTTATTCTATTTATTGAAACATGATATCTGAGAAAATAATCACCAAAGTGAACATGTACTTTTACAAGTGTCACAAAATTCACTTGTTTCTCCTCTGCCCTTTTCGAATAGACACAGTCTCTCTTGGGACCTTTTCTTGGAATGTGAAATTTTCCATCGAGGTGTGGTCTCTGATGAAGTGGAAATGGATAGCCTACTTCGAGGCTTTCTGTACTTGCTCACCAATTGAGAAACAATTTTATTTGTATATGTTAAACCGGTGGGTATCCTATCAGCAGACACATCTCTCATCAAATATAAGCTTTCTGTGCCTATTGTTTATGTCGCCGCTACGGCGCAAACGGATCTATTAATTTTTATTATGTCGCCACAGCGGCGCCACAAGAGTAAGATTACGATTAAGATTTGATATATATCAATTGATAAAAATGTAATCTGTAACTTGTTTTAATACGTAAAGAGATATATATCATAAAATGAACAATAATGGCTATATTAATTTGACTCTACAATTCGAAAAATATGCTTAATAATCGCTTCTAAAGCGAAATTTTATCAATTGAATGTTCTTCTTAATTCTCTTTAAAATTTTGTTAACCTGATTTTATTTGACGTTGGTGTTATTTTTTTTAAAGGCTTGTTCAAGTGAGGTGATGATGCTGCGAGTGTCACGACGGTATGACCTGGTGACGGACAGCGTCATGTTCGCTACGAATCAGGCGTACACTCGCGAGATATACAACAAGGCGGGCTTCAGCTACGTCATCGAGAACCTGTTGCACTTCTGTCGCTGCATGTACACAATGTCATGGGACAACGTTCACTACGCGTTGCTCACGGCCATTGTTATATTCTCAGGTTAGTGTAGCAACACTAGTAATGCAAACATAAGTAGCAACTTATTTTTGCAGTTCGATGCTTCGCCACGACCAGCGTTCCCGCAAATGGAAGTTATTGAATTTTATTTCTGAAGTGAAAACTTCTTTAGCATAAGAATATGGATTAGCGTTAACGTCGCACATTCACATTTTTTTTTTATATTTGATAAATTTTAAAGCAATAGTGTATGTAGCGTTCTTCCCGCTGCGACGTAATCCCCAATACATAAATTATTCAGCAGGGGTCGATTTTAACAATTCAATTTATTATAATTTCAGATCGGCCCGGCCTCGAGAACCCACAGCTAGTCGAGGAGATCCAGAGATACTATTTGAACACGTTACGAGTGTACATACTGAACCAACAGAGCGGTTCATCGAGGTGTCCCGTACTCTTCGGGAAGATACTCTCGATCCTCTCAGAGCTGCGTTCGTTGGGGATGCAGAACTCGAACATGTGTATATCCCTCAAGTTAAAGAACAGGAAGCTGCCTCCTTTCCTGGAGGAGATATGGGATGTGGCGGATGTGTCCTCGTCGCAGCCTCCTCCAGTCTTCGATCACCCCGCCGACCTCTAGCCCCTGCGTGTATGCAAAACGCGATGCCCGCGTGACTCGCGAGCTCGCGAAACGACGCGCGGCCTTTAAGGCCCCGCCCTCCTTTACCTGCCTCCATACAAACGAAGGAGGCAAATTGCCTCCTCCCCATCTGATATCATACGTATAAAATTAAGCATTATATTTATTTCCAACTAGGTATAATACACAAGTATACTAGGTATAAACATAGAAGTGGAATAACAAAAAGAATGTTCATGTTTCACTGAAACTTCGTTGGTTGTTATTTTACTAGCTGACGCACGCGACTGCAACTGCGTACACGTAAATATGGGTTTTAAAGTTCGGGCGACATTATTTAATGCGGTCCGCCAGCCGATTTAAATCATCAGATGTATCAGAGTAGCATCTATTCATAAAATGGATATAATTGAAAAAAAATACTGTTAAGGTCAATTTTTTTCTACATGTATTATACAACTTATGTTATGTCTTTTAATTAGTTAAGGAATAATACTGCTTTGTATAAAATAGTTTGTTAAATAACATACACTTTGCAATATGAAAATAGTTACTGGTTATTTTTTCTGTTTTTATGACGATGACACTTCATATAATGCTTAATTTTCTATGTAAAATGTCGGATAATAGATGTAATTTATCTTCTATGTTTGTATGGGCAAAGGTAAGGGAATGCGTCGCCTTAAGCTTCAAACTACTTTCCTTTTGCATATATAAAAATTTTGTCTATATAAAAAACGATACAGGACTTATAAACTATTAAAACAGTAGGCTGCTCGAGTCCCGTGGAGCCACTGCCAGTTGGTATTTAAAATTGGTACAGCGTGGTGGGTCTTCGCTCTAAAACATTTCTCTTATGAATGAGCCAGTCCTCAGAAGTAGGATACTTACTCATGTCTTAACATGACATAAGTGATGAAAAAAATAATGTGCGCCTAGCTTTACTTCTTATTAATATATATACATGATTTGTAAATACTATCAATCGCACATTACACTTTATGAATACACTTTCGTCCAAAAAAAGTGTGTATTTCTATTACTCCGTATACAAAATTAATTTACTCATATATTAATATAAAAAGAATGCAGTATGTATATCAAAGCTGTGATATCATTTATATGAACAAAATTACATGGAAAATATATAATATTAATTCATTAGACCATAAAGGATGAATTTAAAAAAGTTTTCTTATTTTGAAACGATATGCACACATTTACATAGTAAAAGTAATTTTATCGTCTCAACAACGTTACTACGTTAAAGAAAACGCATTTTAAAAATATTTTTAAATAAAGATTCAATGAATTTGTATTTAATATATATATCATAAAGTGGTAAATCGGAAGTTTAATATAAATTTTATATATAACCAACCCGACGGACGTCGTTAAATCTAATTTAATAAATATCCTGCTGACCGCGCCAATTATCGTTTCTTATAAGTTTTTTTTGTATACGCAAAAGGTTAGTTTGTACAATGAAGCGCCGCCCTCCGGAGAGAACGCTAATAGACTGGCTAGTTTAAGTGAAGTGCACGGACACTCCTGACGGACGTGTGATCAATATATATATATATATATATATATATATAATAATAATATAATATAAGGACAGTGAATTTTAACACAATTAAAAATGGCACCTCGGTGCCTCGGTGAACGACCGAGTTGCGGGATATAGTGAATATATGAACTGTTGAACGTTACAAGAATATATTTTAGTGTTGTTAGTTTAGATACGACTGGATAAAAGAGTCGGTCGCAATACGACCGTATAATAAGACTTCATTAAGTAGAGTTTGTCTGAGCTGAAGTCACATGCCCCACTATTTATTGAGGATATTCAACTTTGATTTATATAGTGAAATTTATAAACACACAAATAGTTGACATTAAAGGCATTATATATTGAGGTCACTCTAATAATGGTACTAATGAAGTTACAAACAAAATATTTTCCCGTAAATGTTAGTGACTACTCAGTATGGGAATTCCTTTACAATGAAATTTCAGTTATCTGTGCGACCACTTGACTTGTCATTGTAATTGTCTACTGTCAATGTCGACTTATCGACTGTAACTGTCGACATGTCAAATGTCATTATCGGCTTGTCGATTGTAATTGACGACTTGTCGACTGTAATTGTTGAGTTGTCGACTGTCATTGTTGATTAGTCGCCCGATAAATCCGAAAACATTCATGGTAGCACTATTCAATTCACTATATAAAACAAAGTACTAGGATTTAAGAATATTCGTTTTAATCAATTTTAGTTTCAAAACAGGGGTTTATAAAAAAATATATGATTTTTTTGCCAACCCGTATTCTAAGATCGTATTTGTTCCAAATATTCTTAAATTTAATAGAGAGGAGCGACATATGAGCTTAGACAAACTATACACCCTCCTAAATTACGAATACGTACGTATGCTATGAGAGTTATAAAAAGAGTAAATGTAATATATGAAGAGATGTTTCTATTGGGTGAAATAAAAAAAGTTGATAGTTATGTTTTATTTACCAAAATTAACTGTATGTTAATTGACATTTTTTCGATTTATATATGTATATTGTACAGCATGTCAGCTACAGGCTGGCCTTAAACGCCGGTTTGTTGTCAATTGAGTTCTTATATTTGTATATGATGCAAAAAAAAGTAGTTGCACTGTTAAAGTTCAATAACTCTTAACAGCTATCAAATTACAAAAAAGAAATACCATTTTGTTAATATAATCGAGTTGAAATAAGTTTCACGTAATGTTCAATCTTTTTAAATGATTAAAGTTTTACGTAACGACTACCCCCACATATAAAATCCCAATTTTGTATTGCAGTGTTTCAAAAATGTACTACTGTACTACCTTTTGTAGTAATATGTTTTTGCACTTGTTGAATATTATAAAAAAAAATATTTGCTTTTCTTTAATCATATAAAACGGATATTGAATGAAAAACACAAAAGTAGTGGTATATTTTTACAACATATTAACATATGATTGAAAAAAAAAACTATACTTTTGTTTGGATTTGACCGTGACCTTTGTATGACCTTTGACATCATATACAAATATAGGTATCGTGTTTGTTTATATATAGTTTATGTGAGACGTGTTATCGTGTAATGTCGATTTTAGTTCCGACTCATGTTCCATAGTCCTGTGCCCGCGTCCCTCGATTTAACGAATAATTATAATTTATTGCTGTGATTACATTTATACATGTTGATGTATCTTAGATAGGCTGAGATAAGTGTGTCTTATTACGTTTAGATCTTCTACTGTCGCAGTAGCTTTCATAAATGCATCGCTGGTTTATCATCTTTAGTGTTTTTGAACATGTTGAATGTATACAAGTGATCCTTTTCTATGATCACACAACACTGGGTCGATTTTATGTTACACTGTATGAAGTATGTGAAATTATTGCATTTTATTGAATTCATTGAATGTGGTCGAGGTTTTGTATGAGATTTTCAATTGTAGTCTATTCGTAGCGTCGTCTAATACTTTTGTTTAAGAGACTGTTGATGAGTACCCGCGTGGTATATTTCTGTATCGTACCGAGTTCTACAGTCAGGGCCGGATTTGGGGAAGGGAATCCAGGGCTTCCACAAGAGAGGAGATACACCGTTGAAACTTGTTTCATCCAATATCACTGAACTAAATGGAGAATTTCTTTTCATTGCATTTTCAAACTAAATAAGTAATGATATACATTCGGAAATCGCAAGCGAGGCAATATAATCATTAAGTTTATGGACTACTCCGAGAACTCATTTCAACGAAATAATTAATCATTATAAGCGAAAAAATCTAGAAAGAAAAGGTCCGACCTTTAAAAATTTATTCTTTTTCTTAATGATATATATATATATATATATATATATATATATATATATATATATATATATATATGTTTGTTAATGAAAAAAATCTATTTTTTGGTTTCAGAATAAATTGTTTCATTAAAATCTTCACTAAAAAGGTAGTAACTTAATTTCGAAACTAATATCTGGCCAGGGGGGGCCTTTTACGCTCCGGGGCCTCGACACCTCTAAATCCGGCCCTGTCTAGTATCGAAGTATACCGGTTGGTTGTACCGTAGGTCATAGGCAATAATATAGTTTCATACCAATACATAGACTATACGTGTCACTTTATTATTCTAATATTAGTTGTGGTGACAGATTTGGATAAATAGAAATTTATTTGTTGCAAAAAATTTTTGGTAATTATACATAATGTTGCGAGCTTGCTTTATGGCAGCTGTTTAATAGGAAAGATGTTAGAAATATAGTCCCCATACATCGATTATAGTGTTTAGTTTTACCTATGTAAATATTTTACTTTGTAATTTAATATAATTTTTCGTTTATTCCTTAAATGTACATTCTAAATTAACGGCAGCTGATTTGTATCTATGTTTTCTATTGAACTATTTGGCCGAGCTTACTATATGGGAACAATATTGGTGTAGACTATACGTAAATGATAGTTGGCAAGCGCGCAATATTACGTACATCGAGTATAAAAACAGCCAAATCTGTCCCCATCTTAATACAGTAAAACAAATCACTTAAAACAGTCACGTAAGATAGAGAAACTGCCCATTATACACAAATATATTACACATATGAAATGCCTTAATTCGCGTTACCTGTACTGTGTACCTACATTGTTGAATGGAATATCATAGTATATAGAATCTAAAATTAATCGATCTCAATTACCCATAAGGATTGTTGAACCGTAAATTAAGCGTTTTCCGTTTATTTCTGGGCATTTTTTTGGTATTTAGATTCAAGAGACAACTTCCCGCGTCTGTTGTACAGTGTCCGTCTTGACCTTGTTCATCGCAACTATTGCCGGGTGTCTATGGTCGAACATTATGTGCGAATGCTCATTTTAGGTGTACATTAATCACCGCTCGCCTATTCCTCACCATCCATTAAATTTAATGCGTTTAAGACATAAATTTAAGTACCTATCTGTTTGATGCGCAGGGCCGGATTTAAGGGTGGGGGGACACAGTAGAGACTTAGAATCTATTAAAAATAATGGAAATCTTTCTCTCCGTATGGTATGTCACACCATTAAGATTTTTACAAGCTTTCTCGGCCTTTTACCGATCTTTATAAATGTAGAAAAAACTTGTGACTTGGTACCACAATAAATTGTTTAACTAAAATCTCTACTAAAGAAGTAGTTATTTTATTTCGAATATGTGTGGCCAAGGGGGCAACCACACCTCTAAATCCGACCTTGTTGGTGCGTGTTGAATGTGTCTTCTTTACATGCCACTAAGTGTGTTGTAAATTTATATATAACGTATGTCTGTGGTTTTTTGGAAGCATTTCTTAATATACGTATTAAAGTTTCAGCGTGAGACGATCGAGCTTGCACCGCGGACCGCGCGCTAGTCCGCTTTTATTCAATGTTTTCGACTTGTATATAATTTTATTGTAGCATTAGGCAATTTCTAAAATAGTTAACGAAGCACAAACGTCACTGGAGTGTCTTAAGTGTCTCTGCTGATAAAGGGTCACGTTGACAACACACTGCCATTATGCGTATGTTCATGGTGCGATTGGTATGATTGTGAGTCATAGCGATATTTATATGACACCTTTAATTAACTAGGATTATAAATCTAGGAGCGTTAGGGGTTAACCGTCACGAGTAACTTTACGCTATGATACGATGCCTTATAACTGAGATGCGTCATGCGATGATATGTGCTCGAAGTGCTGGTTACGTTTTATACATTTGCGTATAAAAAAAGAGACAACTATACAATAATAATACAATATCGACGCTGGATAGCAACCACTTAGTAACCCACAAATCCAAAATTGTTTCTCAGGATAGGAAAACAAATAAATATAACGTCCGTATCTATCTATCTATTAGAGTTATCAATTTTGGACACTATATTTACAGTTTGTTGCTGAATAGATTGACTTTAGCGCCATTATCCTAAAGTTTTATTAAAACAAACTGAATCTGTAATATCCGAAGGTTTTGAAGAGTATTATGGTGCTCTCTTGTCGCTAGCACGCGTCTGTCTCTTATTTTATAGCATGTTATCAAAACGTACCTTCATAGCCCGTGTATTCTTTGCATCTCAAGTTTGTGACAAATATAACTGCCATTCGATAAGTAAATTGTTATACATCATTTGACGCGTAGAGATTCATAACGGATAGCTTGATAGTTTACGGTATCCGTCGGTGCACAGCCGGTCGTATTTGATACATATTATTCAATTTCGAAATTGTAATAGATTTATTAAGTACGTAATAATCTCACACGAGAAAGTAATAAGTAAATAACCTAATATAATTTGTGTCTTTAGCTAATAATGGAATATTAGTACGATGATAAGTTTATATCGCTCGAGTAGGCGTGAACATCGTGCGAGTAGGTATGGCGTGAACATCGTGCGAGCAAGCACATCGTGAACATCGTGCGATTCATTTGAACCAAACAGGGCCGGAACCAGAGTAGATACGAGATGTTTGACAAGACTGCGCAAGCGGATGGGTTGGTTGGATGGTTCGCTGTCGCAACCGGTTGCCCTTTTGCCTTTTTTTACTCTATTTATTTGTATAACGGATGCGAGTACATAAGTGACAAACACGGCACGTCCAGTCTGTCGCGAGGCGCACCGCTTCGTGGTTTAACCTTGTACATAGATACCTTTTAGAATCTATTTGTCATATGTTTGACATATGTTTAATTTTATTCATCTAAGAAAGTACAGATGGCTGTTGTTATTTTTATATTATTTGGGTAGAAGTATATTTTTTTTTGTAAATGACCTCTGTATTTATCTTTTCTAAGCTTTGTAAGCCGTAGGGACTTAGATTAATATACGAGCTACGAACATTGTGATTGAGACTTATTGATTACATTGGATTTGTATTTACTGAGATGATTTTTTGTTCTGCGTATATTCGTTTGGACAGATTTTTTTCTTAATAATTTTCTTTTTGTTACTTCAGAGTGCAATATGTACAAATATTTACATATAAAATATTAAATGTACAGTCATTTTTTTTTAGTTTTAATGTGTCAACGCAATATCTTTCGCTATTCATTCGTTGAATGTACACCGGGAAGCATAATATGTTTATATCACAAGTGAGCCAATATGCCCACTACCACTATCGTGTTTTTTTTTCTAATTACTTAAGTGATTATTTTTACATAGGACGGACTAGGTGATCTTTGTATTTAAATTTGCTAATTTTTTGTAGCAGATTAGATTTGTTTACTCTAATAAGATAAATAATGTACATTTTGAATTGATTTTTAAAGTGATTTAGTTGTTATTTAGTGACGAATTTTTCTTAGGTGTAACTGGCAGCCTCGTGGCCAGTCCACTGATACCAGTGTGATTTGTGCAATGTCCATTAGAGAAATTATATACATATGTGCGCCGCGCGGCTTCTCCCGCTCCGCCTTTCGGTCGTTAAATGCCATACTTAAATTTCGTTCACATAGGGCGAAAGATAACATGCGAATTACCATTTATAGCGAATGAATAATTTAAAAAATTACATATTGAAATGAATTTATGGTAAAACGATGCGGGCCATCTATCTCCTATCATTTTTGCAAGATTCGCTTGACATTTTTTAAATGGGAAAGTTTATTTTAGTAAATAAAGTTCAATGGAGTTTACAATAAAATAAAGGTGACCTGAAACATTTTTACGTTGAATTAAGTTATATCTACCGTACCATAAATTTGAAATATAAACTTAATGTGTTTTTTAAAATAGCTAGTATTAAGCATTTGTTTCCTCAAAGCTTATATTCATTTAGCAGTACGTTTTAAAAATGTTTCACATCTCCATTCACTCACGTTTACAGTTATAAAGAGTGAATTATTTAAAATGTGAATTCAAAAATAGCTTGTTTTTAGCATTATTGTGCTTAACTTGAACTTAACGTGTATAATACCAGAATTTAACACATAATCTAGTTTTACAAATTCAATTAATTCGCAATATATTCGTCCTGTCTGAACTTAGTTTATTTTGGTATTGTGGATTTTTTTTAAATCTACAATGGAAGGTCGAATAAACAAGTTTAGAGCCCATTCCGACTTTATGGAAACTTTTTGTATATCATTTCTTAGTTCTTCGATAATCGCAGTTAACTATTGATTATTTTACTTCCTAATATTTTGCCTTAGAACTCTTTATGTATAATTTAACAGCGGTGAAGCGAATTAGATATAGGGAACAGAAATGACGATATGTTAAAAATTTTAGAGTCAACTTTTATAAAAGATACAAAACAAAAAGTGAAAAGGTGTGTACAAAACGAGGAAATTTGTATGAAACATTGTTATGCGAATAAACTTACACCTCAATATAAAAATATTATTGTCTTTTATTTTCTTTAACCCATGCAATGGCGGCGATTGTGTTGTACCTTTTTCTAAACTAAATCTGGCTTCTAATTTTTATTTTAGATTATAATCTCACCGGGTAAATGATGACACGGTCTAAGGTGGCTTACATCTTAAGCGTCAAACCTCACAACCCTACTTTAATTCGCTACACCACTTTGCTGGAAGGTTGGTAGCTAGCTGTGGCCGTAGCCTCTCCCACCTATTCAGACTCAGACAAATTATTAAATGCAATTTAATAAATTTGCCTAATTGTAAATCGAACCGAAGTCCTCTGTTGTCCAGTATAAGAGTATTTGCACCCGTCAAAATGTACCCAAAATTTGTAGTCATCAGCCCGTCAAAATGTATCCAAAATTTGTAGTCATCATCACAATCATCTCAATATGAACAGTCGAATGAAGTTTTATGCTAAATGTTGTTAACAGGTTTATAAACAGTGACCAGGAAATAATCCAAAACCTATTAAAAAGAAATCCCATCAGAATTGGTTCCAGTATATTATTGCTTTTGTTTGTAATAAAACTTTTGATAATAAATAGTCGAGGAGCCCAAGAGGGGATTTTGCGCGTTACTCGATCGCGTCAGATAATCATTTAGGAAGAAATCTGGCACCCGGTAATGGACACCTACCAAATAGGGACTCTTAATATAGGGGGTTCGTTAAGATAAAATGTGAGAGATTGGAATCGGACACTTTTAATGTACTTAAAATTCACTTTGAATATCTGATTCGCTCGTATAACTGTTTACTACCCCTTTTCACGACTTCCCTCTGGGTAATCGTCGGATTAATGTGTCGTCTTCTCAACCGACTGTTGGACATAGGTCTCATGTAATGATGTTCACAAGGCCTGATCTTGCGTCGCCTCGCTCCAGCGACAAACGGCGACCCGCTTAGTATCATCGGTCCACCTTGTGGGGAGTCTGCTTACACTGCGCCGCCCTGTGTTGGAACCGTCCATCGGTCCTTCTGCCTATGTGCACCGCCCATTGCCACTTCAGGTTTGCGATTTGTAGGACTATGTCGCTGACTTTAGTTCTGCTACGGATGTCCTCATTTCTGATTCGATCACGTAGAGAAACTCCGAGCAGCCTTCCCCATCGCACGCTGAGTGACTCTGAGCTTTCGCATGAGGCCTATAGTCAGCGACCATGCCTTAGAACAGTAGATGACTGGCAACACGCACTGTTCGAAGACTTTGGTCTTCAGGCACTGAGGTATATCAGACGAAAATATCTGGCGTAGTTATTATACTCTTACGCGCTCTCCTCCCACAAAAAATGGAAAAATTTAAATAAACTTTCTTCGTTTTAGAATCTATTCTTCACAAGTTTATAGATGACCATGGCATTCGAGTAACTACTATATACTCGTAAGTAGACATTGGATTTGTCGTTTCCATTATAAATGTAACGGCCTCGCTCATTCTACCCGACTACGTACTAAAGGCGTGCCAAAAAGAAACAATACGATACTGTGTAGAAACTATAAGAGATACCTAATATCTTATCAGATTTATGCGCTTCAAACTTAGACTGTCACTTGCCATCAGATGAGATTATAAGAAAGCATTAATAAAATATCTGTTTGAGTGCTTTTTGCTTAAACACTTTGTAATGACCTCCTTGGGATCCTCTTTCATTCATACCATTTCACGCTGCACCATTGCGGCTTAGCAGGTTGCTATGAAATCGCTCCTGAAGTTATATTCCTTCACATTACTAACCTGTAATTGCATACAACATAATTAACCACAATTATTTTCAGTCAAGTTGAATTTACACTGTACTTTCTGCAATTAAGCACGGTTTTTCCTCATGATTCACCCTCTCAGGACTGAATACGTCCGCGTAATTAAATAATAACCATTTATAACATAGGTACGAATAAAATGTAACAGAAAGTAGGAAATTCAAAACAAATTGAAAAAATGGTTAAGAAATAAAGTATACTTAAAAAACCAAAATATATACCTATGCCGTGAAAATTAACGACTGCTGAAGATCTGTTACTGATTACATATTTCTTTAAACTATGATGAGATGGAATTAGTATTAAGATCTAATATTTTAATAAAAACATTCACATTAGCTCCTCTGTATAGACAGACCTACACACACGCACACTCAGTACATACACGAGCTCAAACACACAGAAAAACAATGTTTGTTAAGACGTTTCTTGATCTTTTCTACTTACTTTTTACAAAATACTACTAGACGGATTTCGATGTAACTTCGCAATGTTCTCATGGTTAGAGGTAAATCTGATCTATATAATATAAATATTATAGAAAATGACTCACAATGTAATAAGACAATTTTATTTATTACAACAAAATTAAAAGCGTATTGTACATAAGTACCTATATTTAAAAAAATCTATTAACATTTTTTTTTATTAATTCATTGAACTTATCCTTCTTTAATTCTTTGGGTAATATATTTGGTACTGTTAAATTCGTATTTTAACATTCTTCTCCATATTATACGCTTCCTCTTATTTTCTCCTAGAACAAGAATAATTTTTGTGTAATATCACTTTTAAGTCTATGTTAAGAGAAGATTAAAGACTGTATGTATTAATTTAAAGAATCGTTCATTCAATTTTGTACTTAAGCTGTGCCATAAGCATGAAATGTAGAGAAGCATTTATCAATATATAACATGGACATCAATATATAACAGATTCGGATTTATGTAAAATTTTATACCGGGTATAGGGAGACTGCTTCCGAAAACGATGACAGACGATAGTAGTAATGACACCCTTGATGATGGGACGGAAAAAAAATTACTAAACAAAAAAAAACACCTGCTATGTTTCATTTAAGTAAGTAGCAGCCCATTAACGTCCCACTACTGGGCACAGGCCTCCTCACTCCGAAGAGCGAGGGTTTTTAGAGCATAGACCCACCACGCTGCTCCAGTGCGGATTGGCAGGCATAGTACACAAGTGCACTCTNAAAAAAAAAAAAAAAAAAAAAAAAAAAAAAAAAAAAAAAAAAAAAAAAAAAAAAAAAAAAAAAAAAAAAAAAAAAAAAAAAAAAAAAAAAAAAAAAAAAAAAAAAAAAAAAAAAAAAAAAAAAAAAAAAAAAAAAAAAAAAAAAAAAAAAAAAAAAAAAAAAAAAAAAAAAAAAAAAAAAAAAAAAAAAAAAAAAAAAAAAAAAAAAAAAAAAAAAAAAAAAAAAAAAAAAAAAAAAAAAAAAAAAAAAAAAAAAAAAAAAAAAAAAAAAAAAAAAAAAAAAAAAAAAAAAAAAAAAAAAAAAAAAAAAAAAAAAAAAAAAAAAAAAAAAAAAAAAAAAAAAAAAAAAAAAAAAAAAAAAAAAAAAAAAAAAAAAAAAAAAAAAAAAAAAAAAAAAAAAAAAAAAAAAAAAAAAAAAAAAAAAAAAAAAAAAAAAAAAAAAAAAAAAAAAAAAAAAAAAAAAAAAAAAAAAAAAAAAAAAAAAAAAAAAAAAAAAAAAAAAAAAAAAAAAAAAAAAAAAAAAAAAAAAAAAAAAAAAAAAAAAAAAAAAAAAAAAAAAAAAAAAAAAAAAAAAAAAAAAAAAAAAAAAAAAAAAAAAAAAAAAAAAAAAAAAAAAAAAAAAAAAAAAAAAAAAAAAAAAAAAAAAAAAAAAAAAAAAAAAAAAAAAAAAAAAAAAAAAAAAAAAAAAAAAAAAAAAAAAAAAAAAAAAAAAAAAAAAAAAAAAAAAAAAAAAAAAAAAAAAAAAAAAAAAAAAAAAAAAAAAAAAAAAAAAAAAAAAAAAAAAAAAAAAAAAAAAAAAAAAAAAAAAAAAAAAAAAAAAAAAAAAAAAAAAAAAAAAAAAAAAAAAAAAAAAAAAAAAAAAAAAAAAAAAAAAAAAAAAAAAAAAAAAAAAAAAAAAAAAAAAAAAAAAAAAAAAAAAAAAAAAAAAAAAAAAAAAAAAAAAAAAAAAAAAAAAAAAAAAAAAAAAAAAAAAAAAAAAAAAAAAAAAAAAAAAAAAAAAAAAAAAAAAAAAAAAAAAAAAAAAAAAAAAAAAAAAAAAAAAAAAAAAAAAAAAAAAAAAAAAAAAAAAAAAAAAAAAAAAAAAAAAAAAAAAAAAAAAAAAAAAAAAAAAAAAAAAAAAAAAAAAAAAAAAAAAAAAAAAAAAAAAAAAAAAAAAAAAAAAAAAAAAAAAAAAAAAAAAAAAAAAAAAAAAAAAAAAAAAAAAAAAAAAAAAAAAAAAAAAAAAAAAAAAAAAAAAAAAAAAAAAAAAAAAAAAAAAAAAAAAAAAAAAAAAAAAAAAAAAAAAAAAAAAAAAAAAAAAAAAAAAAAAAAAAAAAAAAAAAAAAAAAAAAAAAAAAAAAAAAAAAAAAAAAAAAAAAAAAAAAAAAAAAAAAAAAAAAAAAAAAAAAAAAAAAAAAAAAAAAAAAAAAAAAAAAAAAAAAAAAAAAAAAAAAAAAAAAAAAAAAAAAAAAAAAAAAAAAAAAAAAAAAAAAAAAAAAAAAAAAAAAAAAAAAAAAAAAAAAAAAAAAAAAAAAAAAAAAAAAAAAAAAAAAAAAAAAAAAAAAAAAAAAAAAAAAAAAAAAAAAAAAAAAAAAAAAAAAAAAAAAAAAAAAAAAAAAAAAAAAAAAAAAAAAAAAAAAAAAAAAAAAAAAAAAAAAAAAAAAAAAAAAAAAAAAAAAAAAAAAAAAAAAAAAAAAAAAAAAAAAAAAAAAAAAAAAAAAAAAAAAAAAAAAAAAAAAAAAAAAAAAAAAAAAAAAAAAAAAAAAAAAAAAAAAAAAAAAAAAAAAAAAAAAAAAAAAAAAAAAAAAAAAAAAAAAAAAAAAAAAAAAAAAAAAAAAAAAAAAAAAAAAAAAAAAAAAAAAAAAAAAAAAAAAAAAAAAAAAAAAAAAAAAAAAAAAAAAAAAAAAAAAAAAAAAAAAAAAAAAGTAGCAGCCCATTAACGCCCCACAGGCACAGGCCTTCTCACTCATTAAGAAGAGAGGGTATTTAAAACACAGACTCACTACGTTGCTCCACTGTGAGGTGACAGTTACACTTGTGGAAAATCACGTGTCTAACGAGAGAGATCATACACTGCATCGATAGTTTAACTTGCGGTGAGTGGAGCACACTGCCAACTTGCCAACTTAACAGAAAACTCAATATCGATGTTCAATTCGCCCCACCCGGGAGTCGAACCCAGAACTACATGTCTGTAGCCGAAGAACCTGACTACTAGACCAATGTGTTGTGTACAAGTCTATTTACTTATTGCAAGCTGTTCCCCGCTGTGCCACGTAATTCGTTATCCTTTTTTATTGCTGACAGGTTAGTACTTGACTGTGATCACACCTGATGGTGAGTGATGATACAATCTACGGTGGTACCCGGCTAATCCGATAGGAGGCTTACCTTCTAACGGAACAGAAAACTCTTTGCTTGACGGTATATCTTTGTAGGGTAGTAAACAGAGATGGCTGAAGCCTCCCACCAGTCCAGACTCAGACAAATGAGAAAATATTGCATTTTCTAACTTGTCTGTGTTCCTTTTGTCCTAAATTCGCCTAACCGGGGGTCGAAGTCGTGACCTCTGCTAGCAAAATGAGTAATCGCACCGCTGCGCCATCGAGGCTGTCAGATTTCACGGAAATATGGGGATATCCGTATTTATTGATCGTCTACGTTACAAGCGGAGTCAATTTGCAAAATTTCATGTCAGTTGGTAATAGTTTCGAATATCCTGTCATGACTGAGTTTTAAGTTTTAAGACATTTACATAATAGGATAAAGAGAAAATTTTTCTTCATTAAAAAATAAACGTGGTTCAGCGGATGTTACAAGGATAAATCCTTAAAAATCTTTCAGATGTTCACGTTTATTTCCTTGTATTGTGGTAATTATCAGTAAGGAAAATAAAATTCCTCGGTAAAAAAAGACACGTTGATGTTTCTAATACTGTGATGCTATTTTTATTTGTTGAGGAAAATTGAAGGAAAATAATATACATGTACTCGTACACGAAAATAAAACTTTTAATGCAACAACGATATATTGGGCGTTGGTTTTGTATAATGTCTCAATGTTATTCGATTCTTTTCATGTTTAATATACAAAAAATGCAATTATAAATATTTTGTGTTTATGTTTTTTATTTATAGCAACTTAAAGAAATATAAAAACAATAAATGCCTACAAATATTGGTGTCATCGCATTTGAATACAAAAGACTTTGGATACTTGTAAAATGATTCTAAAGTAAATGAAATAAGGAAGACATTGACATGAAGTTTAAAAGACAAACAATAAAATAATTTTTGAATGTGGAAGAAATATTCAATATGTTTTGGTATGAATGTAATGGAAATGTATAAAAATTTCCAAGGGGAAAACATCAAATCAGTCAGTTAGTATATAGGAAAGAAACATGCTGCACTACTTTTAGCAAATTAAAAAAAAGATTAACTTTCGTCTAAGGAAAAGATTAATTTATATCAAATACATATTTGCACTATAATAAGCTTTATTCAAGACAAATAATAATGTAACGAGAATGCTCGAGAATGTTCAATGTAATGAAATAATAAATTAAAATTCTACTCAATCGATGCTGTATTGATATTAAAATATAAAGCGTTTAACGTCATATAATGTAAATATTACATTCCAGTCATATAAGAAATATTTCATTTAAGATCATTTAAAAGAAATTGAAGGGTATTTATAAAATTGTAAAAACAGTTTTGTTGGAAATGTACTTAAGGCACACTAAAAGTGTCTTTGATTTTTCTGATTTTAACACTTCTATCACTCTAAGCTATTAGACATACATATTGCTACATCTTTGCTACCAAAATTTTTATATAAATTCTAAATATGTATAATATTGTTACAAAAATTAAGGGATATAAAATAAACCCAAATTTTGGTTGTACAGCAGTTGTGCCTTTTACAAAATCTGTCTAGTTTACAACTATAAAAAATATCATAATTTCACTGGAAATAATAGTGCAATACCTAAGGATTTTTGTAGGTAGGGGTTTTCTTAATAACTTCAGGAAAAATAGGATTTCTTTTTCATGTTTTGGTATTTTTTTTTGTGAAATTCAACCAAAATGTCCTTTATTCAATTTATATTCCTCATTAAGTTTCTCACCAAGCAGATGAAAGAAAAAAAGTAATTCCTAATTTTAATAGTCAATAATTTGAGAAAAAATAATGAATTTGTTGTTTTTCTACGGTTATTTATTCAACGTCACCTAAAATTAGAAGTTTTTTGCGGTTATATATTTATTTTGGTAGTATGATTTGGATGCTTATTCGTAATTTGTTCCTGTTCTATTAACAATGGCACTTCGCTACACATAACGTTTGAAGTCATGCTCCTGATTTGAACTCACAAACATGCCATGCCATGCTTAATAAGACTTAAGCGGCGGATTAAATACTTCACCAAACTTGTAATTAAAGTCCGTTGTGAGTATATCAATTTCATGTTCGCAAATGAAGAACAGCTTTCGGGTGCAGCTGATGTCGTTTAAGTGTCCGTTGTAGAACATGGAGCCACATAGCTCGACATCGCCACCATCAGGCTGACCACCACCCCACTTATCGTAACCGTTTTCTTTTAATGTTTTTCCTGAAATAAAATACTTTAAATTAATTTTTTGCTACGACAAACGCTGATAAATAAGAATTAAATATAACGCTACTCAATTTTAGTCCCCACATCTACTTTTATACCGTTTTCTTATTACACTATTTCTTACTTTGTCACTCAGTTTCAATCCATTCATACTTCTCAACGCTCTCATCTCTACTGCATTTATTTTACTTTTGTGCTTCTCCTGCCATACCCAACTTTCAATACCATACATAAGTGTTGGCACCAACACTCCTCTATGCACAGCCAATCTGGCTCTTTGAGATATCATTTGGCTATTTATAAAGGCGTGCAGAGCACCATTTACCAGATTCCCTGCTTTCACTCTCCTTTAAACATCACTTTTACATGTTCTATCTTTTGTAAATTTAAATCCCAAGTATAGAAGTTTTTTCACGTCTTCCTCTTGTTCTCCATTTATCAAGATATTGCCATTCATCATAAATTAATCTCGACGACACTAAGAACGCTGATACCGCGGTAGTTATTATGAATCGTTTATATCTTACTGAATTAAACACTCACATTCAATCATTCTTTAAAGTGCGCAATTTTATTTAAACAAACATATTATAAAAGGAAATAGAAATATCAAAAAGCAAAAATATTATTCTTTATTTTCGTGGGTTCAAACCAGTAGGAAGTAAGTTTAATCGGGATTAACACTTCTCCCTTAAATGCTCATGATTTCTTTGAAAATGTAATGTATCTGTGTCATAAGCCGTTGCTGACTAAAAAGACAAAGTATCAAATATTATTTACTTTTTGATTACAGGGTTATTTTGGATTACAGGATGAAACGAAGATTGTGATATATGACTCGAACAACTATAGAAATACTTTATTAATGTGAATATAGCCATAATATGTATAGTAAAACTTGTTATAGTGATTAAACTCATATAGAGATTGGCCATTTGCGCAGGGGATATTGTATATGCTTATTTCAATAGAAGGACAGGATTTTCGATAGGAAATTGGCAAATGGCCAACTGCCCATTTCCTGGCATATATTAATTCTAGCTGATCAAGTGGTCCAGATCAATGTGCGCTTTTTATTCTTATAACTTCCAAAATTGCATGAAATACTATAGTACCCCTATGTGGATGGCGAAAGACGTGTTATTCGCTAGTCTTATTTCCCACTTGTGAGGTAATATTATCAAAGTGACGTATATGGCATAAAAGGTGTGATCTAGACGTCATATTTCTCAACGATGTAAATAAGTGTATTGGAAAATCCAGCTACATGAAAGCGGTTTTTACAAACGAGTTAATGCATATTTAACGGTGCACACTGACTCGTTCTCTCCATTACGTTGTACGTAATACCCCCTGCCAATTATTATGGAGAAACCAATAAATTTTTTTTAAATACAAGTGTAGTTTTTTTTTTACAATTAACGAGTGTCAGGATAAACTGGTTTTCTCATGGAATACCTCATATTTTTTGAAGTTTTTTAGTGGAAAGTTGTAGTTACCTAAACGTTTTCCAGTGTATTCAGGTCAAATGTTACAGTTACATCAAAAGGTCAAGCGAAATGCTGGTCTTTTTCAAACCAGATTTTTATTTTCCTTAAATCTCGTGATATTTTTTAACATCTTAACACATTGATTTGGTAAGAGGTCGGTGGAATTTAAATACCGAAATTGAGTTTTCTATTAAGATTTTCTCAATATTTTCCCGAAGTTAGGAAGTTGGCGATGTACCCCATCCCCATGTCTCGTAGAGCACGTCGGTCCTGAGTCTTATCTCATGTCACATCGGACTATGAGAGTGAAGGAACTACACTACACTTGTGTACTATGCCTGCCAGTCCGCAGTGGACTAGCGCGGAGGGTATATGCTCTCAAAACGCTCTCTTATACGAGTCAGGAGGCCTGTGCCCAGCAATCGGATATTAATGTGCTGCTCCTTACCTTTTACTTGAAGACACCGTATTAACATTAAAAAATAAGGTGTTGAGAATACAATAAGTTCATCCTGACGATTAGTTACGACTTGCGTTGAGTATGTCATACGTTGATCCCGTAAATATCATCAAAATGTAAGAAATGGCTTTTATTCATAGATAACAATAAATTCAATGTTGCGTGACTCATTTTTTTTAGTAAGCTTTCAATTGGGAAACATGAAGCGAAGATCCTTGAAATGTTTTGCAGAGCTTTAGTACGCATCACCTCATTTGAAGTGGGATATTTTAAGGGTTTATTACAAAGAAGTCTCTTATAAAATCTTTTTCAATTATAAGGCTAGATTTAGCAAAATAATAGAAAATGTGAAGATTACCTTTAATCGTCTTCCATTCATCGGTTTTTTTGTAACCCAAGTGTACTGCGCCTCGTAAATAGTCGCCTTCCACGCTGTCCTTTGGCGCCCTATTTGTTAAGTCAACTAAATAGTCTGCTTCCTCTTGATCGTTGATAATAGCCAAGTACGACTGCTCCGAATCACATATTTTGTAAGCTTCAGTCCAGGTTGTAGGTTTCAGATTAAATTTGTAGCATCTACCTCTCTTTTCGTTAAGTTCGTACGCTAAACAAAAAGTGTATTTATGCATATATATAAACAGCTGTATAAAACTGTGCGAGAAATGCTTAAGGTTACTGACGTATTTATAATGATAAGTATTCATACTGTAACTGTTTTTATAAGATAAAATGGATATGATGATAAGCTCACGATATAAATTTTAAAAGATAAATATATGCCATTGCGGACAAATATATGGTATATAAAAGGGGTACGACAGCATTTTCGATGAAAGCTTTCAGGTGATTTGATTTTCTTCGCCACTTGCCAAAAATATCGTTATATTTCAAATAATTTACACAAAACCTTAACAAACTAAGTATATAAACCATCCTTAAGAATTATTCTATTGGTGAACAGACGCACCGGAGAGTATTTTTATAATATGTAAGGAAGTGCAAAATTTCAGCCAACGAGACACAAATATATAAAACACAAGCAAAAAAAGTCATGAAAAGTAACACTATTCAAAATTAATTATTAACTTAAAAAAGACACTATTGAACTTTGTAATTTACCTGTATCCGGTATATTGCAATGCATGTTCCACTCTAATGACTCCAGACTTTTCTTACAAATAAAAGGGAATTTCTTAGTACAAATATCATCGTTAAGTGTACTATCACTTCTCATCACAATACACTCCTCTTCGCCTCCATAATTGTTGGGTTCTCCAGGGCCCCATTTATTATATACATCTGCTATAGGCAAACCTGAAAAAAAAATTTAAAATATTTTATTAACTTGAAATTAATTTTTAATGACTTCTTTTAATATGTATAATTTTATACTATCCAGTTTAACACATAATATTACAAATGAAAATAAAACAGTGACCTGACAACCATATGTATATATTAATATGATAAAACCACCTCTAAAACCACTACTGGTTATGCTGCTCTTAAACCTAATTAAATGCAATCAATAATCATTAAATGTTGTGCATTTTTTTTTTAGGATTAAGTACACTTATGTAAACTTGCCGAACATAAACAAAATAGGAGACTGTGATGTCGTACAATCATATATTTACTTTGGAGTCCTTCTTTCGAATCAAGGAGGCTGCATGGATAAAGTGAAGAGACGAGTGGCTATGAGCGGGTTTGCAATGGAAAAGCTTAAAAGAACATGGAGAAACAGAAATATCACAAAAGCTACAAAGATTAAGCTCGTAAAATCGATGATATTTCCTATATTCCTATACGCCGCTGAAACATGGACTCTACGAAAAACCGAAACCGACAAGATTCACGCTCTGGAGATTTGGTGTTAAAGGAAGATGCTCGGAATCTCATGGACCGTGTTCCGAACAAACGCCTCCATTCTCAATGAGCTTGGCTTCAAAGAGCGCCTATCCACCAAAGTGCGCAGTCGGATACTGTCTTTGGGCATGTTAATCAGCGTGGAAATGACACCATAGAAAGTCTTGTAGTACAGGGGAAAGTAAAAGGCACAAGACCGCGAGGAACGTCCCCAATGCGATGGACGGACCAAGGCTGCGGTGGGTGCTCCAGTACATGAATGTGCTCGATTAACGACCAGCAGGCAAAGGTGGCGGGAAGTCGTGGGGCGGGTGCTGTCTACTACCGAACACGCTGGAACATGACAATCACGACCACTCTGACAAGAGTGATGCGTCTAAGAAGATGATGTACACGAGTTTAAAGGTTTCTTGTTCTTATCTTGTTATATTATGTGCATTCTTTAATTTTATATTACCTAAAATAAATATAACGAACGTCAACATATTATTTCAATATATTTCCAGGTATCTTTTAAGATTATTAACATTTCGTTGTCACAAATTATTAAAGATGATATCATTATATGCATGAGTTATATACCAATAAATATTTAATGAAAAATAATACAAATGGAGTATTTTATAGCTTCAATATGGGAAAGCTATTGAAAATCAATTTGAAATCTGTCAGTAATATGATCACGGCTATGCGAACGCAAAAAAAAAACTGGTATTCTCTTTGATATTTAAATAATATTAATCTGACATTTATGCATTTGCGTCATAGTAAACGTCACAAAAATTTGAAGTCATTCTTCAATTATTATCTGTAATATTAATTATAAAATATATCTAAAGAAATCGATTGCTTTTCGTTAGTCTAGCTAAAACTCGAGAACGGCTGGACAGATTTAAATAAGTTTTGTTTTAAAACAATTGTAGAAGTCCAGGGAAGTTTTGAAAGGTGAGTAAATAAAAAACGTTATTGATATATAAAAAACTACAACTTCCGTTTCCCTTAGAAACAAATAAATTTGAAAGCCTTTTCCTTTATTTGAATGTCAAACGTATGACGTATAATTAAGTGAAATATTACTTTCTATATCTAATACTTTGTTGATAGACAACTATTGACTCACAATTTTTAAAATACATTTCTTAAACTTACTGCCTTTACTACAAGAAATACCAGGTTTGATTCCCGTTAGGATAAATTTAGGAAATCCACAGATAATAAACCATAAGAGGTACATTGTCTCTTAAAAGATTAGCGCGCTTACATCTTAGATTGATACAATCTAAGATGTAAGCGCGTTAATCACTTCAAATTTACTCATTTAAGCTTTATTAGTACTTTGAGGAGGCTTCGACGGTTGCCAGATATTATTCTACTAGTGAAATGGTGATTGGAAATGTTTCGATATAATGCCTATGGGTATTTCGATATATGAAAAGTTTATATATATTTTACATATTGGTAGCCTCTATATGACGGTCGTCTTGTATTTTGGTATTCTGATATTTTTGTAAATTTGACGACAATATCACATAATGATTGAGTTTCGGGGTACATAACCATCTTCGTATTATTCCTTTTTAATGAAAGTAGGAAACTGGTGAGCTAGTTAATGTTTAATAAAAAGATAATGTGGCTTTAATTATGATCCTTTAAATATAAATAGATGTAGTGTTTTATTTTGTATTTAAAGGCATTGTATTTCTTTCGGAGAACATAATTACATGCTCAGATTGGTTTGAAAACGTTTCACTTGCCTTTTCATTGTTATTTTTGACGTTTAGAGTTCTAAAATCTTGTACTTTTGGGACATATCGGTTGCACAGTTTCAAAGTGTTAGATGAAGCTTGCTAGGAAAAGATTTTACATACAACTTCGCTTGTATGTGAAATATTGAACATCTATTACGCATTACAAGATTAGTCATTTATTTAGTCATATAGCAATTTATTAATAACCATTTATTCTCCATATAACAAAGCTATCAAAATGATAACATCCGGCTTGACCAAGACTGACCTCTAGGATATATAATGTATATACAATTTGATAGTAACATTAAGACGAGTTGTAAATAAATACCAAGAGAAGATTGCCTCGAGGCGAATACAAGTTTTAATACAAAATTTTTGCATAAATCCTCTTCTCTGTTAGATCAAATATTATAATATTTTAATAACATACACGTAAAATTGAATAACTGTTCATTTATACGAGAAGGTTCACCTAACATAATAAAAAAGTAAGTAGCAGCTCATTAATATCCTACCGCTGGGCACGGGCCTCCTCACTCCGACGAGCGAGGGTTTTTGGAGCATAGACCCATCACACTGCTCCACTGCAGATTGGCAGGCATAGTACACAAGTGCAATCTCTATTCCTTCACTCTCATATTCCGATGTGACGGGAATCCGACACGACCGGAGAGAGATCAGGCGCAGGACCGACAGTTTGACGTGCTCACGTGGGGTGGATCACACCGCCAACTTCCCAACTTCCGGCTAATATTAAGAAAATCTTAATGGAAAACTCAATATTGATTTTTGAATTGGCCCGACTCGCGACTCGAACCTAGGACCGCATGTCTGTAATCGAATACTCGTATGCTAACCATTAGACCAATGAGGCAGTTAACACTTTTTCTACCTAACATAATACTTTTTCTAAATGTTTTCTTGCGAATAATCTTTTACTGCTAAAAGTTTACTTCTGACTAATTATGATATAGTCTAATAACAAGCTAAATACCCCGCAAACTATGATGCGAATCAAGTATCGCTAGCAAACGTCCTGGATTCAATCCTTGTCAGGAGAAATTTCCGATATTGTATTTTCTATTCGCCTAGATCTGGATTAGTTGCAAGTTAACTGTTAAACAGCAAAGCCGTGCTACCAAATATAAAAATGAGATATTGGTACATAATCAAAACCGTTGAAATTATTAATAAGTCAACAATCTCATTTCCAGGTTGTCACGCTAACATTTCTTCAACCTAACGTGTCGACAACACAAAGAGTTATATATATATATATATATATATATATATGAAAAATACTCGATAAAAGAAAGATATCTTTTGTTTAAATGTTATCAATAATGACTACATTGGTTTGGGTCCTTGCAGGTGAGCTGTAAAGTAAATTTTGGGGAATTCCTAAATTGACTAAAAAGGTGATGAAATAAGATGAGGTCAGAAGTATCAAACGATATAAAGTGAATGTAAAAGTTTGTACATACATGCATAAAACATGCTGATAAACGTTGGAAGATATCCAAAACAATAAGGAATACTTTTAATTTCTTAAATACGAGCACGGGAAATTCAAGGTGCATAAATTATATTAAACTGAATCACACATAAGCGTGAGCTGGTTTAGCTAATATTTCATTAAACGATAATGTGGATTTAGTTAAGATTCTTTAATAGACCGTCTTTTATATTAAAAGGCTCTTATATCTTATAAGGTCTTTTATAAAAAAATTGTCATTCTTCCGAAACAGGACAGAATTACTTGCTCAGATGGGTTTTTAATACGTTTTTCTTTCCTTCGGAAGTCGCAATAAATAAACCATTGGTATGTCTGTTGTTTATTAAATAGTTTTAATTAACACTGCAATTACTTTATGATTATATTATTTACAATCTGTTTTTTTAATTATGTCTTAAGCAAATTACTTCTTTCGTATGTCATTATTAAGTAAATAACAAGTAATATAAAAAAACAGTGAATTCCTACGTAGTCTAGAACGAAGATCTTGTACTTTTAATAGATGCCTGTGTATGTTTCTTACAAAATTGGCAACAAGTGCCATCCACTACAATAAATAGCCATTGAAATATTTCAATCGTTATTTATTGTAGAAGTTACATGTTGTGTGAGAACTAATAGTAGAAGTTTAAAAAGATACTCACTATCAACTGTTTCAAACACCTCCTTAACGTTAGGTGATGAAATGCCTATGAAAATCCATGCATAAGGCTGCGTGTCATTCCAATATTTGAGGACTGTTTTAGCTTCATCCTCATCATTGGGATAAAATAACTTCGTTCCTTCCATTTCACATTTATTCTTAGCATCTTGCCACGTCTTATGTAACGTATGAAACTTGTAGAAAGCCCTCGACTCCTTTAAGTAAACGTAGTCCTTTCTGAAGAACAACACCTCCGGTTGGGAATCTTAAAAGTGATTTCAATTAATCTAAGCGAATACATTGTTTGCGTATGCATTTTATTAACTAAGAAGCACAGAATCACTCATAATAATGATGTTAGAACAAAGGAAGGTAACCGAGAGACACTTTTACTTACACGTTAACTGTGCGAAGTAATGCACAAGAAATAAAAATAAACATTTGCGTGAGATCATTATGTGCGAATCGACGCGTATGCTCAATATGAAGTCGCGTATACGAGTGAGACTGAGAATTAATATGTGAAGACTCAATTCTCGAGAAACAGGAAAAATATAGCTAACTCGCTCGTATTCAATTTAATCTCTACAAAATAATCATGTTGTCTTTACATTGCAACCTTATATTTGTTTTTGTAGTTACATTAATTTTCGGTCGTCTATTACGTAATATACAATAGAGTATCGAAAAAACTGTAATTTATTCAAGACTCCCACATTATGAGGTTAAACTCCTAATATATGTAGCACTTAATTCAATACACTTATCAGCTACGTTTCAAATAAACTATATTAAAAAATCATTATCCTCTTCATAAACTTAAACATAAGGTCCCTAAATGGATTGTAAATTAGTTAGACGCAGGTTTTTAACTTAAAAAATATACAAAAATAATTTTATCTGCCTAAAATTAACGACATTTTTAATGTCGATATGCAATTATTCTCCTATCCCGAGTATTATACGATTGCGTTAGTTTCCTTTATCAAAAATGACGTTTTAATCTCTTATAAACTACTTTCAAGATAAATATATTTTTTTTTAAATTCGATTACATTTTTGTCTGATAGGGTACCGCTTTTCTGTCTCAACTGCTCAGTTGCTGCTCTGCAACTGCCACATTGGTCTAACGGTTAGGATGTTCGTCTATAGACATGAGGTCTGAGGACAGATTTACCCGAAGTTGGGAAGTTGGCGGCGTGGTCCACCCCTGTGCCTCGGAGAGCACGTTAAGCCGTCGGCCCTACGCCTGACCCCTCTCCTATCGTTTCGGATTACCGTTATATCAATTCGCAGAGGAGCAGCGTGTTGGGTCTATGCAATGGGTATTCAATGCTAGTCTCCTATAATTCGGGTATTTTTAAAGGGTGAATAGGCACCTCCAAGGCAAGGCGGTACATCTTAGGCTGCGTCTACACTTAACATCAGGTGTGACTAATGCCAGGCCAAAAAAAAATTGGACATTAATGACCTGTTATTTACTTTACCGATTTCCTGTAATATCAGCTGTTGGTAAGTGTTGCTACAGTCTATGACAGTATACTGCTAACCTGGTAAGATGTAATTCACCTCATATCAGTTACTATATAGTACCGTACCTATACTAACTGCCTCATTGGTTTAATGGTTAGCATGTTCGACTACAGACATGAGGTCCTGAGGTCGCGTCCCGGGTGCGGCCAGTTTGAAATCGATATTAAGTTTTCTATTAAGATTTTCTCGAAGTTGGGAAGTTGGCGGTGTGATCCACCCCCGTGCCTCGGAGAGCACGTTAAGCCGTCGGTCCTGCGCCTGATCTCTCTCCGGTCGTGTCGGATTTCCGTCACACCGGACTATGAGAGTGAAGGAATAGAGAGTGCACTTGTGTACTATGCCTGCCAATCCGCAGTGGAGCAGCGTGGTGGGTCTATGCTCTAAAAAAAAAACCCTCGCTCCTCGGAGTGAGGAGGCCTGTGCCCAGCAGTGGGACGTTAATGGGCTGCTACTTACTACCGTACCTATCAACTACTGTTTATCGATTAAATCTTTCGATTGTTGTATTTGTAGGTATAGTAGTAATTAGCCTCGGCCGAAGCCTTCAGTCAGGACTTGTACAAATTAGATTGCTGTTTTCTCAGGACCTTTGCTAGTGAAGCGAGTTTTGCTAGTATATATACATATAAATATATAACTAGCAATGTGCCGTGGTTTCACGCACGTAGATACCGATCTCGTGGCAGTGGAAAGTCTACTAAGTTTAACTATAGATTTATTTTTGTTAACATAAAAGTTTTATTTCACATAGTTTTTAATTATTTCCTTTCAGGTTATTAGATACACAATTACATTAATAATCTAATCAATATACAGATTTTACTTTACGATGTATATATATCTAGCAAATTTCAAAAACTCTATAGGTATTAAAAAACATTTGATTTCAAGGAGATTTTTTGGAATCACTCCAGTAATTTTTAGCTTGATAAAAATAAAAGCAATATAGATATATCGGTGGGTATCATTGGTATCCTTGGAATATGAGCTAACTCACTAGTTGCAGGCCCAGTTATAATAGTCGCTCTAATTTTCATTACATTGACCTTATTAAATTTGTTATATCTTTGGAATGGAATGTCCAATATTAGTAATTTAAAAAGTTTTTTATAGGTATTGAAACGGTCTTTAATAAAATATAATCCTTAAATAGGATAAGGATTAAAACAGGGTATGAATAATATGGTTTGATTATTGTCGGCACTTTTATTAACTTTTAAAATATAAAAAAGTAGTTATAGTGGCATAACTACAATAGTTGCCCATATGGTATCCTGGACTTTCTTGTAGATATTAATACGTTCTATAATATTGTAAAACATTTTTTTGTTCTAGCATCATTAGTTTCTGCAGCGCACATGATGACAGATTTTATGTGACCATTTTTTTCATACATCGGGTTACATTAATGCATTTTTATTTGGTATTCCAATTTTTTTTGTAAAAGTAATATAGCCTATGCCGCTCAGTAAGAATGCAGCTTGGTAATAGTGAAAACATATTTGAAATCGGTCTAGTTGTTTATGTGAAAACGTTACAAACATATATACACACAATATATATATATACATTTGACGGCCTCGCTGGCGGAATTGGTGCGAGTATTCGCTTTGCTAACAGAGGCCTCGGGTTCGATGCTGAAATTAGGCGAATGTAGGAAATTGTGTTCCTATATGATGCTGTGTAGAAACCGTAAGAGGTAATTTGCCTCTTACCAGATTAACGCGCTTCTTTCTCAGATTATCGTCACTTACCATTAGGTGTGATCACAGTCAGACGCTTATTGGTCAGCAATAAAAAGAATGTCGGTACTCATTATATAACTTTTGAATTTGTACAAAATCATATTTCGTAGGAATTTAAAACAAACAATTATTTTCTATTTATATTATTGTATAAATACATTACATTTTGAGATTTAAATCATGTAAGGTTATTTGCTATTTGATTTAGTAACACAGGCATTGCAAATTCCGCTTAACAGTAGTGTAAAAACTTTACATTTTAATGAAAATGTATGATTGACAGCCCAGGCAGGGGTAAAAAATATATGTTATTGCGTGACGCGTTAGTTGATAATGATCGGTGTTTTTGGCCGATTCTTAAACGCTATTAAAATTTACAACGACGTAGGCATGAAAAATTTGTAATAAAGTGTTTAAGCGTGAAAACTATATATACGGACTCGTTGGCGCAGTGGTGCGAATATTCCCTTTGCTAGCAGAGATCCCGGGTTTATGAAATTGTATTTTCTAATTTGTCTGAGTCTGGACTGGTGGCTTCGGCCGTGGGTACACACCTGCAAAACCGTACCGCCAAACAAAGAGATTTGTGTTCCGGTACGATGCTGTGTAGAAACCATAAGAGGTATAACGTTTTACCAGATTAGCGCGCTTCCATCTTAGACTGTATCATCACTTACCATGAGGTGAGATCACAGTCAAGCGCTTAACTGCCAGCAATAAAAAAAGTAGAAACTAAACAAAATTTTATTAGTTTAGGTAATGATTGGACGAGAAAATTATACAACATGAAGTTATGATTGTTGACGAATATTTGAACATTATTATTATATTACGAATTTTAATACGAAGTTTTATTACAATAACTATTACATAAGCTAACTTTATAACAAATAAAAGTATTTTATTCTCGTTTTCGAGCATAATTAATCAAGATATCAAGGAATTCATAAGGAAAACGATTTATTGAAGTGAAGCTTCTTTAGGCGCACGAGGGTAAAACTTTTTAAGGATGAAACGCGGGATTAGCGTCACGATGATCGGCAGGGTTTTTTATGCTAATTTGTTTGAAGGTCAGGTAGTTTTAATATTTACAAATAACATGTGACATATACAATTTGCCACTCGTTATTTAAGTAAATGAATATACTAGTTTTCGTAAAAATAAAATAAAAATATTTCATAAATCCTCTTTTGTATACTTTAAATTCAAAAATAAAATTTAATTAATAATTTCTAAAATTGACAAAAAAGTCGTCATTTGATATTTCAATAAATTATTTGCATTAACTTTCGACTCTTAATAGTTTAATGACAATTAAATTCCTAACATATCTTCCTTTTTCCCTACCTCTAAGTCACAGAAATCTAAACTTTTAGATTTGTATAAGTTTCACTTCTGACATCTGTACTTTGTATGCACGCACATTTAACTCTTATTTATTGAGTCGTATTATCTCATACCAAATCTTGTAAGCTTTGATGGTTTGGATGCCCCAATGAGGATCTGGATTCAATTCCCATCAGGAGAACTTTAGGAAACTGTATTTTTAAAATTTTTTAGGTTGAATTGGTGCTCCAGTGGTCTAGACTTCGGCCATGGCTAGTTACTACACTACCAATAAAAGTAATGCCAACAAGCTAAACGTTGATCGTTAAAAAGGTGATCTACATCTTACCAGGTTTGTGGTTTACCGTCATAGATTGTTTAATCACTTACTATAATAGCTGATAACAAAGAAAGCGCTAATCAGTCGGCAAGGAAAGTACATAATCATCTGACAAACTGACACTATACAGTAATCGGGATAGGAGATTTAAGGAGATTTTAACTTCTTAAGAATTACTTTATTTATATATATTAAGTTAAGAACATATGGTCGACTGCCTCATTGGTCTAGTGGCAAGCATGTTCGATTACAGATATCATGTCCTGGGTTCGAGTCCCGGGTCGGATCAATTCCAAAATCAATCTTGAGTTTTCTATTAAGATTTTCTCTATATTTGCCCGAAGTTGGAAAGCTGGCGGTGTGATCCACCCCCATGCCTGGGAGAGTACGTTAAGCCGTCGGTCCTGCGCAACTGATTTCTCTCCGATCGTTTCGGATTTTCGTCACATCGGTCTATGAGAGTGAAGGAATAGAGAGTGCACTTGTGTACTATGCCTACCAAAGGTCTATGTTCTAAAAACCCTCTAAAATTCATTTGGGGTTATAGTGATTAAGGTTATAAAGCAGATATTAATAGGGTTGAGCTGATATTATATTATATTGATACAAATGATCGCGAGCGAGTTAGGCGAGTTTTTCCTGTTCCTCGAGAACTGAATCTTCACATATTAATTACACTCGTATACGCGACTTCATATTGAACATACGTTTCCATTCTCACATAATGATCTCACGCAAAAGTTTATTTATCTTCCATTTTCATTACTTCGCACATCTCTCGAGTAAGTAAAAGTATCTTACAATCTCGTCGGCTGTATTTCTTTATTCTAACAGTATTATTATGAGTGTATCTATGTTAATAAAATGTATAAGTATACAATGTGTCCGTTTTGAATAGAAATCAATGTTTAAGATTCCCAACCGGATGTATTGTTCTTCAGAAAGGATTACGATTATTTAAAGGAACCGAGGGCTTTCTACAAGTCTCATACGATACAAAAAACATGGCAAGATGCTAGGGATAAATGTGAAATGGAAGGTGCGAAGTTATTTTATCCTAATGATGAGGATGAAGTTGCGCTAATCCTCAAATATTGGAATGAGACTATGCCAACTGAAACGATTTTTGTTGGCATTTCAGCACCTAACGTTGTGGACGTGTTTGAAACAGTTGATAGTGAGTATCTTTTTAAATTCCTAATATTTGTACATACTTTAGTTATATACAGTGTAATATGTATATCTCGCGTCTTTAATAAAAAACTTTAAAATCATGCACTCAAGTACAAATAATTTATGAAATATTAATTGAATTTTATTAACCGAACTTTTTACAGTGCAAATATGACAGTTCAAGTTCAATTATGAGAAAAGGTAAATGCACCTCATATAACTTAAGAAATAAAAATAAATTGCTGGAACTTTGTAAGCAAACAGTAATTTAAAAATTTTACGAAACCCCTAAATTTAGGAAAAAGAGTGATAATAAATGATGAACCAAATAATGTGGTGGTGTTTGTTTTATTTATCTTATTCATAAGAGTATAAAAGACGATGTGAAAATTTGTATAATCCAAAGAAAAACGACAAGATTAAAATTCACTTTAAAATGTTGTTTTATTTAAACGGTGATATCTCATATGACCAATACGTTTTTTAGGTGTACATATATTCAGACAAATTTGTACTTTTACTTCTACTAAAAAAATAAATAAAGTTTTTGACATAAAAAGAACCGCCTTCAAAACAAACAAAGTATTTATTTTGTGGTATAAAAGATTACAACGTTGTACAATAAAATTAAGAAAGGTGTGCTTAGATGGTTTGGGCACGTAGAGAGAATGAATGAAAGGAGACTGACAAAAAGGATTTATGAGTATCCATTCCTAGTATGTCAAACTTAGAAAAATGTATTTTCTAACATGTCTGAGTTTGGACTGGAAGCCTTCGGCCGTTGCTAGTTACCATCCTACTAGCAAAAACATACCGCCAAATAAAAAAAATTTTGCTCCGGTACGTTGCTGCTTAGAAACCATGACGTAAATGACCTTCCTCGTCTTAGTCGTACACTCCTGAAGCTGTGTTCGTGGTCATGTATGGTCATGTGTTTTGGTTAGGGATTAAGTAGATTATTTTTTTATGTATACATACATAGTAAACAAATTCATTATTTTTATCTCTTGTTTTATTAGGAGTTTAACATGGTCGTTGAAAATCTTAATTGTTAAAACCTTACAGTGTATATAATAAACAAATTTTTTTAGACTTGCCTCTAGCAGATGTGTATCATAAATGGGGCTTTGGAGAACCCAACGGTGGCGACGAGCGTTGTGCCGTAATGAGACGTGAAGGCACATTACACGATTATCCATGTGATCATAGATACAATTTTATATGTAAGAAAAGCCTGGATTCATTAGAGTGGAACGTACACTGCAATATACCAGACACAGGTAAATTACGACCCGTTAACACTTTGATGGACTATTAGCGTTCTAATGCTGTACAACAGCCCTACTCATACTCACATGAGAGAGGGTTTTTAATCTACGCTGTTCCGTACGCTACGGGGTTAGCTACACATATCATAGAATATCGCTCCTGCAAAGTAAAGGCTTAATAATGTATTTGAGAGACCAATCAACCCCATAAGTTTTTGATAAAACAAACACTTATATGTGCCTATCTAGGTATTAGAACCCACGATACTTCTAAAGCCTAGCAATTCTGGAACTTAACACTTTGATACACACTAATTTGCTTATCCAAATATGTAAAGTCAGGACAAAACAATGTTATATTTGATATTTTTTTCGGAATACATCGCCGTCAAACACTGGAGCAGGGAATTTTGATATATATGTATAAACTAGCTGACCTGAGTAAATTTGTATCGTGATTTTTAAAAGAGGGGGGTGGGGGAAGGTTGGAGTACGAGGATGAAACACACTTTATGACCTATTCTCAGACTTACCATATAATAAAAACCTGTGAAGCCATTTCGGAGGGGTTCGATTTCTAACACTCCGACACTAGATTTTTATATATACCACAAATGTATACATTTATACATAATATATTTTTTTAGCGTACGAATTTAACGAGCAGAAGGGTAGATGCTACAAATTTCACCTGAACCCTACAAATTGGGCTGAAGCTTACACAATATGCAATTCGGAGCAGTCGTACTTGGCAATTATCAACGATCAAGCGGAAGCGGACTATTTGGCTGACTTAACGAAGAGGGCGCCAAAGGACGACGTGGAAGGCGACTTTTTACGAGGTGCAGTGCACTTGGGCTATAAGAAAACTGATACATGGAAGACTATTAAAGGTAATATTGACGTTTTCTATTTTTTGTTAGAACTGTCTTGCATAGAATATTACGTGGAAAAATCCTATATTTTATAAAGATATAGAGTATAATAATAATACGCCATGTACTTTCATCTTTATCAGTTTTATATGTTAGATAATAAACTAAACTTTTACTTAAGTGAATAAAAAAATCTCGAGATTTGTGTTTTCAAACAAATAATAAATCTATTTGGTTCTGCTCACATGCAAAAACTAGTATTTCGCTTCGTCTTTTTGTAGAAGAGTATTAAACTTTAATATATAAACTGAATACAATGGAAAAATGTGATGTAAATTGTAAATTGTACTTAAATAAATTTCAATGACTATAGGGGTTTCCATGAGAATTCAAGTTTATTCGGACACTTTTCGTTTCGTTACTTTGTTAATTATGATATATAATAACACTTTAAAACAATTTCCATTGGCTTCTTAATAATTGGCAGTGGGTTTTAGGTTCAACGTAATATGCAAAGAATGAGTCGTGTACACCGTTACATATGTAATACTCGTTTGTAAAAACCGCCTTCTTATAGCTGGATTTACCTGTACACTTTTTTATGTCTTTGTGAATTATGACATCTAGATCACACCTTTTGTAAATCACGCCACATTTATGACTGTTTTTGTAATATCAATATTCAATATTAACACGTGAAGCAAAAATTTCGTACATGTTTTTATGGAAATTGCAAGGATGGAGGAATGTAGAATTTTCCAAACTTGTAGTTTATATAGAGAAGGAGTGCACAATGCAAACAATTAAAATACATACATACATAGCATCACGCCTCATTCCCATAGGGGTAGTCAGAGACAACATCCTTCCACTTGCCACGATCCTTGCAAATCTACTTCGCTTTTTTCATTCTCATTAAACCTTTCATACCAAGTTCGTCGGTTTAGAGTAGTAGTCGGTCTTGCCCTTATTTAAAATGTCCTGGATTTGGTCTAGGAACGTTCGNCTTCTGCCATACCCAACTTTCACTAACATACATAAGTGTTGGCACCAACACTCCAGCATGCACAGCCAGTCTAGCCCTTTGAGACACCATCTGGCTATTCATAAAGGCGATTTTGTTTTATTTATTCGCCTTTATGAATAAAATACATTAAATTAGATAAAGTCTAGTTTATCGACGCAGAAAATATACATAGAAGCCCTTAATAAATATTTTACTACCATTCACTTCAATCCATTCGATAGCACAACTAAAGTAGACGCGCTCATTTTTCTCTCCTCCCAACCTAGGTCAAAGCATGACTTTTTTCATTTCAATCCCACTATAGATGAAATAAGGAAAAGTGTACCATTGAATCAGATGCTATTGGCTGTGATGGAGTCGATTCCTATCCACTAACAATGTTCCTAATTCCTGGAGTCTTGCTTTTGTTATTCCTATTACTAAAACGAATAATCCTATGCGATTGTTAAAAATGGGATACTTCCGTTTCCCATTTTAAACCTATCTCTGTGTTTCCTTTTCTGTCAAAAGTTCTCGAACGTCTTGTCTATTCGCAATTCTCCCTTTATCTCACTAAACATAATATCTTAAGACCATTTCCGTCAGGATTCCGCTTGGGGCAATGTACCGCACTAACTAAAATTTCTGAGGATATTAAATTGATAATTAAGAAGTCTGTATAATCGTCATGTTGGACTTCTCAAATGCATTTGGCACTGTAGATTTTGAAATTTGTTAGCAACTGTAAAGAACCTTTATTTTTCCTACGATGCTATTGCATGGTTTCATTCTTATAAAAATAATTTAAATTAAAAAACATATCACTAGTACAAAAGGTAGTATATTGCTAAATAATTTATGATTGAAACACCATCATCCAAAATTAATTTAAAGTATTTCGTTTCAGGAAAAAAAATAAAGGGAAGCGGTTACGATAAATGGGGTGGTGGTCAGCCTGATGGTGGCGATGTTGAGCTATGTGGCGCCATGTTCTACAACGGACACCTAAACGACATCAGCTGCTCACGAAAGCTTTTCTTCATATGCGAGCATGAAATTGATTTACTCGCGTCGGACTTTATTTACAAGTTTGGTGAAGCAGTTCATCCGGTTAAGCCTCAAGCATAATTTTGAACGATTGGCGCGTTTTGAAGCATGATATCAAAAGTTATGTGTAGTGAAGTGCCATTGTAACCGGGACAGAACTCGAATAAACAAAATAAGTGTTAATTTTTATTTAAATTAAATCAAGGGGCGCCAACCTTTTCTTATGGAATCGCCATAAATGTTCTGAGAATATTTTGGCGGCCACATATGTAGGATATTTTGGCGAGTCACTAGTGTAATGAGAAATTCCCCGTGGAAAAGAAAAAACTGCTGGAAAGGAAAAATAGGGATCCCTAATAAAAATGCATTAATGTAACCCAAGGTGTGATAAAAACTCTCTCTCTACAACTGCCTGTAAATCATAATTCAACGGAATAAGATCGGGAACTGTAGGCTATATTTATGTATAACAATATTATTTCATTACATTTATTAATTTTAATTTAATTGACACATTCGTCCACATATATATATATACACCATTCGACACATACAATCAAAATTCCACACTCGCAAATTATTATATCCACACTTTACACAATAAATTTAATTCGCGCGCATACTCGAGTGAAACCCGTAGTAGGCGTCACGCGCCTACTGCGTCCGTCAGTCGATCCTTTGCACTCGACGCGAGATTGCTAGCAATTTATTATTCGGTGCACCGCCTTGACAAAACTGTTAAAAAAATAAAGTATTTAACCAGTTACTCCGATTTTTAGTGCCCTAATAGCCTAAACAACCAAGACTGAGAATTATACCCTTAGATTTATTTAGTATTTTTATTATTATTAGATTTAATTTTGATTGTATTCTAATTTAAAATTTATTTATTATTATTATTAATTTTAATTTAAGTTTTGATTTTTTCTGTATGTTCTATGAATTTGTTTTGTTACTAAACTGTAAACTGGGACAAGTGCCTTTTAATAAAGATAAATAAAATAAAGAACGTCCTTTATGATCCGACACCAATCAGATTATTAGAAAATTTCGTTTTTTTCTGGGTCCCAAAAAAAAGAATCATTTGCGCACTTTTTACTAAATCCTCGATTATACCTTGAAATCAGATCGTAGGTTACCGCGCTTATAATTTTTTTGCAGTTGGCAGCATTGTCAATGAAGTCATACTGTTGTCAAATGGTTTTAAATGAATTATTCAAATATTACATTTTCATTTTTATATCTCATTGCCGCACACCATTTGAATATAAGGCAATTATTTTATTTGTAATAATCATTATGATTTTTCACATGTCTTGATGAGGAAAAACAGTGCCTTGAATGGGAATTCAATTTGGGGTTATATTTGACTAGTTTTTGTAGGTTATGTTTGATTTTATCATTTCTTCACTATTCTAATAATAAGGGAATGAGAATTTATGAGGTAATCGCCACTTTATTTTCATTTAAATCAAGAAAAGCTCGAAACTACATAGTCAGGTGGCATAAATAACTTGTGTACTATAAATTAAATATATTAGAGTGGCAATTGTTGGAACCTACGAGTATATTCTTATTATTATTCGAAGTCATTTTTTTTATTTGTGTTAGTGGAAACTAAATTTAATACAAATTAATGTATTTCTAAAAAAATACGAGGAAATCTTAATATTTTCAAATTCCTGAACGTAGTTTAACACTTAATTTCCTAACATACTGGCTGACTGATTCGAAAATTTGCAAATCAAAAATACAAACTCGTATGATAAGAAAAACATATGACATTCTTTTCATAGCTTCCAGTCTTCTAAAAATTATTTTAATGTCTCCTACACTTGATTGTCTTTATAAGTGACTTTAAAGGAATCCAAAATATATATAATTCTTATATGCGTGTGAATGTGACTAAACTCAGTGACATACACTTGCCGTAGCGATTTAGGAGGATTTCCTCCTAAACGGCTGAAGCGATTTTGTTAAAATTTGTGTTTGTTTATTCAAGTGGATTTGAGAATGGCTTATAGTGTCAATTTGATTCAACAAATGACGAGTTTTACCATATCTCTGCGGAATCATCAACTAAACGGGTGACGACGCCGGGAACAGCAAGTAATATTATATATGTCGGAGAATAAAAGAGAAAGAGAAGAAGCATGGGCATAGGGTTCTCCGCCGACATCATCGTTAGTGTGGATCACATCTATACTGTGTGGGCGTTGGTGCAATCAAACACTTTATTAATTAACTCAGATTGTAAGGTTCAATCACTTAATGTTCCCGGTATCAATTTACAAATACTCAATAATAACAATAGCTAGGGGCGCGACAGTTTCATTCGTCGACCGCCCTGGCGGACTGTCCCTCGGGAACTGGTCCGCCGTCGGTTCACGACATATGACTCTGTCCCTCGCCATAGGCAGATAAAGCCAGCGTTCCACAGACTACTGCACTCCCAGAGACTACTGCACTCCGACATATAAATAATGCAAATGTAGTCGCATAACAATGTTCAAGTTTCTTTAAGTTGCCAGAAATAAATTATTGAGTACATAACACATATCATTTTTATATATTGTATAAACATAAGAGAAAATATATAGTATGAAAGCAACCAATATTTAAAATAGTTATTTAATTTATTGATTTCTCCTGTACATGAGAAAGAGCAAGGCAAGAAATCTATCAGCTTTCCTCGACAAAAAATATATATATCAGTAATGCCATTAATCTACCCCTATGTTAATCATATATCACTTTGGTAGTGCCAAATAATATTCCACTACACGACCTAAAATTGCAGATACCCTGGCCCTGATGAATGTTTACAGAAAGCACGTTCCATAGGGTTAATTATACTAATCGTAAAAGAATTGTGAAAAAAATAAAATAGTTTTACGGTGACTAACTCGACGCGCGTTGAGAGCATCAAGACGACGAATTCAGAGAGAAGAAGAAAGGCTTTGCAAATTCCGGCAAATTCTTTGCAAAGTCTGATTGATAACCACTTGAGATTTGCACGACATATTGGTTATTTGCCCAAGCAAGAATTAGAGAATAGTACTGGTCCGATACAATAGTAGTGATAAGAGATCAAACGTCCATTTTAAGTTGATAAAAGAACTTGTGTTATATTTTATATACATTTCTGAATTACTTAAAAGACATACCGTCGATTTATTTCAAATCCACCTAGGCCCCGTACGAAGCACATATATAATTTTACTTGTAATGTGGCAGATAAATTATAAGCTGGATTTAATTGAGTGCTACTTAGAATTACAATATTTAATTTATAATATTGGAGTATTGTATAAATTAATACGTGGTTTTTTTTCTTAGCTATTATATATTTGTAGTCTGTGTATATTACATAATAACAGACGACCAGAAATTAAAGTTAATACAAATAAATGATTCTTATGTTTAAGGTCACGGTCTTATTCATTATTGTTTTGCTGTTCGTTGCAATGCATGAACCATCAATACATGCATGATTATGATGATACAAATGAACGCAAACGTTTTACCCATATTTTTCCTGATTCTCTAGAGTTGAATCTTTACATATTCGTCATCACTCGTTTTCGAGACGACATATTGAACATACGTCTCGATTCCTACAAAATGATCTCACGCAAATGTTTATTTATCTTCCTTGTCCAGTGCTTAGTACATTTAACTTGTAAGTTAAAGTGTAATACAACCTCGCGGGTTGCATTCTTTTGTCGATGTAATATATAATTAAATAATTTGTCCGTTTTTTTAAATTGAAATCTTCGTTTAAGATTCCCAACCGGAGGATTTGTTTTTCAGAAAGGATTACGTTTATTTAAAGGAATCTAGGTCTTTTTATAAGATTCATACGTTACGTAACACGTGGCAAGATGCAAAGAATAAATGCGAAATGGAAGGAGCGAAGTTATTTTATCCCAATGATGAGAATGAAGCTGAAGTGGTTATGGGATATTGGAATGACACTCAGCCTTTAGCATGGATGTACATAGGCATTTCAACACCAAACGTTAAGGAAGTGTTTGAAACAGTTGATGGTGAGTATCTCTTACATTGACTACTGTTACTTTACATTCTTTTATATCTCCACTCAAGTTCTCACACAAGTCACAGTCTTGTATGGCCATTGCCTTTTTAAAAAGCGTTATTAAATTAGACTGTGATTTAATCCCATTTCAGAACGTAAGATTAAGGTTTAAATTTAATAAACAAAAAACGTCTTATAAATACTTTGCATGCCATCTCCAATTGCTTTACATTATCTTTATAATGTAAAGCAATTGGAGATGTAAAATACCCGAAGTAAAGTCTTTCAAATCCATTTTTACGAAAATTATACGGACGGAGGATTAAAAAAAAACCCACACTTATAGTTTATGTAGAGAGGGAGTGCAGAATCCGTTAAATCGTAATTTAGATTCAAAGTCGATTTTTGATATCATCATCAGTCGTACATTGGAATAATATATGGGGAAAAATATACATAACGATTCAAAAGTGCTGTAAAAGCCTACTTGAAATAAGAATTTTTGAATTTGAATTTGAGAAACAACATTATTAATACTACCATGTTCTTGACACACACAAGCATATATACTCTTCTGTCAATCGCTGACAATTATGCCAAACGCTATAAAGTTACATTAAAAAAGTTTATATTGTCAAAAGCACTAAGAACTTTACTTAAAATATCTGATGTTCTACGTAACTTTGTTAATTTTTCTTTCATACACACCTTCTCCTAGCTATAATAAACAGAGCAATAAAAAACTATAGATCTCTCCTTGGTTCTTCTCAACTGCAGCTAAGGGGTGTGGGCTTCGAGGCACTGCCGCCTTACCCGAGCATCTTCCTCAGGCATCAATTTGATGCCTGGTAATCTATTTGCCCGCAATGATATGGGCTGGTTTCGGGCTACGCTAGCAGGTCCATTCAAGTCAATTCCACGTTTTGTCCAATCTGGTTATCGCCACTGTCATCTTCGCCGTCATTAACGCCTACATCAGGAGGCGATGACAGCAGCAGCTCACTAGGCAGGGAACGCCCAGTGTTTGCAGCTCTTGGGTGTCAGAACTATAGAAATTGGTCCAGCTGTAATGCCATGATGCAGGGAAATAGGATTTCATTTTTATATAAAGTGATAATTGCAGAAAGTATAGTCGAAAAATCGAAGAATCGAATAGTCGCTGAAGCTATCAAATGTATATATGATATAAATAGCCTATGGGTCACTATTTATCAAGTCGGATGTTATCAACTTGATAGCTTTGTCATATGAAGAATAAATGGTTATTATTACACGTTGTATGATTAAAGAAACTGGTAATGTTTTAATTCGCAATATTCGGATATATTTAATTTTGATTTTTCACATCTCATTCATATTGGGGTATCAATATTCATGTTTAAGTCAAGCGACGCCTTATTGTACGATTTATAATTATATTTCTTATTTAGTCTAGGCCAACAATGAAACCCTGGTGAATAATTGATAGCGCCGAGATACTGAATAATCTTAAATCATAAAGTACAATCTTAAACCGTAAAGTAAAATCGTTATGAAGCAATATTTTGCTAGACTTATTTATAGATATAACAAATTTACCGTCATATATTTAAAATATAAAAAAAAATATCTATATGTTTAACTAATTTCGTGTCCAATGGGGACGGAAAAATAGGTAATTTTTTCATGGAAGTCCAATAGGAAATGAAAGTTTGTATGAAAGATTATATTTCTCTAATTAAATAAAATAATTCACTATATAACTGGTTTTCGTAATGCATAAAAATTGTATACGAAATTTTACAAATGTGATAAAATAAGCGATGACAAAATATAGGATGTTATTTTTAAATTACTATCTTTTGCATTCTTATTTTATAAATTTATTCTAAGTGTGTTAATTTCTGATAAACTGAAACTTTAATTGTTAACTTTTTGTATTTATATACACACAGGCGTATTTAAAAAAGAAGGCAGATCGTGTTTATATATTAAATATAAGAAAGGGCCTAGAAGGGCTCCTAGTGGGACACCCAGTATTGCAGATAATCCTAATGACTTAACATCGTTACCGCCTTGCGAATACTGTTCGTGAGGGCATATGCATAAAAAAGGTAAGGTAAGTAGCAGCCCATTAATGTCCCACAGCTGGGCACAGGCCTCCTCACTCGCATTAGACAGGGTTTTTAGAGCATGGACCCACCACGCTGCTCCACTGCGGATTGACAGGCATAATACACAAGTGTACTCTTTAGTCCTTCACTCTTAAAGTCCGATGTGACGGGAATCTGACCTGATCGGAGAGAGATCAGGCGCAGGACGAACGACTTAACGTGCTCTCCGAGGCATGGGGGTAGATCACACCACCAACTTCGGGCAAATATTGAGAAAATCTTAATAAAAAACTCAATATTGATTTTTGAATTTGCCCGACCCGGGACTCGAACCCAGGACCTCATGTCTGTAGTCGAACATGCTAACCACTAGACCAGTGAGGCAGTTGGGCATATGCATAATACATGTTAAATAATGATCTTAGGTAGATATATACATTCAAACTCTGAACTTTGAACTGCAAACGTTTCTATAATAAACTTCCACAGGTCGTTCTAGAGATGTCACTTAATAAATTCAAACTCATTGTTAAAAGAGAGTTAATTGAAAAATCTTCTTATAAGTTGCTAGATGATAGAAACGCCTGGGAGTAATAAGTATAAATACGCACAAACCGTAACTATTTTTATATAGGTTTTCTTTGTGTCTGTGACTGACACCTAAGCGGCTGCATCAGTTTGATGATTTTTTCATTAGTAGCACACTTTCTGAACGGAACAGAACGTTAATAGTTTTAAAATGATTTATTGGTGACCACATCGACTTCTAGTTGATACTAGTTGTGCCTTTCTAAGTTCAGATTTCTAAATTTCATTATTGCCTTTCTAAAGAAGCAGATTTAGGGGTCATCGGTTGGATGAAGTCTGTTATAGACATAGAAACAAGTTTTATGATACATATGTATAGATAACGTGTCAAAGTCAGAATTTGTTTCTTATCAAAGACGTAACAATCAGTCAGTCAGATCAGTGTCCTTATTAAACTAAATATTTCAGGTTTGCCTGTAGACGATGTATATAATAAATGGGACCGTGGACAACCCAACAATCTTGGAGGCAAGCAGGACTGTGTGGTGATGAAACATAATGGCATACTGAACGATGAAAACTGCGATAACCTCTATCCTTTTATTTGTAAGAAAAGTCTGGATTCATTGGAGTGGAATTTGCAGTGCAACATACCAGACATGGGTAAACTACGACTTTTCTACAATTTGTTGTATTGATAATGCTGGACACAGGTTCCCGTACTCATATGAGAGAGAGTTTTTAAAACATATCAAAGAATTTTCTTCCTGTATATATAGGTTTTCTTATCATGTAATATTTTTAATTTTAGTTGATGCGGTAAAAGTTTACAGTAGGTAGCAATAACTAAAACTGTTTGCAGTAGATAGGTAGTTTAGCGGGTCGTAGGTTTACGGATCCCATAGCAAGACTCCTGTCTTAAGGGCTAATTCTCCACTCCCCTGTCTAGTCCGCGGTGCAGCTCCCGTAGGCGGCAGGTATAAATAACCGGGTAGCACCCGTGACAGGCGACCGTGCAGCTCCCGTAGGATGATTAGGCGCTCGCTCTGTCTTCGTACTAGGAGTAGGAGGAGTAGGAGGAACCCCTATATTGGGGTAATCCTTCCGTTTTTTTCTGTAAAACACTATAAACTGACGGTCTATAAAATCTATCACTCACGTTGATTAGGTTAAGCAACAAGAGTGGTTTAAGGTTCCCCTTTAACGACAATTTTTAATAAAAGTATGTACGAGGTGTGTTCAAAAAGTATCGCGAATTTTGAATTTTCGCGGGTTACGTATATTCGAATTTTTTGTGGCGTTATGTTGGTATTCATGTCTCTCACTTATGCCGACAAGCTCGGCCATTTTGAATGTTCATATATTTGTTGACAGCTGCTTTGCTTGCACGTCTTTTGGATCGTCTTCGATTTTTACCTATTCAAAAAAATGGATCAAAGAACCTGTATCAAATTTTCTGTGAAAAACGAAATTAAGTGCGCGGATGCATTCCGAATGTTGACTGTGGCATACGGAGAAGCTACCTTGGACCGAAGCAACGTTTATCGGTGGTACAAAATGTTCTCAGAAAGCCGAGAAGATGTGAACGACGAAGAGCGTGCCGGACGCCCGAGCACTTCAACAACAGACGAAAAAATTAATGAAGTGGAGAAAATGGTATTGGCCAATCGTCGAATCACCGTTAGAGAAGTTGCTGAGGACCTAAACATATCGATTGGCTCGTGCCATTCGATTTTTATCAATGATTTGGGCATGAGATGGGTCGCCGCGAAATTCGTACCAAAATTGCTCAATTGTGACCAAAAACAGCATCGCATGAACATTGCTAATGAGATGTTAAACTCTGTCCGCGACGACCCAAATTTGCTCCAGAGGGTCATAACTGGTGACGAATCGTGGGTTTATGGTTATGACGTGGAAACCAAAGCTCAATCATCTCAATGGAAGCTGCCGCACGAACCAAGACCGAAAAAAGCGCGCCAAGTTCGATCGAATGTGAAAGTTTTGCTGACAGTTTTCTTTGATTGCAGGGGCGTGGTGCATCATGAGTTCTTGCCACAGGGAAGAACGGTCAATAAGGAATATTACCTGCAAGTTATGCGCAATTTGCGCGAAGCAATCCGCCAGAAACGCCCGGATTTGTGGAAGAACAAAAATTGGCTTTTGCACCACGATAACGCCCCTGCTCACACATCGTTGCTTGTGCGCGACTTTTTGGCCAAAAACAACAC